>OY821520.1:230487167-230607071 GCA_963682025.1 Cordilura impudica | reverse complement strand
ACGAAACAATTTAATTCATATTTTTAGTTTATAAATTAATTTATTAATGTATGTACATATATATGTTTATAAATAAATTTTATATTTTGATGAATCTGACGTTAGTGCTATTTCGAGCACATTTTCATTAAGTGATGAAAAATAATGGTTGCTTTTAATTCCGGGAATGCTCTTAACGTTAGCTCATCTCTTCGAAAGAAATCCAGTTTTACTTTTTTATATACGTTATTAAGAACAATATTCTGAGCTTTCACCATTTGCCAAATTTTTCTCTTTAAGACAGCTCCAATTCCGTCCACCCTTTCCGTGTGCAGTTGCAAAAAAATTCCACTCAAAGCGGGTCAAATCTAATTTTTCTTAAAAAAAAACGGTATACTATTCAAAATGAACTTGTTTTTAAATTGACTTGCACATCCATCAGAAAATAAAAATAACTTTGAAATAGCATTTTGCTTTTTAAGTCTCTTTGCAATTAACTGAAGAAAGCAATAAACATCATATTTACTATGTGACAGTTGATCGCTTGTAATAGCAAATGATCTTGTGCAATTGTGCAACCAGGCAACACAAGTAAATATGGTTACTTGGGAGTAACTAAAATGAGCTGACTGAATTTAATTTTGAGTGAGGAGCCTATAGTTTTCCGCAAAATCGATTTGCAGAACGGCTTCATCTTGTTTAATAGATGTTTTTCGGTATTGAAAGTATTTTTATTGAGTCCTTTTAACATAAGTATGCAGTTTAAAGGAAGGTAACTGAGATTCCAATTCATTAATCAAATCAGTTATTGGCCCTTTTCGTATGACTGAGGGCCATGTGTTTATCAATGATTCTCCAATGCTTCCATTCAGTAAGCTCTTCGAGCCTATTAATGTAAATTAAAGGGACAAAAGCGTCTGTAATGTCTTTAATGCACTTGTTGCCATTCATTCCTCATACAAACTTCATTAGTTTCGTCACAACACACTTTTTTTAAAAATTGCCAAAGTTGGATGGGAACATAGGAAAAATGCCAAACATAGCTACCAATAAAAATGAAAAATTTTCGTGGTACTGGCAAACACACATGTTATGTGGAAGCTTACTAGATAATTCCACGTGTTTTGGTCGGTTGTTATGAAATTTAGTACGTGAAATATTTGTTTCTGGAAAAGTTGTTTTAAACAATTCATATGCCTCTCTAACTGTCATAACCATGAATCTTTTAGATATTGGAAGATTTTTTGGTTTTGATATAAGTGTGGACTTTCTTCCGGCAGTTTCCGTAGAGATGTCATCATTAGTGTAAAACTCATAAATCATTTTATCATTTTCGTCAACCGTATTTTTTGTTTGAGCTTCTTCTTTCTCTTTCAAGTATTTTTCTGTAAGCATTCTAAGAATTTCCTTTTTTTTGTTAATGTCTTTTGGTAAGGCTAATTCCACTTTTTCTAGGACCTTGTATAAGGTAGGTTTGCACTTATATGCACCATCCAACGATATTGTTTGCTTTTGTAGTTTTATTTTATTTCTATAACTTTTTATACGGTTTCTGTGGTCAGCTTTTACTTTTTTTGATAACGAAGCATTATTTTTAAGTATTTCTTTACGATTTTTCTACAATTTTTCATTCTTTTAGCATTTTTTTAAATGTTAAATTTGTGTTAAGTTTTCACTTGATTGTATTTTTTTGCGGTAATTTCGAGCACGCTCTGCACACGTCTTCATTTTTTTCAATATTATACGGTAAGCAAATAATTTTGTGTGGTGCCAATATGGCGATAATCTAAACTGGCAGATAATTGCAGATGATTCAAAAGAAACCAAAGGCAAGACAACGTGAAATTTACCGTTTGAGAAAAGGGATCGCCAATCGGTACGAACCATTAGCGGGGCAATAGATTTCCTCGGGAAGTGATGGGGGCAATACCCCTCACCCACAATAACCCAGACAAAATTATTGTTATTCATCAATGTATTACAAAAAATTTATAGGTTTGGGGGGCGGAGGGGCTAAAAAGTTCGTCAGGCCCCCAGCATCCCCCTTGCTACGCCTATGATAAAAACAAAGTGAACGAAATTGTTGTTGCTCTGCTGATTATAATAAGCGAAGGATAGATTTAAGAGACGAAGTGGTAAGAAAACAGAATAAAAATTTCAAAGGTTTTTATTGTAATTTTTGGGAGAACTCAAATCGTGACGTACGCTACAGAAATCAATAAGCTGTAATTTTTTTTTTTTTAATTGTAGAATTTTATTTTTTTATTTACTTAAAAGCAGGATATTATTTTAATTTAAATTTTTAGAAGAATTGTACAAATTTTTTTGCTGCCCACAATATAAAAAAAACCTTATTTTCCGTGACGCACGCTACAACGCATGGACCTGGCATTTCATACCTAATTTTACTGTTTCCAAAATAGTAAAAGAAATTTTTTTTGACAAAATCTAAGAGAATTGAGTGAATAACAATATGGAGTTGACCACCTATGTTAACACTAAAGTAATGATATAAACATGTAAAAAAAATGTTAAATTTTTGTTTAATATTAAGCGACATGAGGTAGAGCAGGATTTGGTTTTATTTTTTGTATTAATAATCATCGAAATATATTTTTTTTAAACATTTATAAAATTAGATATCGAGTCTAATGTTCCGTTAAAAAAAAATTATTTTGGATTAATTTCAAAAATTTTTGGCTGTTGGACTGTTTCGGGGACTTGCCCATATGGAGCTGGAAATGGAAACATACAACAAAGATTGTTGAGCGAAACTGATTTAAAGAAATTTAAAAAAGCTATGGCCAATGCAGTGCAATTGAGAACCGTGAACGTAGAAATGATAAAAGAATTTAAATTTTATGAGGCATTTAAAAGAAGAGAGGGCAACCAATTGTTGAAAGTTTGGAAGAAGATTTTAATTATATAAATATTATAACACCTCTTAAAATTAATCCTCTGAAACTTTCTTTATTATTGAGAACATTGATATCAAATTTGAAGTAGATACACGGGCGGGTCTTATTGTTATTCACAGTTAGGAATAATATAAACTTTTTCTTAATATAAAAATTTAAAGACTGAATTTCAATTTAATTGACATCTGCTGAAAAGATTAAAATACTTTATGGTTAACATAAAATTTAAGACTTGTATTTTTAAGTTAAAATTTATTTTTGAGTACAGTAATCTACTTTTACCGATTACTAGGTATTCATTGGATCCATTTTATTTCTAGTAGTTGGAAATTATTTTTACTGATATGATAGTGTAAATGTTACTATTGCTGGTAAAGTACAATGCGATTTTTAGTAAGTCAAATTGTTCGGTTATTCAAAATTTTAAAGCGAAAATTCTATTGAAAAATTTGTATGGTTTAAAGGCTCAAGTGAAAAAAACGATGTTCAAAAGTTATATGATAAGGAGTATAACAGAGAGCGGTCAATAAATTTGTTGAGTTGGAGCATAGCGCAATACTATGTATAGATGATATATTGGCGTCTATGGCAGCATGAAAAGTGTGGTTGCCAAATTAGGTATTCCAGTAGCATATTTTCAGATTGCTGTCTCGGAATTCTCGAGAGAACTATTCAGTGGCAATACTCATATTGGTTTCCGAAATTGACCAGATCATATGAAATGTCAAAAACTTTCAATTATATTTTGACGACATATTAATTGGAGGTAATGATCAATTACTATAATATATGTATTCTTAACTGGTCTGACGATTTAACAACAGAAAGTATGACGTGAGTATGGAAGTGACAGCACAATGAATGTTTTTAACATAGTATTAAACAAAGTAAATACGAGGTTGGTCCACCGAGCCATTTTTTCAAGGTTGGAAATAGAAAATAGTCCAAGGGACTATTTTCTGGTGAGAGTAACTTACACGAAGTAATTCCAAAAAATACATTGTATATAAAATGGCCGTAAGAAAGCATAGTTCCTTCAAAAGAGTACTTAAAAACTACTATATGCAGCAGGATAAATAAAAAAATTTCTTTTTTGCAGCATATAATTATTTATTTCCATTTTTGTGAGCAGCTGTTTTATATCATTGAAATAAGATATTAATTTGCCTTCTTTTGCTCAACACATTTTCTACTACATTTTAAGATTTTATAAGATTTTCCCAAAAAATAAATAGTCATTTTACACAACAAAACCATTTGTCCAATCAAAAAAAAAAAAAAAAAAATTCAAGGTATTATTGCAAAAGAGAAAAAAGTTAATGAACTCTTGGTAATTATGCTCTGGGGCACAAAAAAAAAATACAACAATAAAACGACAAATGCTAAAATATAATCAACCACATCCAAAAAACCTAAACTAACAATACCAGCAAAAACTTTATAAATACAAAAAGTCGCGTTAAGAAATAAGAAGAAAAACACAAACAACTTCCAACTAATTTGACTTTATGGTGTTTCAAAAAGAGATACCTCAAATAAATGATAGAGTGATAAAAAAAAAAAAACTGAGATGATACCAAGAATTTGTACAACCCTAAGTAGTATATCAGTTAGTGAAATTATTTGTTTTCATAAGGGTAACAACTAATATTCAAGAGTTTTCATACACCACGGGATTAAATGGGAATAACTAAATATTTGTTTGGGTATCAATCTCCATATCCCAGTTTAATATGCGACATGGAAATTGAAATCCAATCAAATATCTCTTAATCGTTTAGGAAAATTAACTCTTACCTAATAATAAACGCCACCGTAATGTTTGTGTTTTTGCAAGTTTATAAAGATGAAGTGAATATTAAGAATTCCAACATCTATTTCTAACAAGAAAATATAGAACGAAAAAATATAAAATTTTTTTTTTTTTTGTTTGACGTATTTCATGCAAGAAAAATAATAATCTTGAAAGCCAAAGGAAGTACAAATAAATAAACTATCACATTTAGTATATAACATTTGTTTTCTATTGTTGGAAGGCCAGGAAACCTTAAGAAAAATTATAGAATTGAAAATTTTTAATGATAAGTGGTACTTTTTGAAGATAAGGTGCTATTTTAAGGGGGGCGTAAGGTTTTAAAACCTTTTTTTTTGTATATTTCTTTCTGGATATAAAATATGTCGAGAGTGTTGTGTCCAAATCTTAAGTAAATTGGAGCAAAACTTAAGAAGATACAGCATTTTCAGCGACCGGCCTCATACGGTATATCGTATATAAATCAGTTTTTAAAAAAATTTAAATCGATTTTCTCGCAAATAAATGTCGAAGCCCGTGAACATCATAACTCGAAATCTGCTTGCCCGATTCTTTTGAAATTTTACACAATATATTAACACATAAATCACCAGGTAACCCTGGAGAGTTTTTTTATTTTACATTTTCTTCTTAATTTTTTTAACAACATATTCCCGAAATTTTATAGCAAAAATCGTGTTTTTCACATAAAAGCTGCAAAAAAAAAGAAAAAAATTAAAAAATACTCTACCTCAAGAAACATGTCACCTTTTAAACACATTTCGATTTTTTTTATTTTTTTATAATTAGGTAACGAGTTAATAAGCGCCCCGGTAGGTGAGTAGGTAGCGTGCTCGCCTATCATACGGGGTTCGTGGGTTCGATTCCCACCAGCGGCTTTGGCTGTCGCTGCAAAAAAAAAAAAAAAAAAATAGCCATATTAGAATCTGCAGACAAGCCACTTGGCTTCGCGGAACTAGGCTTAAAAAAAAAATGATTTTCACCGCAAAACAACAACGCCTTACAGCGGCTGAAAATTGTTTTTCATTTCAATAATTTTTCTTCAAGTGAGGACATATTTAGTTGAGCTGGAGTCAGTTTTAATTTCATTAAAATTTCATTAAAATTGACTGATTACTTTTTAAGAAATTCTAGGTCAAATTTTAACTTTTAATTTTTTTAACTTTTAGCGTGAGATATGAAATTTTTATTTTATTTATTTATTAAAATATGTGATATTTGGATTTTAATAATAATTGCAAGCATTTCTTCTAATAATGGGATTTTTTAAAGTTTACACTCAAAAAAATTTCAACACTAAAAAAACTGGAAATTTTGCTATTACTACTGGAAAATTAAAAATTTTTTGCTGTCAAATTTGCAAATTTGTGTACAATCAAAGAACATTTCCACTTTAAAAAAACGTTAGTAATATTATCTAATACTCTTGCTATTACTATAGAAAAATATTTAATTTTTTGCTGTGAAATTTGTTAATTTTTGCAAAATATATCTGCTGAACATTAGCGCAATGATTCTGATTTTGATATGATATGTGTTTTTGTTTTTTGAATCTTTCATATTTATTAAAAGATTTCATACATATGTAAGTAAAAAAAACCTTAAAAAACTGCAATAGATTTTAATAGCATTTGGTTTTTTACTAATACTACTATGTTTTTCGTACGTATATTTATTGTTTATGCAATTATAATTATTATTCATTGGATTCAAATATAGATTGCAAATATTCAATATTTTGTTCTGTGTGTTTCTGTTTTCTAGTGGTTTTTTGACTTCTTCATCAACTGAGCTGACCTTGCAAATAATATATTAAATGGATCTTCATTTGTGGAATTTCGTGAAATTTTTCTAGTATTGTGCTCTCTATAAAATCTTTAATCCTTATTCCTTTTTTCCTGAGCCTCCTCTGATAGATATCTAAGTGGCACCTAATGTTATTTAATGACATCTTCTGCATGATAAAGAATTTTGTGAACTGTTGCAGACATATTTCTCCATGGGTACTTGGTTGTATATATTTTTGCAGTTTCCTCAGCATAATCTCCAAATTTTAGCGGTGGTAATAAAAATTCATATGCATCAGTACTATCAAGTGATTTTGTCGGGACATGATTTAATTGGCTTGATGTTGCTTGGCATATGATACAGCTGGATGCCGCCTTCGTGTTAGTCAAAGCCTGGCCTACTTTTCCATCTATAATTGTCAGCATTAATTGGTAGCTTACTTCAATTTGCTGCCCATCTAACTGTAATTTTATTGGCTGTAGTGTTGCAATTTGGCACTTGATATCACTTACTTCTTTGTTAATGGCAGCATGAGTTTCTATTTTGAATTAAAATTTCATTGGCCTGCCGTATTTCGCAGAAGATGATGCCTCATTTTTCCAAATGTCCTTTGTTTGCATTGTACTAGTCGCATGCTCTGAATCTTCCAAAATCTTTTTCAATCGCAATGGTACAAATGATACCATGAACATATCTGAGTCCGAAATATTTTCACATACTACTTGTTTGTATTGTTTCTGTCCCGAAGAACCATCACATCCCCATTTACAAAAAAGAATTCGCTTTGTGTTTCCATATTTCTTTAACTCATTTCCTTTTATTGATTCTACCAAGCGTTCGGCTGTGTGATCAAGTAGAGATTGTAGTTGTCCCTCTGCCGAAAGTAGTGTAATTGTAGTAGTGTCCTTTGATGGCAAACAGTCCATTTAAGCATCAGTTATGTGATGATATGCTGGATACATATTTGAGTCTTTTTCAATCGCATGCAATATTGCTGTTGTGTTAATTTCAAATCCAGAAATATTGCAAATGCCTCCTCATGTGTGAACTGTTGTGCATCGCTCCGAGTTGGTATACTTTTGAGAATCCGTCTTGTTCCCAATGGACTAGCTTTAACAACTTTTCCAATGATATTCACTTTTATCAATTGTTTCTGTGAGTATAGTTGATGTAGGAAAGATTCTTTTATATTTACATATATAACCAATTTCAGCCTTCTATTGCTTTGTTATTTCTGAAGCGTTTGTTTAATATAGCTAACGACTTTGTAGTGTTTTTTTAGTGCTTTGACGAAAATATATAATAGCTCTTTTATTTCGATGCTACACGAATTTAAGTTTAATTTTATTTTAACGTAACTAAGAACATCTTCCTGGTTTTTGTTTCTAAAATATTCTTCGGCCAGTTCTTTATAACTGAAGCTTTCCATATTTTTCTGAATATTTTCATTTCGTCTGTT
Source organism: Cordilura impudica (assembly GCA_963682025.1). Classification (NCBI taxonomy): domain Eukaryota; kingdom Metazoa; phylum Arthropoda; class Insecta; order Diptera; family Scathophagidae; genus Cordilura; species Cordilura impudica. Next base: position 230,599,114 of record OY821520.1, on the reverse strand, counting down.
ATAGCAATTTAGTTTGTATTCAAATGTCATTTTCTTATAAGCCTCTTCATAAGCCATCATACTATGTTTCTAGATAAAATAAGAAGGTAAGAAAATGGCATTAGTGCATTACTACCTAAAATGGTATATAAAAAATCCACTACATAAATGAATTACCTGTGTGTGTTTTCTTTACTACTTGCATTATTTATTTATTTATTCAAGTATTGTACTATAAAGCCATCTAGGCCAAATAAATCTATATTATATAGCAATAAGCCTGAGATCAAGAGACTTACAAATATCTTAAAATTTTAACAAAAAAATATCATATATCAGTAATTCAACATATCGGCTCCCCAGCCGTAATGCGAGATAAAAAGAAAACAATTAGCGATAGCCATAAAACAAACGAATGCGTCATGAATTAGTAAATTCGAGAAAAGAATAACAAGCAATAGAAGTAGCACAATCTTAGCAATGTGTGTGATAGCTACAAAAATATTAAACAAAACTAGCAAAGTGCGGTTCCAACAACGAGTCAGACCTCTCAAACAAAGACCTCACAGTCCTAGGAAGAATAACTTGAGGGTTCCTAGTAGATCGTGAAAAAATAAATACATCACATAATTTAATAGTTCTGCCAGTTTTCATGATCTTTTGAAATAAAATTAAATTACGGTATTTAACAAAGTTTTCAAATAAACATCCAAGGAAGCGATGAACATAGCTCGAGATATGAATCCATTTTCCCACACCATAAATAAATCGCACAATTGTATTGACTATACATTTAAGTTTTCTAAAATGTATGCCAACTGTACCTGATATCACCTCAAGGTCCATATAACACCTGCGACATCAAGAGGCAATGAGCAAATCTTAACTTGATTCGAAAGGGTAGGAAAATATTAATGGAATAAATCCTACGCAATGAGCCCCAGATTCTACCAGATAGAGCATCAATATGAGGTTTGAAAGACACCTTATTATCAAGCACAACCCTTAAACACCTTAGTTGGCTACATAATTCAAGCACAGACTCACCTAAGAATATATTAAAGTCAATTAAGAAAAGATTTGTAGGGCCAAACATAATAGCCTTAGCTTTAGAGGAATTTATGGATAATGAGTTTGTCAAAGTCCATTGGGGGACACACTCCAGACAATGGTTTATGTCATTTTCTAAGACGTCAGAAAAAAGCGGCTGCCTTTAAATAGCAAAAAACAGCATCAGCAAATATGAACGTATCACAGGTCCTTGAGTCAGTAGTCACATGGAAATCATTTATATACAAAATAAACAATAGAGGACCTAAAACGGACCCTTGAGATACACCAGAGTAAAGAGAGAGTAAGCCAGATCTAAGACCATTTAGTACCATAAACTGTGATCTACCACTCAAATAGGATATTATTAATTTACAAGCCGAATTTGAAAACCCAAATTCATATTTAAGCTTATATAACATTCTCATATGGTTAATAGAGTTGAAGGCCATAGAGAGATCAAGTGAAATCAAAACACTCAATTTATCACTATTCACTCTTTCGTTAATTGCATCTTTGAGTTTTAGAAGTAAGAGGGTCGTAGTGTAACCCTGACGAAAAGCATACTGAGATTAAAACATATGACTAGATGTAAACTGAAGTATCTGATATTTAAGGAGATGCTCGACAGCTTTCAACAGTGCAGGAAACATAGAAATGGTTCTTAGATCATCAGGACAATTTACTACTCTCGATTTAGGAATGGGAACGATACGAGCAGTCTTCCAAGTAATGGGAAATTTCGATGTAGTGAGAATAGTATTTACCAAGTTCAAAATAAGAGTCGATAAGTACGGAAACAATGTTTTTATAAATTTAATAGGAATTCCGTCAATGCCAACCGACTTTGACTTCCCTTTATTAAGGGCTTCTTGTAGTTCCATCTCACTCACACAACGAAAGGAAAAAGGCTCAGCAACATCATCCAGATCATTAAGGTCAAACTGATCCTGATTACCCAGATCCATACCACCTGCAAAAAAGTTATTAAGAACCTCAACATCACCATCCCAAACCACATCATCATCCCCTGCACACCCAGAACGCCTCAGTACTCTCCACAAGCCAGTAGAATCTAATCCCAAAAAAAGTTTAGAAAAGTGCTTCCTTTTCTCTCTCCGAATCACATTTTTTGCCCTATTATTAGTGCATCGTTAGGAAAAATAAAAAGGTATGATACTACAAATTACAAATGAATTACATCCTCTGTGTATTGGCATTCTTACTTACAAATATACCAAGAGGTAGTGCATTTTGTAAGCAGATATCATTACTGGCAATAGAGCAAATAATGATTATTATAAACTATAAAACATATAAAGCACAAATATAACACATCGTTGTATACTTATCGGGCTGTTTAAATTAAAGTAATTTGAATTTTTTTTTTTGTGTAATTTCAATAAAATGTAAAAAGTGTTCCATCCGCGGATCGTCACAGGTGCAAAAGTATACATATGGTTAAAGAGGACACCTTCACCTTTATCTGGGTGGTACACGTTTCTTGTTCCCTTTTGTTCCCTAGAAGTTCTATTCCACTAAAATTGAAATTTGATACAAATATAGTAGTTTAATAAATATTTGGTAATGGTAAACGGTAGGGTTGCAACCACTTACACAAACTAAAGACTGCAATCCTACCAACCTTGTGAAGAAGACCCCAAGTCATTATCTACGATAACTTGCGAGTAGTAACCATTTATTTTTGATAAAAAAAACAAAAAAATCAACTTTTTTTGAAGTTTAAATAACAGTTGAGATTGACAGTATGCCACGCCCACAATTAGCATCACTTTAACCTAATTCTTTTTATATCTACATGTACTATTCAAATTTTATATATGGGGGATTTCATGTCAAGTGCACCAACTTTTGAAACCGATGTCTTCTGATCGGGATGAAATTTGCACCAAGGTTAGCCCTATTGGATAGTAGCTTAGACATAATTTTTCAATAAGATCGGTCCAGATCTCTCTGAGTTAGAGGGGATCAAAATTTGACATTTTGGCCAAACAGCTGTTTCTTCTCATCCATGTAACTTATTATCTATTGTTCTTAGAAAATTTTCTCCTAAAGAGTTTAGATAGCTATTTCTTCAATATTTCGGAAAAAAATACTTAAAAAAAAAATATTTGTAGACTTTTTATTGCTAAATTAAAGCACATAAGGCCATTTTTTTTTTTTTTTTTTTCATAAGAAAGCTTAGGATTTTTCCTTTAAGAGCTTTTTGGTCGCTTAGTGGGATGGGAGTGGGATATCCATCAAAATAAATGTTTTGTAACTCAAGACAACGGTTTTTCAATTTTTCGCAAATGCACTATTTTGAATTTTTTCCTATTTGTGTGTAAAACCTTACAAATAAAACTTATACTGAGAAACTAGACAAATTAACCTTTCCGAAGGTATATAACATACCTAACTAAAATTTTATACCCTCGATACTGTAATACCCAGAACATGTTAACCTCAGGAAAAAAATCGCTTTTTTTCTATAGAAATGTTGAAAAATTATTACTTTTTATTTATTTTTAATAATAATTAAATTAATGTATAATAATAATATTAAAAATAAAAAGATAAATAATCTATTAAAATTTAGTCTTAATTGCATTAGATCCATTTATATCATAACTATTTTTATACTTAATTTATTGTAGCTGATGAATATCCAGCTTTTTTGTCGCCTTTATTTACTGCGTTTTTTTGTCAATCCTTTCTTGGCGTTACTAGGTTCAGCTGTTGATTTCGCTGCTGGTTTATTTGTTGCCTATGGAAAGGAATCGCATTGAATAGAGGCAGAAAACTTTTTCAACTTGAGTCTTCCATCGACAAGCGGTATAAAAGCATGGTATTCAGCGGTGCCATCGATTGTTACCGCAGCATCGAATCTGCTCTTCAGTGTTTTCAATGTTTCCTGATGATCTTCTTTGCTACTAAAAACTATTTTAGTTTCTTTACAATAATTCTTTGTCCAATGGAATAAAGCAGTCGCATCTAAGATGCGATCTTGATGAGAGCACTGGAGGCTATACCTCGCTGCATTTCTTTTAAGGTGTGCTCCAATACTATCACATGCTCCTTTACCATGAGCAGTAGGATGAAAATGCCACTCAGCTGGCATTCCAAAATCTTTTTCATGGGCCATAAGATTTGCCAAGCTACTTTTGTTTTTAAAATGTTGACGAGCTCCGTCCGAAACGTAGTATACCTTCTTTACTGTAAATTTAGATTTTAGAAATTTTAGTAGTCTCTTCTGGAACTCATAAACTGCAACGGTATCATGTTTTAAATCGTCGGATATGATTGCCATACTTTTGTGTTCCAGTTTTTCATCTTTCATGTTGTAAATAACTACTGTGAATATTGGTCGTTATTGAAGTGGAATGCTTGTATGGCATCCTGAAGAACATATTTATAGTAACATTATTATAGTTTTCATATGAAATAACAAATTCACCAGACTTCAAATGTATCTTCAAATCCTTGAAGAATGACCATTGCTCTTTGACTAAAAAGTCATGGGTTCTCAAGTTTAGCAATCCAGTATACATTTCTTCCACAAAATCATCCACATTTAAAATGATTGTTTTCAATGTGCATCTGTCAGTCTGAATCCAAGAATCAAATTTGACCTCCTCTATATATTCTCGATCTAAAGAGTTGATTAAATTTTCTTTGACGAATGTTTTTTTTGGGCAATTGGTACATTCACCTAAGTGGCAAGAAGTTGTTACATTAGGACACATAGTCAATTTAAGGCAATCGCGGTAATCGTGTAAATCTTCTGCCGAATCATCTATTAAATACTTTAAGTAGATTTCGTTCAACATCAGTTTAAGATTTTCATGGTAAATGCAAACGCATACTGTATGAGTTCCGCTGCTTTCTGCCAAAACGCAATATTTTGGCCTCATTTGGGTTAATTTCGTGAAGCCAATTCTAACATCCTCGTGTTCAGATTGAAATGTGCAAATAACTCTATCAGGTTACAGATAACCATTCTCTTCTGTTATGTTAGGAAGGTATGTTACATACCTTTCGGAAAGGTTAATTTGTCTAGTTTCTCAGTATAAGTTTTATTTGTAAGGTTTTACACACAAATAGGAAAAAATTCAAAATAATGGATTTGTGAAGAATTGAAAAACCGTTGTCTTGAGCTACAAAACATTTATTTTGATAGATATCCCACTCCCATCCCACTAAGCGACCAAAAAGCTCTTAAAGGAAAAATCCTATGCTTTCTTATGAAAAAAAAAAAAAAAAAAAAAAATGCCCTTTTTGAAAAAAAGGCAAAAAATGCTTTAATTTAGCAAAAAAAAAAGTCTAAAATTTTTTTTTTTTTTTTTAAGTATTTTTTCCGAAATATTGAATAAATAGCTATCTAAACTCTTTAAGAGAAAATTTTCTAAGAACAATAGGTAATAAGTTACATGGATGAGAAGAAACACCTGTTTGGCCAAAATGTCAAATTTTGATCCCCTCTAACTCAGAGAGATCTGGACCGATCTGAAAAATTGTGTCTAAACTACTATCCAATAGGACTAACCTTGGTGCAAATTTCATCCCGATCGGAAGACATCGGTTTCAAAAGTTGGTGCACTTGACATGAAATCCACCATATACATATATAGTACATGTACATATCTACATACATTAATTTTTAATTTTAAACATATCTACACACATAATATTATAAGTTACACATACATTTTTTGTAATCATATAATAACACAGTTTTATTTATTGACTTTCTGTACATTGGCCAAATAAAATTCTAAGTAATTTTGTTTATAATTTTGACCCACAAAAATTACGTATGAGTTGTGTTGTGTGACAGAGTACATTGGCACATTCAAATTCCAATGACACAGTCCGAACCTAATTACTTTTTATGAGGCAATGTACCAAACTAAATATACATTGTTGCAACTTATGCTTGTTTCCTCTTGACCCAGACATTTTGCGACTTGGTACATTGCTTTGATATTGATCAATACAATCAATATCGACTGGTTAATATACGTATATTTTGGACAATATTTGGCACAACACAGTCGTATTTTAACATTCATATCAAAAGCTTATAGCTGTCTTATAAACTACTTTATTTATTAATATTTGTTAATTTACCTTTAAAAAAAATTATTTTTAAATCTAGAAACTTTTTTATGATAAATCAAAAAATGAGAATATTTTCTTCAGTTATAAATTTAATTTTGTTTGGGAACATACAAACAACTAAATACAAGAATATTTTTTTATACAAATTTTAACATTTAATTTCATTTATTCTATTTCTCAAAGATCAAGCTGTGTTCTAAAAAGTTTTTAAAAATTAAAATTAAAATATAATATAATACAAAAAAAGTTTTGTTTTAAATGAAAGATAATTTTTATGAAAAAAAAGTATTTCGTTTTAATTATCCACTAGCTTTAACTCCTGCATTATGTCAATTAAACAAATCGCAGTGCGAGTAGGAAGGGTTTCGGGAAGGTTTTTTTAATTCAAAAATGATTAAAGTAAATAATAGCCTAGGTCTAAAAAAATTGTTCAAAAAGGTGATTGTTTGAAAACTAGTCATTTTATTTAATTTAATTTCAATTTATTTTAAAATGTGTTATATCCTAAGGCATAAACAAATATTACATATCATATATATAAAATTAACGAATTAATTATTTTATAATCTATTATATAAAAATTAAATTTAAAAATTTTGCAGAAAATAATTATAAAAATGAAAATGAATATTTTTTTAACAAATTTTTATTTGTTTTTTACATACATATAAATATAAATAATTTTTTATTTTATTTCAAGGTAATTTTCAGAAATAAATCACTTTCACATAATATAAACACTTGATTTGTTTGTTATTGTTTTTGTTTATATTATTTCATTGGTCATATACAGCAGATTGCTATAAAATATGTCTGTTTTTATCTTCAAACAATTTAGAAGTATTTTTGGTACTTTTAAAAGAAATTGTAATACTAAGATCGTAAGAAACGAAAATTACAGACGAAAGTAAAGACGATCGAGCGATATCGAGATAGAGAAACCCAAATTAATTCACGTTCGACCTGCTTTTGTTCGAATAGTTTTTCTTTCGACATAGACAAACAGGCTATTAATTTTTTTTTTTTTAAATATAGAAATAATCAACTAATAAAAGTTTATCGTTTAAACTTTCAAGTCTTTGATGCTTGATTAAAATTCATCAGACAATCAGGTGTGCGCGTTATAGAGTAGTTTATTTATTGTTTAATTTGCGATATGCTTCGTTGAGTAATTAATTTTAAATCATTACATACCTGTAAATATTTATAGTGCATATTGTTTTTTTTTTTTTTCGTTTAAACACCAAAGGTAATGAAGTGGTGCTTTAATTAAAAATGATCAAAATCAAAATGAAATAACTAAATTTTAATAAAATTCAATTAATAACACATTGCAGCAAAAAATATAACAAAGATAATCACTATAATTTTTTGATGGGTTATGGTCCTCTAACAACAAAAACAGTCGAAATTTAAATTATATGCATGTTTTTTATACCCTATACCACTATAGGGTTTGGGTATAATGACTTTGTGCTGCTGTTTGTAACTACCAAAAATATTTGACCTAGACCCATCTTATATTATACCGATCGGCTCAGAATCACTTTCTGAGTCGGTTTAGCGATGTCCGTCCATCCGTCCGTCCGCCTGTGTGTCCATGTAAACCTTGTAATCAAACTACAGGTCGCAAATATGAATATATTTTGATGAAATTTGGTACATAACCTTTTTGAGCCATAGGATGAACGTTATTGAAATTGTTGAATATCGGTCCATGTTCAGACCTAGTCCCCATACAAATAACCCCTATTAAATCAACATAAATTGCCATTATATCCAAATTATCATATAGATCTCGTTAAATTGGGTTTTTATATGTTTATTACATCGATTTATCAGTAGTCCGAAATTAAACCCTATAGAACAATTTTCAGTTATAGGCCCCCCTATGAAGCTGATTCCCGATCTTCAATTAAATTTTTCAAAAACAACAACTAAGAAATTGTAGTCGGTCTAGACCGACCATACGATACCCTACACCATGGTTTAGAAACCCTACCTCCTCGATCCAACTAATTGGATATAGAAAATAAGCATAAAGCAAATTTGAGTGGCATTGTTATTAATATTTTGGGATGCAGATGCGAAAAAGTTCATATCGAGTGCTATATTTATATTGGGACTAGGTCGAAAAATGGAGCGATCCTGACCATATTCGGTAAAGTCACTTATATTTTGAAAAAATGTACACAAACCAAATTTGAGAAACATCTGTGTAATATTTTGTATTTTGATAGATTTAAGTGAAGATCGGAAAGCAGCTCTATATGGGGCCTATGATTAAGAATTGTCCTATAGGGATTTTTTTTGGACTACTGATTAATGGATACAATAAACACATACAAACCCAATTTGACTAAGATCTATGTGATAGTTTGGATCTTATGGCAATTTATGTTGATTCCATAGGGGTCATTTTTATGGGGACTAGGTCTGAGCATGGACCGATATTGACCAATTTCCACAGCATTCATCCTATAAAAGCCGATGAAAGCTTACATACCAAATTTCATCAAATCATATTCATATTTGCGACCTGTAGTTTGATTACAAGGTTCACATGGACACACAGACGGATGGACGGACGGACATCGCTAAATCGACTCAGAAAGTGTTTCTGGTCGGTATAATAAAATATGGGTCTAGGTCAAATATTCTTGATAGTTACAAACAGCAGCACAAAGTCATTATACCCAAACCACATAGTAGTATAGGGTATAAAAATATTGCACAGATTTTTCTCAAATTTTGATTGTACATGTTTTACAAAAAAAATAAGCGATCTTACCAAATATGGTTAGGATCGGTCTATTTTTCGACCTAGTCGTCACATAAGTATAGCATCCGATATGAACTTTTTCATATATGAATGCAACAAAATTAATAACAATATGCCTCAAATTTGGTTTATGCTTATTTTCTATATCTAATTAGTTGGACCTAAGAGGTAGGTTCGCTAAACGCGTGGTGTTGGGTATCGTATAGGCAGTCTTGACCGAATATAATTTTCTTACTTGTTTTATTTTTAATAAAGTAATGTACCCGGTCGGGTTTGACAAAAATTGCTAATTCTTATTTATTTTAGTTGTTGTATTAAATAAGTCTTACAAAGTTAAATTCATGATCTAAAGATGACTTTGGGTTTCCTACTGTGAACTTCAGGTTTTGTTGCTCTTTTAGGAACTAATAATAGCGACCATCATATATTCGTTCCATAATCCTTGATAACGTTGCCCCATGGGCTTAAGTTGTTGGTGCAGCCGTTCACCATGTTTTTCGCTGACTTCACCAAAGTGAATGTAAGGAGTACATTTTTAGAAACGTATGTACGCATGAAAAAAATAAAAATATTAGATATAAATCGCCTAAGTCATCCGCTGAAGAAAACATTTTTTAAGAAAAGTCATTTTTAAAGAAATGATAATATTTTAAAAATGGTACTTAGAACAATCCGCGTTTAAAAAAAAAGTATACTTTTCTAAAATATGATACTTTTTTAAGAAAAGATACCTTTTTTTAAAAAAAATTTGATTTTTAAGAAAAATACTTTTGTTCAGAAAATTTACTTTTTTATAAATATGAAAGGGTTTACTTTTTACAAGTAGATACATTTTTACGAAAGTGTACTTTTTCAAGAAAGCGTACTTTTTTAAGAGATATTACTTTATGAAGAGAAGGTATTTCTTTTAGAAAAGCTACCTTTTTAAGAAGAAGTACATTTTTAAAAGAAAATTTATTTTTTAAGGAATATACTCCTTTTTAAGTATATATACTTGTTAAGAGAATGTATGTTTTTAAAAAACCACTTTTTAAATAAAAAGTACTTTTTTATTAGGAAGTACTTTTATAATAAAAGCTAATTTTTCAGAAAAACTTTTTAAAGAAGATTTACTTAAAAAAGCAGTTTTTAAGGTAAACTATTATTTTAATAAAAGATGCTTCTTTAAATAAACGAACTTTTTTAATAAAATGTACTGTTTAATAAAAGACTTTTTTTTAATTAAAGGACTTTTAAGAAAATTTACTTTTAAAAAGGGCAATTTTAAGGGGAAGGTAATGTTTAAAAAAGGTTATTTTTTTAATAAAGGATACTTTTGTAATAAAAGGCACTATTTTTTAAAAGAAAATTTCTAATAAAATGCGCTTTTTAAACAAAGATATTTTTTAATGAAAAGTACTTTTTTCAGAAATAGATATTTTTTTAATAAATACTTTTTGTAGAAGAATATATTTTTTAAAAAAAGCTGTTATTTCTTTTTTTTTTTTAAGAAAAGTTACTTTTTACAGAAAAAGTACTGCTTAAGAAATACCAACTTTCTTCGAAAAGGCATTTTTTCTAAAGTCAAGGTACTTTTTTAAGAAAAAGCATTTTTATTTTTATGTTTTAAAATTGTACTTTTTGAAGAAAACGTACTGTTGTGCGAAAAGGTAGTTTTTGAAGAAATTCTATTTTTTAAAGAAATTTAACTTTTTAAGGAAATGTACTTTTCGGATCTCATATTAATTGCAAAAAAATACTATAGGTGGAGTGAAACCACCCATTAAATACCATGTGGTACTACCTCATGGAAAAATGTAGTTTTGATATTTTTAAGCTGAAAACATAAATAATTTAGAAAACAGTAAAAATCTTGTTATATTTTAAGTACTAATTTGAAAAGGGTGATGAATCGAAAGAACTATTCTAGAGAAGATTGGTGTTTAAGTACTCTTTTTAGGTGGAACAAAAAATTTTGTACTATTTTTGGCATTTTTTGGGGGAAGAGAGAAACATTAACTTAGGTACTGTCAACTTGAAGTAAAAAATTTGAATAATATTCGAATAATATTAATTGATAAATTGTAATTTCCGCGAAGATTTTTTTTGTATGTAAATACTCTTTTGAGAAGAATACTTTAAGGTGTCATGCAAAATTTCATTAAGCACTAACTTTAGTACCTATTAACGCATAGCGAAATTTTGTTACATATATTGGAAATAATATATGAAAAGTTTTTTTTTTACGAAAAGTTAATTTTTAAAAAAATTTTTTTCTTTACGAAAAACTTTTTCTTTCGAAAAGGGTGTTTTTTTAAGAAGAAGTATTTTTTTTTTAACAAAAGCTTATTTTCGAAGAAAACGTGCTGTTGAGAGAAAAGGTACTTTTGGAAGAAATTACAATTTTTTTAAAGAAATCTAGCATTTTAAGGAAAAGTGCCTTTTGGATCTCTGGTGGAATGAAGATATAAAGTTCACCTCATAAGATTATTATATGAAGCCGATACAAATGGTTTTACACTTATAAATTCCAATACACCACAATTTTGGGTACATTTTGTGAGTAGGGTGAATGTTTCAAGAGAATACGTAATTGTTTTGCCCATTTTATTACAGCATTTATTTAAGTACGATTTAGCTGATGAAATGTAATTTAAAGAACTTTTAAAAACTTGTTTTAATTTTTAATGGGTTTTGCCCTGTTCATTAATGAAAAGAAATGCCACCCTAGCAATTAATTTAAAAATACGCTGTATTTTAATATACAATTGTTGTTATTTACGCACCTATTATCAGCAACAAACAACGCCATTAAGCACACAATAAAAACTTTAGTTTGACTAACAATCTCAAGTAAAACTTCAACTGTGGAATTTGAAAACAAATGTCGTTTTGTTGTCCCACAACTGACTTGTTACTTTCATGAATTTCTTGGATATTTTTCTTTTAAATAACATTTCACGGAATTTCTTTTCAGTGTTATTGCTATGTTTTTAAAGTAAAACCATACGTGGTTTAAACAACGAAGATATAAAATTACGTTTTTTATGGGGCGCAACCTAAATATTTTCAACCAAAGGAAAGGGGAAGGTTTTCCGACAAAAAGTAGGTGAAAGAAAAGTTTCTGCTATGTAAATATTACAAAAATGTACGAATTTTCATTGGAACCTTTCAAATCCATTAAAAAAAGTACTAAAGGTGCATATCAATGACAGTTTCATTCTTCCTAAAAAGTATTATTTTCAAAGATTTCTTACAATACCATTCCTTAAAATATTTACTTCAATTTATCTCCGTTTTTATCCCAAAGAGGTGCGAAACTGGTACCTTTTCAAAAATACTCCAAACACATTCTTTGTACATCCTAAAAGTATTAACAAGGATTCATTCTATATGTAAGTTAACTCCGTTAACACAAGTCGCGTGTAACAATTTTTCCCACCAAGCACACAACACAAATTGTCACAAAAAACACACCTGGGTAAACAATTTCAAAGTTAACACCCGTGTGAATAACTTATTGTCTCGACAATAAGTGTGTTGCAAGTTAACACAAGTTGACATGGCATCCATCTTTCCCACCCAAACTGTGTCAAAAGTTGTCACAACTCACAACCACACCTGGCCAAATAAAATATGATATATTTTCCCACCGTTAATTTCTATTTTCCCACAGTTAATTAAAGATCCAGGAATTAATCCCAATCTTTAAGTATCTCACACTTAATACATGTCTGTCGATACAGGGAAAATAGTAATGAGTAGAGTAAGTAAATCATGAGAAATGAAATGCAAATCATGAACTCATGATAAATAAGTTGATCATATTGACACCTCAATGTAAGAAAATAGTAACAGTTAAACTAAGTGAATCTTGAGAAATGAAATAAACTCATGATTAATAATTTTCCCACATTGGTACCTGTTTGCCAATGTAGGGAATTAGCACTAAGTAGAATAAGAATATAACTATAGGAAATAATTTGATGAAAACATATTGTAAGACTTAAGATTTTTAGTATTTAAGAACCACGTTTAATCAATAAAGAGTCAGTTAAAGTTCAAAATAGAACGAAACAAAAATACGTAAGTGTTTAGCTCCAAATTAATTTGTACAAAAATTTTCCCCTACACTCAAAAAAGTTCCAAAGCTCTATATTACTGGTTGCTGTGCTCCTTCTAAATAATAAGTATATTTTTTCAAAATAATAATTGAAAAATAATACCAAAATATTAACAATCCAAACGGATTCCAAATTGTTTATGTCTAAAACTTCAAAGTAGTAAAACATTTCCTTTTAAAATTTCCAAAAAATTTCCCCTTTTCTTCCAAAAAACAAAAAGTACCCAATTAGATTGGATATCTCAAAAGAATATTAAAATACCGTTCTGCTTTGAAAAAGTAATTCCAATGTATCCCCCTTTAAAATAAATATTCCCGTTTCCCCCGAAAAGGGAATAAAATACTAGAATACCATAATTCCTTGATATGTTAATTTTAGTGTATCCCCATTTAAAATTCCCTTTTTCTGTAAAAAAAACGAAACCGGCACCAATTTAAAAGTGCTTCAAATTCTAGATTCCTTGAACTTAAGGTTAGTACAAAAAAATTTTTTTTTTTAAATGTGCAAAAAAATTTCTACCTTTCCTCTAAAAAGTACCAAAGTTATGTATCTTTGTTTTTTCATTCTTCTCAAATATAATACTAAAATGCCATAACTACTTGAAGTACTAATTTTAGTTTACCTCTCTTAAAAAAAAAAAAAATGTTGTGAGTCCTATCACAGGGGAGATATGTAAACATCTAGCAATTAAAGATTTCTTATGTCACTTTTTAAAATCAAACAGAAAGTGTCACCTATGTATCACTTATAGCAAACTGCAGGTGCTCTGCTGATATAAAAGTATTTACTATTATTTATTATATCAACCGGTTAAATTTTCATTTATATTTCTCATTTTTTATTTTAATTTTTTCATTTTTCATATTGTTTTTGATTATTTATTTTTCACTTTTAATTTTTCATTTTTCCTTTTTAATTTTTTATTTTATATTTTTTATTTTTCTTTTTAATTTTTTTATTTTTCCTTTTTAATTTTTTATTTTTTATTTTTCATTTTTTTTTTTTCGTTTTTCGGTTTTCGTTTTTAATTTTTTATTTTTTATCTCTCAGTTTTCAATTTTGATTTTTCATATTCAAATTTTCATTTTTCGATTTTCATTTTTAATTTTTTATTTTTCATTTTTCAATTTTCATTTTTCATTTTTCATTTTTCATTTTTCATTTTTCATTTTCAAACAGTTTATTAAATATCCTAATTTTTTCACCAATACAATCATAAGTCACACCGATTTTGTTTTACGCGTTACATGTTACGCTGTTTTTGTGATTGTATTGGAAATAGAAATTTACTCCCCTGTGCGTATAGATGTTTACACATCAGAAATATTCTTCTTTAACCTTAAAAGGACCAAAATGATATTCCAAATGCCTCCTTTCTTTAACTCAAAAGTAGTAAAAGTAAAAATAGGTTCTAAAATGGACAAAACAATATCAATGTTCCATTCTTCCTAAATAATAATTGTTCTAAGAAGACTTCTAAAATCCATAACTCCTTTAAATATTAATTTTAATTTTTCCTCCTTTCCCCAAAAAGTTACATACATAGTAAAAATTCAAAAGTATTCCAAATGCCTTCTATCAAAAATGTTGCCCTTAAAAATAATACCAGAAATGTTCGAAAAAGTCCCTAAATTAGTATTCTATCCACGTCTATAAACGTCTTTATTGTTCCTGGGAAACCTTCCTTTAAATCTTTTGTAATATACTTAGGACAGTAAAGTTTTTTCTTGCCTCTGGAAATTTTTTGATCTACATTTTAGAATTTCTCTGGTCTTTTATTGAAATACTTATATGGTACTTTTTTCATAACTACACTCTTAGGATTGTGTACTAAACTATAACATTATTTTTTTTTTAATTACATATAACAATGCTTAAATATATATAACAGTAAATTGACATGTGTGTTGGCTTAATATTTTTTATAAAGACTTATTTAAAAAAATACAAGCACAAAGAAATTGATGTATACAAAAAATAATAACGATGGCAAATGCTTAAGAAGTTTCTTTGTTGTTTCATATAAGATTCGAACACAGTTAAGACTATTAAATGAAAAGACTATTAAGAAACCGCATTCTCTTGAAATGTCACATAGAAGAATTTGAGGACTTTTTAATAGGTTAGTATTTAGAATGAGCTTGTAGTAACAGTTGTTTTTTTTTAGAGTTACAGAAAATAAAATAAAGCAAAGAAAACTAGTTTTATTTGAATTAAACTGTCTTTATTGGATATATCATTTTATTTAATGTACCGGGGCAATCTGGTATTCCAATTTTCACACACTTTTCGCTGCATTTGCGGCCGTATTTCACCTATGACTCGTTCAATGTTGGGTTCCAGATGTTCAATTGCCTCTGTTTTATCGGCCTAGACGATTGGCTGCACCTAACCCCAAAAAATTAGTGCAAAGGGGTTAAATCACACGATTTTTAAGAGTAAACGTGGTGCGAAAATGATCCATAGTGCACGATAACTTGCTCTCGTCTAAGTCTATCCTTGATGAAATAGCAAACCAAACTAAACAAAAAGCTTCTTTCAGCTGTTAACTCAGTTATCAAATAGAGCAGTGTTACCAACTTTAAGTTTTTAATCTCAAAAAACAGCTTTTAAAATTAGCTTTTCTTAAAAAAGCACTTTTTCTTAAAAAATAACTTACCTTTCATAAAAAATAACCTTTGCAAAAGATATTTTTTTCAAGTACCTTTTCTCAAAGAAGTACGCTTTCTTCTTTAAAAAATAAAATTTTCTTAAAGAAGTAACTTTTCTTAAAAAAATTACTTTTCTCATTAAAGAACCTCTTCTTAACAAAGTACCTTTTCATTAAAAAGTAACCTTTCTTAATCGGTCTCTATTAAATCGCAGTTGTGAATAGACATAAAAATTAATAACAAACGGATTAAGAATCCAACATAGGGATTAGCAATCCCCTAACAAAAAAGAACAACAAAAATTTAAATAAACATAAAGCATAGGCTACAAGATATACAATAACAATATAACGTTTGCAAATAAACAATAACAACCAAACAACATTAAACGTGCACTTTTACGTGACAATGTGAACGCAACAGGCATCAATAATATGAATAATAAAAAACATAAAACAAAAAATAATGCACCGAGTGCATTAAACAACAAAAATTATTTTTCTCCGATTCAAACTATTGAAGATGACAAATTAGACGATGATACAATAGTGGAAAAACCAGTAAAAAATACATGTTCCCCCAATTACCATCTTAAAATGTAAAGTCGAAGAAGTTGATGAGCTCTGTAAGGTGAGCAAGATCTCAGACTATCTCATAAGAAATATCTCAATTGATCTCAAATTGTTTTTAAAGTCCAAATTAGATTTCGAAGCCATCTGCAATGTACTCTCAGATAAGTACGAATTCTTTAGCTATGCTACAAAAAATGATAAACCTAATAAAGACTGCTCTTTGATTTAGATAAGCATGATCCAATGATTATAAAAAATGACTTAATGATATGGGGGTTGCAATGCCTGGATGTAAATATCGTTTTCAAAAGGAGCCCCTACAACTCGGAATACGAAATTTACGTCGTTTATTTTCAAAGACAAACAATTAGAATCAGAGAGATCCGTCAAAAATACTCTATAATTGATTATATGAAGGTGAATTGGGAATTTCAACAGGCAAAAAAAACCCAAATCACTCAATGCTACAACTGCCAAATATTTGGCCATGGGTCTAGCCGTTGTAAGGTCATGGAATGCTAGAGGCATTCCTAACAAATATTTGGAGTTATTCCAATTTTTAAATAGTCTTAATATACATATTTGCTTAGTATATGAAACAGGGCTAAATGCAAACTTATCTATTAGAAACAGTGAATTTAAAATCTAGAGATGCGATAGGGTAGATGCCAGAGGGGGCGGAGTCGCTGTAATTATTAGAAAAAATATAGCACATCTAGTTTTACCTATTGCTAATACAGCCATTATCGAAAATTTCGGCAATAAACTTTTCACCAATATGGGTCCAATCAATATACGCATGCTACTATCCTGGCGGCTTGGCAGGTATTTGCATCAAAAATCGACTGGCATGGTACTACTCGATGTCAGAGCTGCATTTGATTCTGTATGGCATGACGGACTTGTTTATAAAATGATAAATTTAAATTTCCCTATCCAACTCACAAAGCTTGTCCAAAGTTTTCTTTCCTCTCGCACCTTCAAAGTACATATTGGCACATCCTGTTCTAATAGTAGACCTATAATAGCCGGTTGTCCTCAAGGGTCATGTCTGTCACCTGTCCTTTATAATTTATATACAGCCGATTTTCCGCAATTTGAGTATTGTACTCTATCAATCTTTGCTGATGACACAGCAGTCCCCAGCTCCGAAGTACTAGCCGCTGATATCATAGCTAATTTACAAAGGGCTTTAGCTGAAATTGTAAGTTATTTTAATAAGTGGAAAATAAGGTTAAACTATGATAAAACACAAACGATATACTTTACCAGAAAACGGAAAGATTGTTTTATCCCTCAGACAAATATAAATTTAAATAACACTTCAAATAAATGGAACAAAAAATTAAATATCTAGGCATTATTTTTGACCCAAAGTGAAATTTAAGGACCACATACCTTTTATAACAAATAAGATAAATGTACTTACTCGTCGGTTCTACCCTTTAATAAATCGAAAATCCAGCCTCAATATAAAAAATAAAAAACTAATTTTTATGTTAATTTTCCATGCAGTTATGTTCTATGCTGTTCCTGTGTGGTCCACCAGTTCAAATTGTCATATTAAAAAGTTGCAAATAAGTCAAAATAGGTTATTGAAACTAATGTATAACCTTCCATGGTTCTTTTCCACCAAACGTCTTCAAGATATTGCAGGTATAGAGTTAGTTGCACATAAAATCATTAGACTCACTCAAAATTTCAATATAAGGTGTATGAATTCAGAATTCTCCCATACTAATGCACTTGCTGCATCTAGTCAATAGTTCAGTAGTTAAGTAGTGTAAGTAGTTTTAAATATTCAAATAGGTTTTTCCCCAATTTTTACCTCCAACAATCTATCATATATATGTCTATAAACTTTTTAACATCACAACATATTATTATTAAGCTGAAAAAGATTAAATCTTGAACACTTAAACATACAATTATATTGAAGCAAAAATGTAAATATTATGGGTTAATAAAATTGTATTGAATTAAGTTGAAAAAAAAATGTAACCTTTCTTAAAAAATACATTTTTTTTTAAAAACGTATTTTGTTCTAAATTTCTACCTTTTTAAAAAAGTAAATTTCCTTAAAAATTACCTTTTCTTAAAAAATAAATTTTCCTCAAAAAAGTTTATTTTCTTAAATAAAGTGCCTTTATTAAAAATGTACCTTTTTTAAGGGAAAAAACTCTTTAAAAAACCCTTTTCAAAAAACCCTTTTCTTAAAGAGTACGTTTTCTTCACCTTACCTTTTCTTAAAAAAGTACCTTTACTAAAAAACTACCTTTTAATAAAAATTTATATTTTATTAAAAATGTACATTCTTTCCTTAAAAATAACTTTTCTTAAATAAAGTCGCTTTTCTTAAATATGTACCTTTTCTTTTTACAAAAATATCTTATAAAAAAGTAGCTTTTCTAAAAAAATTACATTTTTTTAAAGCAGCTAACACGAATCTTAGCTAATAATTTTTAAAAAATACAAACGTGTGCGCTCCCCTTTTTGATGGCCCGAAAAATGAAAAAAGAAGTTAATAATTATTTCTATAAAAATATACATTTAGTAAACAATTTTTCTGAGAACAGAATTTATTTTTAACTCTAAGGATAACTTTCAATTAAAAATAAAAAAAAATAATATTTCTTTTGTGTAACATTTATATTAATAGAAAAAAATAAAACCAAAAATATTATCATTTCATTTTAAATTGCTTGCATATCCTAAAACAATTTTTTTGTGTAAAACAAAAGGAAAAGATATCCTTGCATATTGTCATGTTTTCTTTTTGATTATTTTAAATCACATGGAGGAACAATACAAAAATCATGACAAAATTTTTAAAGTCCTTTATAAGAGTTCGTTTTTATATGAAAGAAGAAGAACAGCAGTTTTTGTTATATTCACTTTCCTTCATAATATTTGTCATTTGGAATATAGTAAATTTTGAATACACATAAACACATATGCATAAGCAGTCATAAAACAGAATAAGGAAACAACAACCAAAAAAATGCAAAGCGATTTGAATGTGATAGTTGAAAAAAAAAAATAAACCTATAAAAAAGTGTATGCAGATTTCATATTATTTTTTTTTAAATATTTTGTATAAAATATGAAGCGGCAGGATGTATCATATTATTTTTCATTGCATGTTTAAGGTTTTACATTTTTACCATGAAATTTCAGTTTTTTCTTATATAATTTCTACGTAAAACAGGAAAAAGCAGAAAATTGCATTTTTGTACTCTGGTCATGTTGCCATGGTATGGTAAAATGTGTAATAACATCAAGGAGGAAAACAATTTACTGGAAAATATGAAAAATAGTTTGAACATATAGTGAATGTGTTGCGAATATATGTAAGTATATGAGAAAAAAAGAATACCTAAAATTGTTCTTAATACAACTTGATGTGACAGGACATGCAAATAGAAAAATATTCTTGCTACCTGTCGTTCCTTTATACCGTTTTTTTTTTTTGATAATGGTAAGACGAAAAATAAAAGTGCAGTAGGATGTGTCAGACAATGTTTCATGTAAATAACGTTTTAGTGTAAAAAAAAACGACAAGGGAAGAACTGCTAGAACTGCTAAGAAAAGCGTATTGTCCAATGTAAAAAGAAGTACTAAGATAAGTACTTTGTTTAAAAAGAGCTTTATAATGTGTCAAACCCGAAAATTATTATTAGAGCAGAAGACTTTCTTCAAACTTCATATTAAAATATTAGTAATTTTAATAATCTTTTTTGAAAAAGTAATATAACTTCAAGTATTTGTAACAATTCCTAAAGCAAAACCTATTATCAAAAGTTTTTTTTTTTAATTAAAACTAAAATACTAGTATATTTAGTACTTTTTTGAAAAAGTTACTACTTTAAGCAAGAATTTCTGCAATTTTTTATTTTTTTTAAAGGTGCCTTTTTTTAAAAAATTTTGTAATAATTTAAAAACAAAAACTATTACTTAATAATAGGAAATCGTAAATCATTAAAAAAGAACATTTATTTATAAATTATAATAATATTTAGTAATATTTTTTTAAGGTTCTATTTCTTCAAAAACTTGTAAAAATAACATAACAAAAAACTATTGAAAAAAAAAATATTAAATTGAAATAAAATGGTAGCAATTTTAGTAATATTTCATATAAAAGTTCTATTTGTTCGAAAAATTGTGAAAATTCCAAAACCAAAAACGTTTTATTTTTAATACCCTATACCACTATGTGGTTTGGGTATAATGACTTTGTGCTGCTGTTTGTAACTACCAAAAATATTTGACCTAGACCCATCTTTTATTATACCGATCAAATCAGAATCACTATCTGATTCGATTTAACGATATCCGTCCGTCCGTCCGTCTGTGTTTCCACGTAAACTTTGTAATCAAAATGCAGGTCGTAAAAATGAATATCTTTTAATGAAATTTGGTATATAAGCTTTTATCGGCTATAGGATAAACGCTGTTGAAATTGGTGAGGATCGGTACATGTTCAGACCTAACCCCCATACAAATGACCCCTATGATATCGACATAAATTGCCATAAGATCCATATTGTCAGATAGATCGTACTCAAATTGGGTTTGTATGCGTTTATTACATCCATTAATGAGTAGTCCAAAAATGATCCCCAGGGGAGAACTTTTAGTCATGGGCCCCATATAGAGCTGCTTCCCGATCTTCACTTAAATCTATCAAAAATCAAAAATATTGCACTGATTCTTCTCAAATTTTGTTTGTATATATTTTTGCTAAATACAAGAGACTTTACCAAACATAGTCAGGATCGTTCCATTTTTGGGACTAGTCCCAATACAGATATAGCATCCAATATGAACTTTTTCATATCTGCAGCCAAAAAAGCTTAATGAAAATCCCACTCAAATTTGGTTTACGCTTATTTTCTATGTCCAGTTAGTTGGGCCTATGAGATAGGGTCTCTAAACGCATGGTATAGGGTATCACATAGTCGGTCTAGATCGACTATAATTTTCTTACCTGTTTTTTTTTTTTGTTTTCTTGCAAGTGAATATTTATTTTTGAATATTTATTCGTTAGTTTTTTCAATACAAGAACCTTAAGAATATAATTTCTTTTGTGGTCCAATAAATGAATAAATAGATAATTATTTTAATAGAAACGTAAAAGACAATAACAATAAATTAACAAAATAATAAACTTAGTTAATGAGCTGACTATATAGTTTTGAGAAGAGAGAAAGAATGAAAGTGAAATTGGAAAAACATAAATAAAATTAATGATATGTTTAAAAAAAATGTATATATATAAGCAAAGAAGGTTTTCTTGAAATTAATTGCTTAATTGCGTTAACTAAAAAAAATCTACATGTATTAGAAAAGTTGTGTTGGGTATTATTAAAGAAATGCATCTTTTTTGAACAAATTGGCAGGAGTTTTGTTATGCAGAAGCTTGTACAAAAATACTACGTTACGCGTATTAAGATATTCACCCAAATCACAACCAAAGACCATTTTTCGCCAAGATCATGTGAATATCCTAACTCTTTAAAATTTGGATAAATTTCAGCCGATGATGATTTATCAATCAGTAATTTTTTGCTGATTTTTTTTTGCTACAACATATTCAATACAAAATCTTGATCAATCCGTACAATATCCTATCGAAATTTCCAAAGCTTCTTCGATTATAAATGTAAATTTCCTTAACAACATCACTATTTGGAGTAACATGAAAACACTGAAAAATTCTTTTGATCCTGGTCCTGACGGAAAACCAAATAATAATCTTAAGCACTGTGCTGACTCCCTGCACTTACTATACACTAACAATACTTTTTAATCAGCCCTTGCGTACAGGATATTTACAATCTCTATGGAAGGAATCTTATATCATCCCTTTATATAAATCAAGAAATAAAGTCACTGTGTCTACCTACAGAGGCATGATAAAATTGAGAACAATCCCCAAACTTTGAGAAAAACTTATAACAGACTCGTTATCTCATCAAGTATCATCCATACCTTCTCCATATCAACACGGCTTTCGTAAATCTCGTTCTACAATCACCAAGGTTGTGGAACTTACTACAATTATAAATGACGGCCTTAGAGATTGTATTCAAACTGATGTAATTTACACCGACTTCAGTAAAGCCTTTGATAAGGTGAATCATGATTAATTATTATATAAGCTGAATTCTATGGGTTTCAGTAATTCTATAGTTTTCTGGTTAAAATGTTATTTAACGAACAGATCTCAATGGGTTAAATTTAGAAACGCTGTCTCTAAAAAAATCGAAGTGTTTTCTTGTGTTCCAAGTAAGTAATCTTGGTCCAGTACTTTTTACTTTATTTATCAATGATCTCCCTCCTGTTATTCAGCATTCTAAAATTCCCTTATACGCTGATGATGTCAAACTATTTTCCTCTCTTCAAAATTAGTTTCAACATTTTTTGCTACAATCCGATTTAAATAATTATTGTGGATGGTGCAATATAAACCTTATGGAGTTCAATGTAAAATAAAATGCAAGCATATGTCCTTTTACAGATGTAATAATCTACATAATACTTATTTTGTGAATGAAAGTGAATTGGAATACGTTGATACATTCTCAGATCTTGGCCTTTTATTAGATCATTGATTAAATTTTCATCCGCATATATCTTCATTAATAAACAAAGCTTATGACGTTCTTGGATTTATGGAGCTATGGAGTAAAGAATTTTCTGATCCGTGTGTAACCAAACAGCTATATACATCCCTGGTTCGTCCCATCCTGGAATATGGGATCCGTCTTACATTATTCATATAAATTTCGTCGAATTTGTCCAGAAACAATTTCTCTTATTCTGTCTACGTGGACTTGGTTGGAACTCCCGTGCCATACCCTCTTATAAATCCAGACTTGCTCTAATCAAGTTACCGACGCTGAAAAGTCGTAGAACAATGCTTAGTATTTTATTTCTACTCAGTTTATTCCATGCCGACATTAACTCCAATTACTTGTTAAGTAGAATTCAAATTAGTATACCGTCGAGACCTACACGAAACTTTAAACCATTAAATAATAATTATTTTCGATTTAACTATGCTAACAATGATCCATTTCACCGGTTGTGTAAGCAATTTAACGGAATTTACCACATCATAGATGTGTCCGAAAATAAAGAATCTTTGAAACGTAAAATTATTCTATATCTAACAAGTAAGAAAATTATAGTCGGTCTAGACCGACTATACGATACCCTATACCATGTGTTTAGAAACCCTATCTCTTAGGCCCAACTAACTGGACATTGAAAATAAGCAAAAATCAAATTTGAGTGGGATTTTTATTAATTTTTTTGGCCGCAGATATGAAGAAGTTCATATCGGATGCTATATCTATAAAGGGACTAGGTCCAAAAATGGACCGATCCCGATCATGTTTGGTAAAGTCTCTTGTATTTTGCAAAAATATGTACAAACAAAATTTGAGAAGAATAAGTGCAATATTTTTGTTTTTTAATAGATTTAAGTGAAGATCGGGAAGCAGCTCTATATGGTGTCAAAGGGATCATTTTTGGACTACTCACTAGTGGATGTAATGAACGCATACAAACCCAATTTGAGTAAGATCTATATGACAATTTGGATCTTATGGCAATTTATGTCGATTTCATATGGGTAATTTGTATGGGGGCTAGGTCTGAACATGGACCGATTTTCACCAATTTCAACAGCGTTCATCCCATGGCTGGTAGAAGATGAAATGCCAAATTTCGTCAAAATATGTTCATATTTGCGACCAGCAGTTTGATTACAAGCTTTACATGGACACACAGACGGACGGACGGACGGACGGACGGACATTGTTAAATCAACTCAGAAAGTGATTCTGATTTGATCGGTATAATTAAAGATGGGTCTATGTCAAATATTTTTGGTTGTTACAAACAGCAGCACAAAGTCATTATACCCAAACCACATAGTGTTATAGGGTATAAAAATATTAGTCTGTAAGGACATTTGTAATTCCATAGACTTTAAATAAATAAATATAAAACAAGTAAGAAAATTATAGTCGGTCTAGACCGACTATACGATACCCTATACCATGCGTTTAGAGACCCTATCTCTCAGGCCCAACGAACTGGATATAGAAATAAGCATAAACCAAATTTGAGTGGGATTTTTATTAATTTTTTCGGCTGCAGATATGAAAAAGTTCATATCGGATGCTATATCTATATGGGGACTAGGCCCAAAAATGGACCGATCCTGACCATGTTTGGTAAAGTCTCTTGTATTTTGCAAAAATATATACAAACAAAATTTGAGAAGAATCAGTGCAATATTTTTGTTTTTTGATAGATTTAAGTGAAGATCGGGAAGCAGCTCTATATGGGGCCTATGACTAAGAGTTGTCCAATAGGGATTATTTTTGGACTACTGATTAATGGATGTAATATATACATACAAACCCAATTTGACTAAGATTTGTATGATAATTTGGATCTTATGGCAATATAAGTTGATTTCATAGGGGTCATTTGTATGGGGGCTAGGTCTGACCGTGAACCGATTCTCACCAATTTCAATAGTGTTCATCCCATGGCCGGTAAAAGATGAAATGCCAAATTTCGTCAAAATATATTCATATTTGCGACCTGCAGTTTGATTACAAGCTTTACATGGACACACAGACGGACGGACGGAGGGACGGACGGACATAGTTAAATCGAATCAGATAGTGATTCTGATTCGATCGGTATAATTAAAGATGGGTGTAGGTCAAATATTTTTGGTTGTTACAAACAGCAGCACAAAGTCATTATACCCAAACCACATAGTGGTATAGGGTATAAAAATGATATCCTATCAAACCGCGCTAGACCATATACGTATTACGTAGCATTATTAAAAGACACCTCTAATTTGTGCATTGAGTGTGGATATAATTAAGTACATACCTCATCTGCATATATTATCAGTGGGAGTATTAAATGAACAACAAGTTTTCTCTTAGTTTCGACTGGTGTAAAGTAAGACGACACCAGTAAATTACGCAGTACAAGAAAAATAATACGCACAACATTGTTTATGTGGTCTGTACATGAAAAGGTGGCATTTATGTAAAATCCCAGATATTTTACTTTGTCAACGTACATCAGAGGTGAGGAATCAAGATATAATGATGGTAAAGCAACCAGTTTTTTAAGAGTTAGTATCAAATTATTAGTATCAGCCCAAGTTTTTATAACATCTATGTCAATCTATCAAGCCAAGCCGATTATATATAAAGTTTAATATCATCTGCATAACAATGAATCCGAACATACTTGCAGACATTTAACACATCATTAAAAAAAAATGTTAAATAACGGAGGACCTTCAACGGATTATTGCGGTACACCTGAAGTTTTACCTCTCAAACCAGATTTTATATACCCCAAAATTACCTTCTGAGCATGCCCAGTCAAGTAATTCTCCATAAGAATTAAAGCTGCCTCAGTAAAACCAAAACAGTGCTTTAATTCCTGACAAAGAATAGCATGATCTACCTTATCGAAAACGTTAGAAAAATCTAACAAACACACGAATGTCAAATTTTCCAGGTCGTACTCAGGTAGACATTATCCATTACCTTTAAGGTAGTAATAGTACAGCTATGAGCAGCACGGAATCAAGATTGCAGTGGAGATAGATGTTTGTTAAGATTAAGGTAAGAATTGATTTGCTCTGCCATAAGCGACTTAAAAACTTTAGACGAAAAACTGGAAGAATACTTATTAACAGCAGTGAATACTTTTGCCACGGGAATCACTCTTCCTACTTTCCATAATTTAGGAAAGATGGACGATATTATTCAATGATTAAATATATGCGCTAGTGACCCTTTAAACTATTATTTCAGAAAAGAGCGCATTGAAGACTAAAATTATGGTTTCCCATTATGCCAAAAAATTCATTTAGTTCATCAGAGACTAACTTGCACTCCGATGGAACTACTGGAATGGACACCTAACGACTTAGTGTTTTTCCAAAGTTGGGCAGTAGGTAAATTCAAGCTAAGTTTTTGAGCAAAATATGACTTTCTAGCCTGTCTAACTATAAGATTATCATAATTTCGTGCTATGTTATAAGGAACTCTGTTCATCAATGTTGGATTTTTTAAAGGTATAGCAATGATTACCATCTTAAATAGATTGTTTTACAATTGATGTGAACTAGGGACAAGAACCATTTTTTATATAAAAACTATGCTCTGGTACATGGCGATTATATACTTCCTGCAATAATGTAAGAAAAACATCCAGCTTTGCATCAACGAATGGCTGATACCAACAGTCGTTTCAGTTCAAGCCCGCGGGCTTAACTAATAATGACTGAAGATCAATTGTAACGGGTGATTTTTTTGAGGTTAGGATTTTCATGCATTAGTATTTGACAGATCACGTGGGATTTCAGACATGGTGTCAAAGAGAAAGATGCTCAGTATGCTTTGACATTTCATCATGAATAGACTTACTAACGAGCAACGCTTGCAAATCATTGAATTTTATTACCAAAATCAGTGTTCGGTTCGAAATGTGTTTCGCGCTTTACGTCCGATTTATGGTCTACATAATC
Organism: Cordilura impudica; assembly: GCA_963682025.1. Lineage (NCBI taxonomy): Eukaryota > Metazoa > Arthropoda > Insecta > Diptera > Scathophagidae > Cordilura > Cordilura impudica. The sequence goes on along the minus strand of OY821520.1, from coordinate 230,572,268 downwards.
GACCAAGTGAGCAAACAATTAATGCGATTGTGACCAAGTTTCGCACTCAGTTTACTTTATTGGACATTAAACCAACCACACGAATGCGTACAGTGCGTACAGAAGAGAATATTGCGTCTGTTTCTGAGAGTGTTACTGAAGACCGTGAAATGTCGATTCGTCGCCGTTCGCAGCAATTGGGTTTGTGTTATTCGACCACATGGAAGATTTTACGCAAAGATCTTGGTGTAAAACCGTATAAAATACAGCTCGTGCAAGAACTGAAGCCGAACGATCTGCCACAACGTCTAATTTTCAGTGAATGGGCCCTAGAAAAGTTGGCAGAAAATCCGCTTTTTTATCGACAAATTTTGTTCAGCGATGAGGCTCATTTCTGGTTGAATGGCTTCGTAAATAAGCAAAATTGCCCTATTTGGAGTGAAGAGCAACCAGAAGCCGTTCAAGAACTGCCCATGCATCCCGAAAAATGCACTGTTTGGTGTGGTTTGTACGCTGGTGGAATCATTGGACCGTATTTTTTCAAAGATGCTGTTGGACGCAACGTTACGGTGAATGGCGATCGCTATCGTTCGATGCTAACAAACTTTTTGTTGCCAAAAATGGAAGAACTGAACTTGGTTGACATGTGGTTTCAACAAGATGGCGCTACATGCCACACAGCTCGCGATTCTATGGCCATTTTGAGGGAAAACTTCGGAGAACAATTCATCTCAAGAAATGGACCGGTAAGTTGGCCACCAAGATCATGCGATTTGACGCCTTTAGACTATTTTTTGTGGGGCTACGTCAAGTCTAAAGTCTACAGAAATAAGCCAGCAACTATTCCAGCTTTGGAAGACAACATTTCCGAAGAAATTCGGGCTATTCCGGCCGAAATGCTCGAAAAAGTTGCCCAAAATTGGACTTTCCGAATGGACCACCTAAGACGCAGCCGCGGTCAACATTTAAATGAAATTATCTTCAAAAAGTAAATGTCATGGACCAATCTAACGTTTCAAATAAAGAACCGATGAGATTTTGCAAATTTTATGCGTTTTTTTTTTAAAAAAAGTTATCAAGCTCTTAAAAAATCACCCGTTATTATAATTTCAAAATATTATGAGCATTAAATTTTCATCTCTAGCTAGTTTATATTCAACGTGCAAATCATAATCTGAGAGAAACGAAATCTAATCAAATAAATGTAATAAATTTGGGTGTGAGAGTATAATTAAATCGAGTATTGGTTGAAAAACGTGTGGGACACTCATTATTAACAATCGTCATGCCAACGGAGGTGACAAAGTCAAGTCGTTCATTACTAACTTTATACTCTAAGAATAGGTAAAACCTTAACATTATTGTCATAAATAACTACATTAACGAAATCAATATCAGAATCTTTTGACATATTAACAAATTTAGCCTTAAGATTTGTTTTACAATATATGGCAACTCCGCCACCATTCCTATTCTTTCTACTATTTCGGAAGAGGTTATACCCATTACTTTTGTAATGACTATCCACAATATCATGATCAAACCACGTTTCCGTCACACAAATCACGTCACCATTTGAATTTTCATACATAAATCATACATAATCTAGCTTTAATCCATTTAAACTTCTCGCATAAAAATTTACAACATTAAGACCTGATCGCTGTTTACGCAGTATGTTCAGCATAGCGGAATGACTTCCGCTAACACGATTACCATTGTTAATTGGCATCATAAAGAAATAGCTTGCAAAGAATGAAAAAGAAAAATGAAGAAAGATAACTATACAGCATTACATTTTATGTTTAAAACAAGTATCAAAATTATAGTCGGTCTAGACGGACTATACGATACCCTATAACATGCGTTTAGGTCCAACTAATTAGATATAGAAAATAAGCATAAACCAAATTTGAGTGGCATTGTTATTAATTTTTTTGGCTGCAGATATGAAAAAGTTCATATCGGGTGCCATTCATATATGGAGACTAGGTCGAAAAATGGACCGACCCTGACAATATTTGGCAAAGTCACTTATATTTAAAAAAAATATATACAAACCAAATTTGAGAAAAATTTGTGCAATATTTTTGTTTTTTGTTAGATTTTAGTGAAGATCAGGAAGCAGCTCTATATGGGGCCTATGAATAAGAATTGCCCTACAGAGATTATTTTTAGACTACTGATTAATGGATATAATAAAGACATAGAAACCCAATCATAAAAACATAAATCAAACTGCAGGTCGCAAATATGAATGTATTTTGATGAAATTTGGTATTTAATCTTTTGTCAGTCATGGGATGAACGCTATTGAAACTGGTGAGAATCGGTCCTTGTTCAGACCTAGCCGCCATACAAATGGCCCTTATGAAATCAACATATATTGCCATAAGATACAAATTATCAAACAAATCTTAGTCAAATTGGGTTTGTATGTATAGATTACATCCGTTAATCAGTAGTCCAAAAATGATCCCTATTGGACAACTCTTAGTCATAGGCCCCATATAGAGCTGCTTCCCGATCTTCACTTAAATCTACCAAAAAACAAAAATATTGCACTGATTCTTCTCAAATTTTGTTTGTATATATTTTTGCAAAATACAAGAGACTTTACCAAACATGGTCAGGATCGGTTCATTTTTGGGGCTAGTCCCCATATAGATATATCATCCGATATGAACTTTTTCATATCTGCAGCCGAAAAAATTAATAAAAATGCCACTCAAATTTGGTTTATGCTTATTTTCTATATCCAGTTAGTTGGGTCTAAGAGATAGGGTCTCTAAACGCATGGTATAGGGTATCGTATAGTCGGTGTAGACCGACTATAATTTTCTTATTTGTTTTTTGTGTTGATTTGTGAATTGGCTATAACTGATTAGCATACCTTTAGGGTTTTTATTTAATAAAAAAAAAAATTTCCTAGAATTTGCACTCGAATTTGGAGGGCTGGAATCTGCTAGTATATATTGTAACGGCCATTGCAGGTTTTATTTTTTTAAGGAAAATTTTAAGCATTAGACTTAATACACTAAACACACTACAAGAAAAAGCTTTACATCTATTCAAGCATTCGACTTAATACTCGTACACTAAACACACCACAAGCAAAAGCTTCACATCTACTCAAGCATTAGACTTCACTTTGACTCGCTTGAGCGGAGTGCACAAAACCACATTTCTTTTCGTTTCAACTGAGCTAAGTACGAACATCCAAAGTGTATAAAAAGTACCATATATTACCGAAAACGTAAAATCGTGTTAACAAATTAAACTAATTAATCGTTCATTGATCATTGATCATTCATCATTAGTCAATTATTTAATCAAGGTAATTCGTTTAATAGTTTTCCCAATACGTACTATTTAATAAACCTTGTTCCCCAAAGGCACAAGATCGCCGAAATTTCTATACGGGATATAGTTTTACATTAGAAGGTTCGGCTTGTAACCACGTGTACGTAGACCACCTATATGGTCAAGAACCTTTCATCAGGTAATTATATTGCTTTGTGATAAATTCCATGTGTTTTCTAAGAATTTACCTTTCATCAGGTAGACTTATATTCCATAACGTTCAATAAAACCATTACCACCGTTCTACATTTCATCATCAAAGCATTGGACGCATCTATAGAAATACGAAAAATTCGGTACCAATCAACCCCTCAGCCCCCTTCGCAATTTCATCAATCATCAACCAGTTGCACATAAAAGAAAAAAAAAAACAACAAAACCCATTGCATATTTTACTAGTAAATAGTTTGTCCGATTAAATTGTTCAAGTGTTAAGGCTTTTCATCAACCCAAGTTGAGCGTAAACCTGATTAATTGGGGGCGAAAAAAGACACCATTACCAACACTGATAAAAGCAGTTAAAGTTTAATGTTAACCCTTTAATATGCCTACTTGCTAGTATAGCTATACGCTAAACTTTTACAACCCGAATTTAACTACACTATCCTTTCAAACCGAACTTCCAACTACTTTTATACCAACTGCTTTAGTATGCTAGTTCCCTGATCTAAATATCTTAAAATTTCCATTACTATTTATACAATGAATATCCCCACCATCCAATTCTTGATCTCCTTTTCCTTTCAACTTAACCGAAGTTATATCTTTAAACTATTATAAAAAAAATTAAAAAAAAAAAAAAAAATCAAACTATTAAATTATAGCACATTCTGTTAGGTACAAAACGTAAATTCCAATGTAAATAATCATGTCTAATATTTCGAGAGAGGAAATGATCATTAGTTAAATTAAAATACTGATTAAGTTTGATATGCAAACAAAACAAATTTACATAAATTTTATATAGCCTAAACAACAACTGCAAGTTCGAGAGGCCTCATCGTGCTGCGGCAGAGTTTTTTTTGGTGAGTTTAAATATACACAACTTCATTACTATTAGCTTGTTTATTTGCATACGGTTTTAATATTTCAGGAGTAGTAACAACTAACAATAACCGTTTTATTAAAGAGACGCTACTATAAAGTAATATTTATTGAAGATCTCTTAATTTTTATGGCTTTTGAATATTAGCAGGAACAAATGAAAAGTGAAAGATAAAACATTCCAAAGTTAGTTTTTACTTCTCTCTGAAATTTAGGGTATTTATAGTTCGCCAAAATGATCGATAGCTTCAATATTATTTATCAGTTTTTTATTTTTAACTAGATGTTAACTAGTTTACCTTTATTAAAATATTAGGCAACCTATTAATTAATTATTTATTTTGGTCTGCAATGATTTTTATATAATTATTAATCCAAGATATTGTTAAGCTTTAAATAAGTATAATAATTTTATATCAAATGCTTAGGATGTTTAACCTTCTTTTTCGGTTGGTTGATCTTGTAAATTTAGAATATCCCTTGAATTAATAATCATTGAATTAATAAATATTAATAATGAATATGTGAATGTAGTTAAGTTTTCTTACGTGATGAATTAAGGGTAAGGTAAACTCTTTATAGTGGGGTTTCGGCTTGGACAATATGCCGTTGGAACCATAGGCAGGGTGGGTTAAGAGGCATCGGTCTTCAGCTACATCATGAAGACCCAACTAAATAGTAAGCATTATATTAATTAAAAGCCATTTCAACATTTAAGGTCATAGTAGGGGCATTGTTAGTTTCTATGATCTAATTACCATTAATCCAATTTGTTTTTTTTTGTTTATTTTTTTTTTTATTTCAATGGGAGTCTATAAGAATATTTGTGTGTCAGGGTTTCTCCAATGGCTATAAGTGAAGACAGGTGGACACGAACTCCCCCTCCCGACTGTAAGCTAGTGACTTAAACGGCCCCCCTCGTCCTTCCTTGTCTACCTTAGAAATTTTTTTTGTTTTTTACTAAAACCATCGCCTGGAAGAAATTGAATTTCGTTTGTTTACTTTGTTGTTCTTACAACCATACAAAATCTTTAGTAAACCCCTGTTCATTACAATATCTATATAGAAGTATAGGTTGTACTCGTATGAGTACAGGCATTAAAACACTTTCCAAAAACTGTATTTTATTTTATTATTATTTGAGTCCTACTAAGATGAATATTACAAAAATCAATGCTATTTTTTTTTGTCTTAAAGATGGTTGGGATCTAATGGGCTAATTGCATTACATCTTACAAACTAAAAAAAAATTACCAACATCATTATACCCTATACCACTGTGTATGAGATGAGGTCTAATGAGTTTGTGTCGATGTTTGTATCTATCAAAAATAGTTGACCTAGACCGATCTTTTACTATACCCAACCACTTTCTGAGTTGATTTAATGAAGTCCGTCAGTCTATCCATCTGTATGTAGCTGCAAACTTTATAATCAGGGCGCAAATACGTTTTAATGAAAGGAAGGCTAATGAGGTTGATGAATATTGGTGCATTCTCAGACCTAGTGTCCATAAAAAGACCCTATGAGACCGACTTAAATTCCCATGGGATTCAAACTATCCTGCAGATCTTGGTCAAATTTGGTTTTCGTTTGTCTATTACCACTATTAATAAGTGCCACAAAAATAAGCCCTGCGTGACAATTCTTAGTCATAGTCCTCATATAAAGCTCTCTCCCGTTATTCACTTAAATGTATCGAAAACAAAAACAAAATATTGCACCCATTTTTCTAAAAATTTGTTTGAATATGATTTTGTAAAAAAAAAAATTTATGACCAAACCTAATATGGTCTGGACCAGTCCATTTTTCGACCATGTCCTCAAATAAATATAGCATCCGATATGAACCTTTATATCTGCAGGCAAACAAACTAATAACAATGCCATTCAAATTTGGTTTATGCTTATATCCAACTAGTTCGATCTAAGTCCCTTTGTTAAAACACGTAGCATAGGAAGTAGTGTTGTTGATCTAGATCGGCTATAATTTCCTTACTCGTTTTAGATTTCAAATGTAGACAAGTGTTGCCAATGACACAATATATTCATATTCATACAATTGTAAACAATTTATATTGAAAATGACAAAGGATTTTGAACCAAACACAACATTCTTATTTTCCACTTTTTATTATACCTCTTTATGTGGTTTGGGTATAATGACTTTGTGCTGCTGTTTGTAACTACACAAAATATTTGACCTAGACCCCTCTTTTATCATACCGATCGAATCAGAATCACTAAATGATTCGATTTAACGACGTCCGTCCGTCCGTCCATCAAACTAAACATGAAGCTATTTTAATGAAATTTAGTATATAAGCTTCTGCCGCTATTAACACTGGTGAAAATCGGTCCATATTCAGACCTAGTCCCCATACAAATGACCACAATGAAACCGACATAAATTGCCATGAGATTCAAATTATCATATAGATGTTAGTAAATTGAGTTTGTATGTGTTTATTGTATCCATTAATCAGTAATCTAAATATAATACCTATTGGACAATTCTTAGTCATAGGCCCATATAGAGCTGCTTCTCGACTTTCACTCAAATCTATCAAAAAAAATAAAAATATTGCACAGATTTTACTCAAGTTTGGTTTGTGTATATTTTTTCAAAATATAAGCGACCCTGCCAAATATAGTCAGGATCGGTCCATTTTTTTGAATAGTCCACATATAAATATAGCACCCGATATGAACTTTTGCATATCTGCAGCCAAAAAAATTAATAACACTGCCACTCAAATTTGGTTTTCGCTTATTTTCTATATCCAGTTAGTTGGACCGAAGAGATAGGGTTTCTTAACCATGGTATATAGTATCGTATGGTCGGTCTAGACCGACTATAATTTTCTTACGTTTTTATTTAAATTTTTTTTGAAGGCCTTTAATTAATGATTGCATTACGTTTTTTGAACCATAATATAAAACCGATTTATTTTTTTATACACATCTAAATACAGCTGTAAGTCCGCAATTGCAAATAAATGTTTATATCAAAATAAAGTATTTAAAAAAATCTCTAAACACATATCGCATCTGTACCTCTAAAGTGAGTTAACTCAAAATTTATAAATTTTCAGTAGAGGCAAAAAACCTTTTTTTTTAATATTTACTATAAAATTTAAAAACAGTTGTTTCATTGTAAAGAATTGCGAATAATAAATATACAACAGTAGTTGTTTTTGCGATTTTTTCAGTGATCATCAAAAATAAGAAGTTTTTTGGGTGCAACTCAAAATGTGTCTTTTTAGTAGATTCTAAAGAAGCTACTCATATAGCACAAAGGGGGTTACAACTGTATTTTTTTTGCGAAAGACTAGAAAAACCGATGTGAGATTTTTACCGTGTGTATCGTTTTCTTGCAAAAAGTGGTACAGGTGCGATATGTATATAGGAATAATAACTATATTAAAGAAAAAATTTAATTTCTTTTACTCATTAGTAAGTGCATTTATTTGCAATTATTTGTTTTTCTCCAATTTCAGTTAAGCGATTTCGAAAGTAACGTACATTGGCTTTTTGTTGTAATTCGTTTTAAGTATATTCTTAGCTTCTCCAGTGCTTATAAGTTGTAATTGTTTTTGGAAATGCTACTATCAGAAAGTTTAAAATGTAGAATATAAATATCATTAACATTTTATAGATATTTAGCATTAAATATGTCATAAAATAATTTTTAAGATTAATAATTTATAGTTTTCTTCACATTAACTTAAGTCTTCTTTCTGTAGGTCTCCTCTAAAATAGTTACTCTATCGTTTTCCAAACAATCAAAATGCAGCCTCTTTATTTAAACTATAATTATTTTAAGACAATTGGATAATCCTAACTATATTTCGTTTGCTTACTTCTCGCTATTAAATCATTATTGAGAATCAAACAAAACAAAAAGTAACTGAATATTTTATCTGATAAATTGTTAAAGTTTTGCATTTAATTCAGAAGCATATTTCCTTTTTTAGTTTTATAATTTATAGTATTTAATTTGTTATTATATATTTTTATACCCTATACCACTGTGTGGTTTGGGTATAATGACTTTGTGCTGCTGTTTGTAACTACCAAAAATATTTGACATAGACCCATCTTTTATTATACCGATCGACTCAGAATCTTTTTCTGAGTCGATTTAGTGATGTCCGTCCGTCCGTCCGTATGTCCGTCTGTGTATCCATGTAAATTTTGTAATCTAACTACAGGTCGCAAACATGAAGATATTTTGATGAAGTTTAGTATATAAGCTTCTGCCGGCCATAGGATAAACGCTATTGACATTGCTGAATTTCGGTTCATATTCAGACTTAGTCCCCATACAAATGACCCCTATGAAATCGACATAAATTTACATAAGATCCAAATTATCATATAGATCTTGTTCAAATTGGGTTTGTGTGTGTTTCTTACATCTCCTTCTCATTTGCCCAAAAATAAACTCCATATGGCAATTCTTTGTCAAAGCCCCATATAAAGCTGCTTCCCGATTTTCACTTAAATCTATCAAAAAACAAAAATATTGCGCAGATTTTTCTCAAATATGATTTGTATAAATTTTTTTTTAAATATAAGTGCCTTTACCAAATAAAGTCAGCATCGGTCCATTTTTTGACCTAGTCCCCATATAAATATAGCACCCAATATGAAGTTTTTCATATCTGCAGCCAAAAAAATTAATAACAATGCCACTCAAATTTGCTTTATGCTTATTTTCTATATCCAATTAGTTGGACCGAGGATATAGGGTCTCTAAACCATGGTATAGGGTATCATATAGTCGGTCTAGACCGACTATAATTTTCTTGTTTTTTTTTTTGTTTAATTGTCTTTTATTCAAAAATATATATTTATACATAATACATATGATGCCTCTGCGCCATATTGACTTCAATAGAGGCCAGTTGGGAATAATATTTTAGTTCTTTGAAATATGAATTTTATAAAACAAAAAAAAATATTAATAAAAATTATGATAATTTCATTCAGATAGTAAACTTTAAGGCTATATTTACAAAAGTTTTTCTAAATTTTCAGGAAGGTATTTTTTGAATATACGTTTTAAAATTAGAAATTCTACTTATTTCTTTAATGTATTACACTAAACAATTGTAACAATTAAACACAAATAAAAGTAAGTCTTTCTTATAAATCCTTTTAAAGGATAAACCATATTTGCATACAAAGTAATTACTCAATATCACATATCTCGAGTATTGTGACAGATACAGCTTTGAAAAAATTTTTTAGGCCATCTATTGGGCGAGATCGGACAAAGGGGTGGGGCATGCCCCATACAGATCAAATAATAAATATCATATATCTGGAGTACTGTAATAGTGAGAGCCTTGGGACTTTGCGTGAGCCCTTTCGTTACGATGCGGGGGCATAGTATGTGGAGTGGGGGGGGGGGGGGTAGCGAAGCACACCGCGTTACATCTAGTATTAAAATAAAAGAATTACATTGACAACTGGAAGTCAAAGTAGAGTAAGCTTCATTTGAGTAGTTATTGGCATACAAATAGTTAATTTGTTCTCTAAATATTTAATATAATTTTTTTTTCTTTTATTAAACATTAAACAAAACTAGCAGATTCCAGCGCTCGCAATTCGAGTGCAATTAGCCAATTCACAAACCACCACTTTTATGGTTGGTTAATATTGAATAGCATATGTATAATTTTATGTATGTGTTAGTGGGAACTAAATTAAATACTATAAATTAAGAAATACCTTTCAAACGGTGGAACAAAACTTCGGTCACAAGGAGTCACCTAGCCTATTAATATTATGGATACTATATACACATGCTGATTTTGAAAAAAAATTTAGACAAGCAGGAGTAGTCCAAGTCACTCTCTCAAAATACGGTTGTCGTATGTAACAAAAATTAACTCTTCAGAAGACGGTTTTAAACTTATAACATCAAATATCTTCAAAATGGCTCCATGAATCCTCTCCATTTGTGGATTGAATATAATCTGAATATTTTATTTTATCGGCATAAGTCAAATTTAGTGTAATTATAATTGCACAGGCGTTATTAGTCTATTTGTTTCAGAGTATATTTGTCGTGTGTTACATTTTGTCAATATAAGTTATTTTCTTTGAACATACGACAAAACGCCTACTGGAAATATATAATTTGATAAAGGAAATTGTGAAATTTTCTGACAAAATCTTTATTAAATAAAAAACCAATGGATATTAAACAAGTAAGAAAATTATAGTCGGTCTAGGCCGACTATACGATACCCATACCATGCGTTTAGAGACCCTATCTCTCAGGCCCAACTAACTGGATATAGAAAATAAGCATAAACCAAATTTGAGTGGGATTTTTATTAATTTTTTCGGCTGCAGAGATGAAAAAGTTCATATCGGATGCTATATCTATATGGGGCCCAGGCCCAAAAATGGACCGATCCTGACCATGTTTGGTAAAGTCTCTTGTATTTTGCAAAAATAAATACAAGCAAAATTTGAGAAGAATAGGGATAATTTGTGTCCAATAGGGATCATTTTTGGACTACTAATTAATGGATGTAATATGTACATACAAACCCAATTAGACTAAGATTTGTATGATAATTTGGATCTTATGGCAATATATGTTGATTTCATAGAGGTAATTTGTATGGGGGCTAGGTCTGAACATGGACTGATTCTCACCAATTTTTACAGCGTTCATCCCATGGGCCATAAAAGATTAAATGCCAAATTTCATCAAAATATATTCATATTTGCGACCTGCAGTTTGATTACAAGCTTTACATGGACACACAGACGGACGGACCGACGGACGGACATCGTTATATCGAATCAGATAGTGATCAGATAGTGATTCTGATTCGATCGGTATAATTAAAGATGGGTCTAGTTCAAATATTTTTGGTAGTTACAAACAGCAGCACAAAGCCATTATACCCAAACCACATAGTGGTATAGGGTATAGAAATACATAATTAGTTATGGAAAATTTTAATAACAAATCAATTAGTTATTTAACGAACAATAAAATAAATAAAAAAAACGTTCATAATTCTTTCATGATACGTATAAACCTTTTATAATTGTTCAACAAAAATTCCGATCACTCTCTGTGTCAAAATAGCGCATCATGCTTTTCAAGTCTGCTTTTTTAACATTGCTATAAATCAATTCATTTTTACCATAGCTCATTTTATAGCCGATTTGATATATGCCATATTATTATATCAACATATTTTATTTTACTGAATGGTATGCATTTAAAATTCCGTGCTTCTGCTTTTAACGAAAAATATTTGATATTGTTTCTATCCACTTCTAAAATTTGAAACTTCGTTTTTTCGTATAAAGCATTTCTTAATAGACGTGCCAGTTTCGTTTGACTTGGATTTACGAGATGACTTTTATGTCGCTCAACGACATATGGTACCATGGTTCAGAGAATATTTGTATTCCACCTTTTATACGGTTTTTTATTTCGATTTTGCGGAACGTAAGAATAGCTGCACAAAATTATTTGCTTTAGTTTGGGGTGGTCATTCTCTACATTGATTAGATTTTTTATACCCTATACCACTATGTGGTTTGGGTATAATGACTTAGTGCTGCTGTTTGTGACTACTAAAAATATTTGACCTAGACCCATCTTTTATTATACCGATCGAATTAAAATCACTATCTGATTCGATTTAACGATGTCCGTCCGTGTGTCCGTCCGTCCGTCTGTGTGTCCAAGTAAACTTTGTAATCAAACTACAGGTCGCAATATATATTATGAATATATTTTGATGAAATTTGGTATATAGGCTTTTATCGGCTATGGGATAAACGCTATTAAAATTGTTGAAATTCAGTCCATGTTCAGACCTAGTCCCCGTACAAATGACCCCTATGAAATCGACATAAATTGCCATAAAGTCCAAATTATCATATAGATCTCAGTCAACTTGGGTTTGTATATGCTTATTATATCCATTAATCAGTACTGCAAAAATAATCGCCATAGGAAAATTCTTAGTCATAGGCTCCATACAGAGCTGCTTCCCGATCTTCACTTAAAACTATCAAAAAAACAAAAATATTGCACAGATTTTTCTCAAATTTGGTTTGTATATATTTCTGCAAAATATAAGTGACTTTGCCAAATATGGTCAGGATCGGTCCATTTTTCGACCTAGTCCCCATATAAATATAGCACCCGATATGAACTTTTTCGTATCTGCAGCCAAAAAAATTAATAATAATGCCACTCAAATTTTGTTTATGCTTATTTTCTATATCCAATTAGTTGGACCGAAGAGATAGGGTCTCTAAACCATGGTATAGGGTATCGTATAGTCGGTTTAGACCGACTATAATTTTCTTACTTGTTATAAGAGCGCTTGCTATGTCATTTCCGCCTCTTGCCACAAAACACTCATTTCATTTCACAGTACGTAATTTTTTCACCATTATGCTTTCTGAGAGTTTCCGTCAAGTTGTAAATGTAAAATTTTCGCTTATAGCAATTCGATGCGAACATTTTAGGTATAGTGAAGACATTTGCCAGATAATAGCGCAAAACATCTACAGAAGGATCATTATATTTACGATCTGCATCTCGCTCCTCTTTGCAAGAGTTTCCTGCATACAATGCATTTCATATTCTGCCTTTTCATTTTCTTCAAATATCACAAATATTGACTTTTGCGTAAACACACCTGTCACATTGGTCCTTTTCGGCTTATGAAATGATAAACTAAATTCATTATTAAATGTTTTTCTGTACGTATGCATCATACATCTTTTGTAAATTTTAATGACTCTCCAAATATTTGCGCGTTGTTCTTGAACAGCAATAGTGCGAATCAATTGTCAGGAAGCTGTTAATGTGGGGTTTTTCTTCTTAAATTTTATCCTGCAATATTTCCGGTCTACTTAACATAAATGATTGCAATTGAAATTGTATGTTCTACAACAATTGTATTTTCAATATTAATAATCACTTTGCATTAAAAAAATGTTTTACGTCCTTTTTTGGTGCACATACGAAAAAATACATGCTCAGGGCGATAACATTTTGTGGCATATGATAAAATTCATGCTGAATATCTGGGAAGTTATACGGTTTGGGAAGAAACTTATAATATCATAAGAAAGAGCTTGCCAAGTTTATTATGAATATTTAATAATCTCAAAATCGGAAAATTTCACTTGCGACATCCGTATTTTTAGGTAGCGAAGTGTCGTCGCTTAAATTAAGTAGAAAGTAGTGGAAACACAGAAACTCCAACAGTCTTAGCTATATTTAAAATAGACTCTTACCAGGCATTAAAAGAAGTACAGAAATTTTATTGTACTTCCAATTTAGCACAAAAGATGCAATTCCAATTAATGAGATCCGATTTGAGAGCATTAATGAAGCCAGATGTTATTGAGGCTGTCGTATTTCAAGAGACACATGTAGAGTTATTTTTTTAAGTTTTAGATGTTTTGTTATTTTAAGTTTCCGATCTTATAGTATTTTGTTTATTATTAAAAGAATAAATAAAAATAGATAAGACATTTCAAAAAATATATGTTTGTTGTACTAATTCGCTGGCATCAGTTATTCTTTTAAGAAGATGAACTTTTCGGAAAGGCTACTTGTTTTAAGAAAATGTATTTATTTACGAAAAGTTCTCTTTTCAAAATAAGGTGTTTTTTTATTTGTATCCCTTAGCTATACTTCCCCATTTGCAAGATCTTTCCCCAAACACGAACTTACATTATGCATATGAATTGTATATTAAATATGCGTCAGTTATTTATGCATTTATTTTACTTTCAACATTCATTCTCTCTTGTACAAGATGTCTCATACTGAAAATATGCTGAAGAAATGTGCTGAGTAGGTGAGACAAAATTTCAGTATGTAAAGTATGTATTGAATTTTTATAAATATAAAAAAAAAATTGTGAATGCAGTTGTTAACTGTAAAAGATATTTATTTTTTTATAAAAATTTATGCTAAAGAATATTTGTGCATAAAGATTGGATTTACAATTGTGTTTAAAAACATGGATATGAAGTGAAAAAATATTCTGGTCTCAAAAAAAAAAAAAAAAAATTATTTACATATTGATTTAAATATTTCGATTTTAAGATATAAATTCAATATGAGATAAAAATATTTGTGAAATATCCATTTAAAAACAAAATGGCTTTAATTTTAATTTATTTGGCGAGAAAGGAAACTCATATAAGCTTTCATCATACAAAATAAAGAAATATTAATGTGCCAATAAATGAAAATGTTAAAAAAATTAGTATTAATCATACGTCGAAAGTTAATTACTAAAATACATTAAATCAGTGGTGGCAATCGAGAGAATTGAGTTAGTAATAGTGTTTATGAGCATGTGTTAGTTGTACTACACTAATCGAAATCCATGACGTAACACAATGTCGATATTAAATGGGTTTGTGTAGATTTTGTATGAATGTTTATATGAATGACTAAAAGGGAAAATAGTTGAGTTCACGAAGAACATGGTAAAATTTTAAATATATTTTATTGTTTTAAAATTTTAAATCATACATTCTGAAAATGTTTAAAAAAAATTGAAGAACATTTCTTTTATCCAAAAGTTTGAAGTTTATTAAATCAAATAAGTAATTACAAGTAATTAATTTCTTTAAAAAACAAAAACAAAATAGCAAAACTTAAAAAGATAAGAAATTTGAAAGGTTAATATATTAATAAAAAACAAAAAACTTACCAGCCTGCAGTAACTGGAATTTTTTTTAAAATTAAAAAAAGATACATAAAAGACAGCTATAATGTTGTCAAATGGAGGCAACGTATTTATAGAACATGTTTAATTTATAGCAGATTCAACTGCTTTGCGTAATTTAGTTTATCAAGTCTTCGAAATTTTCTCAACATTTTTGGTTCTTTTAAACAAATATTCTCTGTGTACCAATAAAAAAAAATATATATGAATTTCAAAAGGCAATGCGACATAGACCTGCTTTGTTCAAAAGCTTTCATGAGACAGAATGAAATTGTTGTTTACTTTTACACTTCGGTGAGTATTTTTGTTTTCGTTCGGCTGTATACATATAAGAAGCCGAGCACCAGCGTGCTTGGTACGGCCTTCACTGCACTAAATACAGTAGTTTTAATTTTGCTGCCTTTTTCTTAAGTTCACTTTGCCTATAACTGCACAAAATTTTTATATTGATTTTTGATTTCAAAAAAATTTAAAATATTTTCCTTCTTTAAGTGTAGTTTTTGTGCCGGCACACTTAAGATAAGAGTCTCATATTTTTAAAATTTTTAAATTATTTCATAAAAAAATCACCTTTAGCTGCTTCTTACGAAAAACAAAATCAAAGCAAGTGGAGCGAAAAACACGTTATTAAATCTGTTTATTTTACAATCATCGGGACTCCCGAAAATGTCCTGAAAATCAATGAATATGGAATATGTTCGGTTTCTCAAAATTAACAATTCGGAACTCCTTGAGAACTGGACAAACACCTAGGAAATGTTCAAATGTTTCCATTGTACCCATATTACAAAGCTTGAATAGTTTATTCTCAATTGTCGCCCCGAAAGTGTTGTAATTTAGTTTAATAAGACCGCATCTTGCTTTAAAGACCAACGTTATTTTAGATTGATTCATGTTGTCAATAAAATAATTGAAACCTCTTTCGAAATCTAAATCTTTATAAATTCTTGAGGTTGTAGCTTTATTTTGTAACCACAGATTAAGTTGATGTTGTTGTATTCTATGTAGAATTTCATTACTTTGAGTGACCCATTGTTGTTTATTTGGTTGTGTACTGGACCATGGAATATTTAAATTGTCTGCAACCCTTTGCAATTCTTTAAAGCAAAACAAATTTTTTTCGGCAAGTATATGTGCGATTTTAAAAGGTAACCTATTGGCCGGGTATTCAAACATAACTCTAGACATGTACAGTAGATGTAGTTCTAAGGTATATAAATGGTTGTTTACGGCGGCAGTTTCAAGCATCAGAGCATAATTAGGTGTAAAATCTGGCAGGATTAATACTTTTTTCAGGAAATATCTTTGTAGTAAATCGATCTCCTCAAAATACCCATAACCCCAAACTTGTGCTGCATATGTTTGTATCGACCTGCATACAGCTAAGAAAAGGTTCCACTTCTGTCTTAATTTAATTTGTCGGTTAGATATAAAGTTTTTCCAGGTACAGTTAATAGCTGTTTTTGCCTGTGTATTTCTACTTTCCACATGTTTCGTAAATTTCATTTTCGGTGTAAGAATTACTCCTAGGTACTTGTACTCATTGGTAATTTTGATATCGCTTCCATTAAACTGCCATTTTCTTGTGATTTTAGTATCCCACCATTTCTGAGTACAGCTATTTCCGATTTATTTAAGTTTACCTCTAGGTTCCATATTTTTCCACGTTAAAGATCATTTCTTGTAGAGTACCTATATCATCAGCCAGTATGACTATATCATCCGCATACATAAGTAACCAGATGTTTATATCTTCTACGAGTATGCCACCACCTAGGGAGTCAAGTAAATCGTTCATATAAAGCGAAAATAAAAGTGGGGATAGTAAACATCCTTGCTTAACACCTGAGTTCGTTTGAAAATATTCAGATAACTCCTCGCCATTCCATACAGTGGATTTTGTATCGGTATAAATATCCTCCAATTTTTTTTGAAAATTTGTGGGGAATACCCATTGAATATTAGTGATTTTCTAGCCACTTTGTCGAAAGCTGCTTTGAAGTCGACAAAAATTGCATATACCTTTTTCTTTTCGGAAAACTTTATATTAGCGATACCAGCCACATTGAATATATTGTCAACTGTTGAATACTTTTTTCGAAAACCCGCTTGATATTCTGTTAAAACTTGATTATCTTCCACCCAGTTATATAACCTGTTGCTTAAAATTCCCATCATAACTTTTGCTAAGGTATTCATGAAGGATATACCTCTGTAGTTTTCTGGCATATTTAGATCACCTTTTTTGAATATAGGAAAAACCACTGCCTTGCTAAAAACTTCATTTATTTTACCATCCTTATACATTTTGTTAAAAGAATTTAACAGATGTATTTGGAAATCTTCCGACGAGTTTATAATAAACTCGTATGTGATTCCATCCTCACCAGGGGCTTTATTTACTTTTGCATTTTTTAGAACGTATTTTAACTCATCAAGTGGAAAATTTGAATCAAGTTTATCGTCTTTGATAAGTATTGATGCATAAATAAACTCATGTGAAGTATGCGGTGGATTCAAAAGTTTTTTAAAGTAATTTTTGAAGGCAGATGATGATATTTGAGTGCC
This sequence comes from Cordilura impudica, assembly GCA_963682025.1. Classification (NCBI taxonomy): domain Eukaryota; kingdom Metazoa; phylum Arthropoda; class Insecta; order Diptera; family Scathophagidae; genus Cordilura; species Cordilura impudica. The sequence continues at coordinate 230,554,563 of OY821520.1, read as the reverse complement.
AATTGCATGATTTTGACCCCGTACTTCTCTCGCAAACCTCCACCATTGCCTACTATCATTTATGTTATTTATTTTGACCGATAACAGTAGAAAATATTCTTCTTTACTCTGTTTACATATTGTTTTGTATATATTCTGTTTTTGCAGGTAAGTTACTTTATCAGCTATGTTTTTTGAATCCCTATACTTATTAAAACATTCCATAGTCTTAACTCTGGCGTTATTACATTTATAATTGTACCATTTATACTTCGGTTCAATTTTTCGGTATTTGGGTTCGACCGCCGATGCTTTGATCATATTTTGCAACTCTTGTAAACTAAAGGTATGATTATTTGGATGTTGTTCGATTTTAGAATGCAGATTTGATTGATATTTTGCCTTTTCATTACAATACCATCGTAGTTTGGGTAATAAATTGATGCTCTTAATGTGTTTTTTATCCCAGGACAAGTTTAATGTTAATCTTATAGGAAAATGATCGGACCATACTTCATTGTCCACACAAAAATGTATTACACGTTGTAAATTTTCAAAATGAACTGCGCATATATCATTTACTGACTCACCAACTGAGCTGGCATATGTTAAGGAACCTTCTTCATCTCCATCAGTTTGACCATTAAGCACAAATAGATTTTCATCTAGGCAAGATCTCATAAACTGTCTTCCCTTATTGTTATCAATAACATCTTTTGATCTTCTCACTTTTCTTCCCGATTTAAACATTTCCATAAGCAAATCGTCTACGTTTTGTTGAATACTACCGATTCTGATGTTAAGATCACCAATAATTAACGGATTAGTTATATGATTTTCCTCAAAAAAGTTTTTAACAATATTAAACTAATTTTGCCAGTTACATCCCCTTAAATACAATGGAATAAATGTAATTTGTGTATCATGTATATACAGTTTAGCTAATTTAATATATCCTTCATCGACAATGTCCATTCTAAAGCTTTCGCATTTTAAACTGTTCCTTATTCCATACAAGCATCCACCAACTGCCCTACCGAAGCGACTAGTTTTTATTGCTGGTACAAAGTATAATGTAAAACCCTGGAAATATTTCCGAATACTTTCTGTTTTTTCTTCAATTAAGTGGGTTTCTATTAGAAAGAAAATGTCAGCTTGTTTTATGTAATTAAAAAGCGGGGGAAATATAAGTTTATTTTCAATGCCATTTATATTATACGATATTATTGATATATTATGTTTTTCTAAATTAACGGCATTGTTTGTTTGTCGACAGACACGTTTTAGTTTTTTGATTTAGAATCACTTAACAATGTTTCATAATTAAAATCTATAATTTCTCCTCCTCTCTATATACTTTTGCTAAAGTTTCTATACCATCTTCTTTACCACACACCAATTTGTTTTCTGTATTCCATATAAACCATTTTTCTCCGACTTTGAGTTTGTCGTCTCTTACCAAAACTTTGTATTTGTTGTTCATCTCAGCCAATTTCTTCTTTAATTGCAAAAAAACTATTTTCTTTTCTTGTTTAAATGGTATCAGATCATGTTCAACTATGATTGAAGTGCCAGACAATTTTTTGGTATTTTGAAATATTTTTGAAATGTCTGCAGTAGATTCAAAATCAACTGCAACATTAATTTTCTCATCTTTTTAAAAAATATTCCAAGCAGAAATAATATTAACATCTATATTTAATTTGTCTTTGCAAGTCTTTCGAATGGCGATTCTAGGGCTATTTTCTTTGGCTAAGCCTTTAAAAATTAATTTTTTATTACCCGATTGTTTTTCAAGCCATACAATATTTTTCTTGCTGGTTTCCCTTTCTTTTTTTAAATTTTCTACCTCCATTTTTAGTTGCTCATTTTCGCTTTTCAAAGCAACCATTTCATTTTTTACTGCTCCTATCTCCTGTTTAATTTCCACTACATCAGATTTGGTAGCTAACATTTTCATTTTTTCATCCAGATTGTTGTTAATGGTGTCTTTAATCATGCTCATTAAATCATTTCTCGGCATGCTGCCTACCAAATTATATTTTTCTGGCGACAATTCTAGATTATTTTTTTTGCTTGCTGGGTTATGTTATCTTGATAGTTAGGCATACTTTTAGGCGTTCTTATTTAATATATATATTATTCATTCACAATAAGTTTTATTACCAGCAATATAAAAATGCTATTACTTTTTAGTGGATTACAATAATACCTCTCAACTGATGTTATTTATTATTTTTTTAGTTTTGACAAATACATACATTAACTTCAGCTCTCCTTCTAGTGTTTGAGTGTTTTTTCCTTTTTTTCCTCTTGTTTTTGCAAAATTAAGGAATAAAATTTATAATATTTTATTTTAACCAAGAAAAAACCAAAAAACTTCGAATGCCTTTCCATCCAGACACCATAAACCACCTCCAGTACACAACCGTCCGCTTTAGGTAAATATCTCATACGTTTGAAGCAAAAAAGTGTGGAGCCTCAATTTTCACGTCAGCCTTTGGCCTGTATATATTTCATACTCCATCGGTATATAGCAGCTGGCGATTTCAGTGCAAAACACCAATGGTGGGCATCCAGAACAGCCAACCCTAGAGGACGGCAGTTATACAAATGTATCTGCAAGCATAATTTCTCAACTCTTTCTGGTGGAGGGCCCACTTATTGGCTTACTGATCCGAGGAGAATACCAGATCTTTTAGATTTTGCGGTTTATGATGCTATAGTCAGAAATATGTTAGATATAAGAGATGATGATGACCTTTCATCCGATCACACTCCAATTATAATAAATTTTAACTATTTTGTTGACATTTTGCCAAAAAATGTTAAACTTATCACATCAAAAACAGATTTGGATTGATAGAAACCTTGAACTCAGTATTCCTATTAAGGTCGGTGAAGATTTTGATGATGCTGTCGAAATGCTTACAAATGTAATATATGAAGCCGCTCTTTTATCAAACCCACCGGCAACAACAGCAACCATGGGAAGAAATGTCCATGTTTCGGCAGAAATAATGAACCTTATAAGAAACAAAAGGTGACTTCGTAGAATATGGCAGCGAAGCAGAAACCCAATTGACAAAACCAATTATAACTTTGCGACAAAACAACTCAAAGATAGTATTTCAGAGTACAAAAATAGAGAAATAGGAAATTATCTCCGAAGTCTCGATACAAACCACCGAAATAGTGAATACAATCTTTGGAAGGCGACAAAATATTTAAAAAGACCTGTATATTCCTATCAAAAACTCTCAAAACACATGGTGTAGAACTAGTAAAGAAAAAGCCGATGCCTTTGCAGACCATTTAGAAGAAACGTTTACACCGTTTTCATATAAATCAAATGACGAACACATTTTGAATTTTCTAGATTCTGCATGTCAAATGGATTTTCCAATTAGACATTTTACGCCAAGCGAGGTTAAATCTGAAATAAAGATGCTTAACAAAAAAAAAAAAAAAAAAAAAAAAAAATAAATCACCTGGGTACGATAAAATCGACGCTTTAATCAGAAAATCCTTAACAAAGAAAGGAATTATTTTCTTGACTTTAACCTTCAATTCAGTTTTATGACTACAACATTTCCCAACCCAGTGGAAATGTGCTGAAATTAGAATGGTTCCAAAACAGAATAAGCCAGAGAATAAAGTTTGTTCATACCGACCTATAAGCTTACTATCCACACTATCAAAAATATTTGAAAGACTCTTTCTTCGAAGATTGCTCCCGATTCTCGAGACTAAAAGTATAATCCCTGAGCACCAATTTGGATTTCGTCACAAACATGGCACTCCAGAACAATGCCATCGAATTATCAACATTATCACTGATGCGCTTGAAACTAAAAAATACTGTTCGGCTGTATTTCTGAATATCCATCAGGCGTCTGACAGAGTATGGCAAGATGGATTATTGTTTAAGCTTAAAAATATTCTTCCAGCTCCTTTCTATCTAGTACTAAGTCTTATACACATGAACAGTAGTTTTATGTAAAAATAAACAATGACATGTCTACAATACGCAAAATTAGAGCAGGCATACCTCAGGGGAATGTGTTGGGGCCCGTTATGTACACTATTTTCACTTCAGACTTGCCGTATATTGATGGAGTAACTGCTGCAACTTATGCAGTTGATACTGCATTTATATCATCCAATATATCAGCATCTGAGGCCTCGAACCTTGTTAAAAAGAATTACATGCTTTACAGTCATGTTTAAACACTTGGAACATAAAAGTGAATTAACAAAAATCCACACACGTTACATTCACTCTAAAACGTGGTGATTGTCCGGCTGTCAATTTTAATGGTGTGACAATTCCGAAAAAGAACAACGCCAATTAATTAGGCCTTTGTATAGATAGGAGACTTACATGGAAAGATCATGTGAAAATAAAAGATCTCAAATTGACAACAAGTTGAAACGGATGTATTGGTTGCTTGATCCGACATCACAATTAAATTGAGAATATAAAGTCATGCTATATAAGACAATATTAAAACCTGTATGGACTTACGGGATTCAACTTTGGGGTACAACAAGTGACTCTAATGTGGAAATTCTTCAACGATTTCAATCAAAAACACTAAGAATGATTGCCAACACGCCATGGTTTGTTAGAAACAAAACTTTACACAATGATTTGAATATTCCAAAAATACAAGCAGAGATATGTAATTACAGTAACGGATACCTGCAAAGGTTAAGTGATCATATTAGTCCGTTAGCTATGTAATTATTAGATGATTCAAATGAAATTAAGAGATTAAAAAGACTTCATATACTTGACCTCCCTTTCAGAAAATAATTGTAAGAAATAATATAAAAATAATATAAACAAGTAAGAAAATTAAAGTCGGTCTAGACCGACAATACGATACCCTATACCATGCGTTTAGAGACCCTATCTCATAGGCCCAACTAACTGGACATAGAATATAAGCATAAACAAAATTTGAGTGGGATTTTTATTAATTTTTTTTTGGCTGCAGATATGAAAAAGTTCATATCGGATTTTATATCTATATGAGGACTAGGCGCAAAAAAGGACCGATCCTGACTATGTTTGGTAAAGTCTCTTATATTATGCAAAAATATATACAAACAAAATTTGAGAAGAATCAGTGGAATATTTTTGTTTTTTGATAGATTTAAGTGAAGATCGGGAATCAGCTCTATATGGGGCCTATGGCTAAGAGTTGTCCCATAGTTACAATCTTTGGACTAATCATAAATGGATGTAATAAACGTATACAAACCTAATTTGAGTAAGATCTATATGACAATTTGGATCTTAAGCCAATTTATGTCGATTACATAGGGGTCATTTGTGTGGGGGCTAGATCTGAACATCGACCGATTCTCACCAGTTTCAACAGCGTTCATCCTATGGCCGATAGAAGCTTATATACTAAATTTCATTGAAATATATTGATGTTTGCGACCCGCAGTTTGATTACAAGCTTTACATGGACACACAGACGGACGGACGGACGGACGGACATAGTTAAATCGATGCAAAAAGTGATTCTGAATCGATCGGTATAATAAAAGATGGGTCTAGGTCAAATATTTTTGGTTGTTACAAACAGCAGCACAAAGTCATTATACCCAAACCACATAGTGGTATAGGGTATAAAAATCTCCCACACCTGTATTAACGGCACAAATGTTTGTGAGGATGCACGTAACCTGAAATCGTGTTTTCTGGTTGTCATCAGGTATGTTTAACCGCAATGATCTACAAACGAATATAGTCAAGGATCGGACCAGCTCCAAGATTAATTCTTGATGCTTATCACTGCTCTCATTTTCCGGTTAGAATGTCACAAAAGCAGTTGTTGTTGCAAAGTTGATCAATTGCCCGAGAAGATTATTATTGGCTTGGGTGAGGTAGACTTTTTATAATGTCGACGTATGACACAGAATCACTTTTCCATCAATTGTAGTAAAACAACAGATCGCAAAAATAAATGTACTAATTAAATTACATATAGAGTACATCATATAGGATATAGGAACAGCTATTTAAATTTATAAAAATGCAATTTAAGGCCTAGGCCAAATATTACTGTACCATATTAGTTCGCTTTACATAGCACTACTAGAAACTTCCTATGCATTCGAATTGAGTTTGCAACGAATTGACAAATAACCAATATAGAATCTTTTTCAGCCATAGTGTCCACAGTTTCCCTAAATGAATAAAATATTTGATGTAATGTAATGTAATTAAATGTAATGTAATGTGTTTATCTAATATTATTCGGTAAATGTCTTTAAGATATATAAAAGACGTTATTTACAACAATTTTTTATCCTATATTATATTCACTCCCATCTGAAACTGGGTAACAATGTCAATTAATAACATTGCCTTATGATTTAACCATTTTTTAACCTGAAATCAAATTATAAATGGACAGAGCTTTAAAAATACTATATATTTTTTTTTTTAATAATTCTAAAAATAATAAAAATAATATATATTTATTAATAATATTTATTTTTTTAGAAATGTTAGCAGACAATTTAAATATGCAGATATGATATAATATATTTCAACAATATATTTCAATTGAAAACTCTTTTATCGCATGGAATTATCTAGTGAAGGCAGGGATAATTATTTAACTTTTATTTGTCAAATGTAAAATGTATAAATTATTAAAAATAAATAATTAAGTAATAATAATTTTCGACTTTTATATTTCTGTTTATTAGTAATAATCTCGATTTGTGGTTGTAACAATCAATAATTAAAATTATTATTTCCAGTGTATCAACTAAATATCACAATGCACACAATCGAATGTATATATATATAATATTAATTGCTTTTAACATTATACAGTCATATATTTTATATAATTCAGTAATCACAACAGAAAAATGTGATAGTACATGCGACTATCAAAATTCGGTTGGCAACAAATTCGGTTGCAACAACGAATCCGTTTTCTGCGTGTGACTCTAATGTGGAAATTCTTCAGTCGATTTCAAAGGCCTCAAAGAGCTGTGTTCATAAAATGCAAAAAAAATCTATTATTACCCTCTTTGAAGTCATGGGGTGAAAACATTCAAAAAAGGGGAACATTAGGGAAATATTTCGATTGATGTATAAGATAAGGTTGCTCTTAATTCAGAATATATAAAGAAATACACTTTTCGAAAAATGTGCAAATAAAGTCGAATTTTTTGTCAGAAAAGAAAACGTCATAAGAATAATTGCCAACGCGCCACGGTTTGTTAGAAACCAAACTTTACATAATGCTTTGAATATTCCAAAAATAAAACCAGAAACATGTAATTACAGTAACCGATACCTGCAAAGGTTAAATGATCATATTAATCCGCTATCTATATCATTATTAGATGATTCAAATGAAATTAATAGATTAAAAAGACTTCATATACTTGACCTCCCTATCAGAAAATAATTGTAAAAAATAATACAAAAATAATATAAAAATGGTCTTACAGAAGATTCATAATTATGTTATGTTTTAATTATTATCAAATTTGCTTAATGTTGTAAGATAGATTGCAAATAAAAGGAATAACTAAAAAAAAAAATATACTATATATATATAAACAATTTGCTTTAGCTGCACTTTCAGGCAGGAAACCATAATTCTATACCTTAACATTTAGACGGGTAAGCACATTTAACTTAAGAACGTTTTTTGCTTATCTGCACAAAAACTCGTGCAAAAGTTGGCTGTGCAGCTATGTCAAAACTACTGTAAGCCTTATACTTACTAAATTTTTTTCAAATTGCTATTTAATATTATTGATTCAAACTCAGAAAATATTTCTTCTGTATATAACTCATAATCTTGGTTATGTCATCCAATTCATATTTGCTTGTGTAAATGGAAACAATGCAATTATACCACATAAATGTCCAAAATAATCAATTCGATGACATAAAACAAATACATAAAATATATCAAATAATTTTTATTGCATTTTCTTTGATGACCATTGATAAAATCCTTTGATAAATTTTTATAGCTTCTGCAAATGTCACGGTTTTGGGAAATCCAATCATTCTTAGTGTTTTATCTAGACAAGTTTTCAAAAGGACATAAATTTAGTTTTTTTATTTCATTTCAAGCTGTTTTACTTTCAACATATGATTAGATGGTTTGATAAAACAATATGGAAAGCTCTAAAATTAAAACTTTATTGAAAGAAAACCAAATAGTCATAAAATTATTGGTTTTCATTAGGGCGGTTCTCTGATTTTTGTAACGCTTAATATGGAATATAAATTCTTATGGCGAAAAAGTGTTTAAAGAAATTTTTCACATTCAGTTCGATTTCAGCGACCCCGTACCTACTTAAAAAAATTTTGAAAAAATTCAACAAATTTATTTTTTAAATCTGACAAATAAAATCGCTTATTACATAAAATAAAATTGTTCAAGGCTTACATTAAAAAGTATATATACTATATATATACTAGCGCAATTTTTTAAGTTTCTTTTCTCAATAATAGTTTAAAAAGTGTTATTTTTTTTAGTTTTGTAGAAAATCGCTTATCTATATATCTGTGGCCACAAGCGATAACCGCCTAAGTCGACTTAAGAACGATTTGAGTTATGTGTGCTATCATATTCTACTAAAAACGCTTTATATTTACATGAAATCCCCATTTCTCTAACACTGTTTAATAAAATGTTATTAATGAAAACATATTGACATAAGTCCTAACGAAGCCCCATCACATTTATATAAAAAGTCATTTTTCTCGAACGCATGGTATTCGACAATTAGGGTTATCTTTGCTATCATGTTCTACTAAAAACGCTTTATATTTACGTGAAATACCCATTTCTCTAACACTATTTGTTAAAAAGTTATTAATGAAAACATTCTAGCCTAAGTCGTAATGAAGCCGCATTACATTTATATGAAAAGTTATTTTCCCCAAAAGCATGATTTTCGACTTAGGCGGTTAATGCTTGTGACCACAGATATATAAAATTCATTTTCTGTTTGTTTGTTTATTTGTTTGACCGGTATAGAAATTTGTAGTTTTCAACGGATTTCTCTGAAAATTGGTACATACGATATCTGTACCCCAGGAAAGGTTGCCATATACTTCTTATCGGCCACGCCTTCTGTTACGCCCACTTTTTGTATACAATTCGTTTTCTGTTTTTGGTATATTTGTTCGCTATACAAATTTTTATTGGTTAACGGATTTCTCTGAAAAATGTACATAAAATCTCTGGACTCCGGGAAAGGTCACCTTATGCTTCTTATCGGCCATGCCTACTTTTGCGCCCACTTCTATATATAAAAAATTTATTTTCTGTTTGTTTGTTTGTTTGTTTGACCGCTAAACAAATTTTTAGTTGTTAACCGATTTCTCTACAATTTGGTACACACGATCTCTGTACCCCAGGTAAGGTCAGTATATGCTTATTACCGGCCACGCCTACCTTTACGCCCATATGTTATATACAATTCTTTTTCTGCTTTTTTGTATATTTTTTTCCTACACAAATTTTAACTTTTCAACGGATTTCTCTGAAATTTGGTACACACGATCTATACCCCAGAGACTGTCTTACCGGCCACGCCTATTTTGATGTCACACACATTTTTTTAAATTTTTTACGGGTTTCACTTGAATTTATTTCATATTATTCTCATATCCCAGGCAAAGTTTATCATATAATTTTATCAGCCACGCCAACTTTTTTAAAATTTCTATATACGCTTTTATAAATATTTCCATCTCGCCTTTGGAATACAAAATGGTGGAAAAAAAACTATTTTCAATTGTTACTTGCACATAAAAGCGTAGCATATAGGCCGTACTACCTCAAATGCAAAAAGGCTTAGACTAAACAGAACTCTAGAGAGCCTGATCAGATCCAAATTTGAATCGAGTCTCAACGAGTTAGACAATCTGAGTCGAGAATTGCTAAAACATCTGAGCAAACTCAATAACGTCTTGAACTCAAGTGCGTCTAGAAATCCAGCGGATAATCTCTTACGTTAGCAGGTATAAACCTAGAATCTCCATGTTTTTCTCATAGACAATTATATGTCGCCTGGTCCAGAGTTGGGACCCAGCACAATCTTTTCATATAAGCACCAGAAGGAAAAACCAGAAATGTTGTATGTCCCAAGGATCTAGAATAACTAAAATTCGTAACTTTTACACATCATACACTAAAGATAATCCATGCATAAACAGAGTTCGTTGTAATGGTAAGCAGGCGCTGAGTACTTAGTCCCCAATGAACAAATTCCCAAAAACAATAAACTTATTACCCAAAAAGTTGGGGAATAACTTAATGATAAACAAATTTCCAAAATTTTTTAAAAAAGGTCCCCTAAAGAAATGAATAAATTCCCCATACTGCTCTCAATATCTGTGCTGCAGTAAACGTACTTAAAATCTGTATTCTTTTCAATAGCATCATTTCGGTGCGCGGAAGGTTAGCTAAAATATCGGAATGATCTGAAAAATATAATTTGGCAATTAAAATAAATTGACAACAACAGCGCGGCAGCACGGGTGTAGCTGCTAAACGCGCGGAAGCGGCGTGCGGACGCGACGCGCTCTCGGAACACAGCTCAGTTAAAATATAGCAATGATGTGAAAAATATATTTTTAAAACAAGTTGACGACAACTGCGCGGCAGCACGGGTGTAGCTGCTAAACGCGCGGAAGTGGCGTGCGGACGCGACGCGCTCTCGGAACACAGCTTAGCTGAAACATTGGAATAATCTGAAAAATATATTTTGGCGATTAAAAAAAGTTGCGTGGCAAAACGGGTGTAGCTGCCAAACGCGCGGATGCGGACGCGACTCGCTCGCGGAACACAGCTCATTCTTATGATAAATTTTTTTCTACATATGTGCAATAATTACTATACATATACATACTATAAGCAGCTGCTTAAAGCAACCTTGAGGCGCAATTTTAAACGTCGCATTCATTTTCCATTTTTGAAACTTCTATAAATTTGACGTCTCTGCTCAATGATGATCACTTATTGAATGAGGTTATTAATTTTTTAAAAATTCTGCTTCCTTTAATTTGCAGCGACTCCGTTATATATGATGTTTAAAAAATAAATATACTTACAAAAAAAAAAGACTTAAAGCGGTTTCGCAGCTTATTTTTGAAGCACTATTGCTGTAGCGTCTTATAAAAAGACTTCTAAATTAAAAAATCAAATAATGTTATATTGAAATAAAAAAATGAACTTACTCCCCAAAAAACGTAAACATTGGGGAATTTTTTCAACATGAACAAATTCTCCCCATACAAATTTTTGGTGAGAAAGTTCATCTTTTTGTAGAATTTGTTCAGTAGGCGCTAAGTACTCAGCGCCTGCTAAGCATAGTGAACCATTTTTCAAGTTAAAGGCCTTTGAATGCCGGGCAGGACGGGGTAAAAACAGCTAGTTTTATATAAAAAAAAATCATTAAAAATCATAAAAAATCATAAAAAATCATTTTTTTTTTCAAATATTCTTTTATAAAAAATCGTGTTGAAATATACCTATGTAAGCATTCGTAGATTTAAACGCGTAAACTGAAAATTACAAAAAGTAATTTTTTGCAACACCACCTGTCAAAAAACTGCTTAATTTTACTTTCTTATTAAAAATCACATATTTTAGAATTTCTTTGTCAAACGGAAAACAAATATCGAAAAGAAATTTTTTTTTAAATTAATAAAATCCCATAAAAATCGCTTAAAATTTATCACTGATTGCAGTACTTAAATAAAGGATATTTTGTTTTTGCTGGCAAATCATCATGAATATCCAAATGTATTTTGAAAATCAGTTATCAATTCGCGCAACTTATAACGACTTAGTGACTTTTGTGGCGCACACTATCGTCCATCTGGGCAAGCCATTCGTCCATCTTATGCGAATGTCACCGCTGTAAACGAAAGTGTGAAGGAAGATCCAAATTTATCGATTTGTTGTAGGCCGCAGGTACTGGGGTTCTGTCAGTGTCCACTACGTGGAAAATTTTGCATAAACATATTGGCCTATACCCGTATAAGATCCAGTTGGTGCAAGAATTAATGCCACGCCACCATTAGATGCGTCTTTCTTTCGCCGATTGGACTATAGAGCATTACAACCAGAAAAATTCACAGTTTGGGGCGGTTTACACGCTGGTGGCATCATCGGACCTTATTTGTTCAAAAATGATATCGAAAATCGCGTTACGATCAATGGAGATCATTACCGCACCATTGAAAATATGGATGACATTGAGCCGGGCAAGATATACATTCAACAGGATGACGGTACGTGCCATACGGCGACGGAAACATCGACTTATTGAAATCAAAATTTGGCGAAAAATCGAAAGATGCACCTGTCAATTAACCTCGAAGGCCGTGCGATTTGATACCTGTCGATTATTTCTGTGGCGTAGGCTTTTGCTGATAAAGTAGCAACAATTGACGCCCTGGAGGCCAAAATTGTTCGTGTAATTCGTGACATACGGCCAGCAATGCTTAAAATAGTTGCCCAAAGTTTGATATCCAGAATGAGCTTCATCAAAATCAGCCATATTGACAAGATCATTTTCAAACCCCAATGCCACGTAATTATCCTTCGAAAAAAAAAAAAAAATAACAAAAATTTAGATTGTTGTATTATTTTTTACAATTTCAATTACTGTCGGGCTTAAAAAATACCCTTTGCATAATTCAAAAAAGTTTATTTGTACCACCCGACAAATAGCTAAAATATCGCCTTGATTTATTTTCTTGGATAAATTAAAATTTTTGCAATATGTTTGTCAAAGATAATTTTCTTTTATTAAAAATCGCTAAAATTATTATATTTATTTCAATACGAACTTTTATATATACTTATTAAAGGTCTGTTTATAAGTTTCAACCGCCCACAAAAATAATAATACTGATTTGATTTTACTTTCGATATAAAAATCACAAATTTTAGGATTTTTTTTTGTCAAAAAATTATTTTCTTTTAAAGCGAAATTTTTCTAACCAAACAAATTTTATATCTAAAAAAAATTTTTTTTTAATCTTAAAACAAAAATCGCTTATTACATAAAAAAATCACTAAAACTCTTACATCGATGTTAATAATTAAATACATAATAATTAAGAGTCTATTTGTGTTTTATTATATCACATAAGGGGCGTTTTATTTAGTGTTACAGAACTTGAACTTGGATAGATAACTTTATGCCATTAATGTTTCAATATGATTTGGGCCATGTGGCCGCCATGGCTGGTGCATAATTGGAACTCCAATTATCACAGACTTGTAGCAGCATTTGAGGCCGTATTTTGCCAATAACTTGACGAATGTTGATTTCCAGGTATTCAATAGTCTCTGGTTTATCGGCGCGGACGAGTGACTTTATGCGTGAATTTACACAACAAAAAAAAAAATCGCACGATCTTGGTGGCCAATTAACAGCACAATTACGTAAAATTATTCGTTCATCAAAGTTTATTTGAGAAAATTAATTGTAGCGTGCGCTGTATGGCCTGTGGCGTCTTCTATTGGAACCACATGTTCTAATCATTTTTCTATAACGTTCACCGTTGACAGTAATATTCTGCCCATCATCGTTTCTGAACACATATGGACTAATGACTCCGCCGACCCATAAAGCGCACCAAACAGTAATTTTCTGTGGATGTAATGGTGTTTAGACAAAGTCTTGTGGATTATCTTCACTCCATTCAACCAAAAAAATCAATACCAATTTGTGCTTGAGCCCATTGGAACGGACCATATATAATAGAGGATATGCAAACCGCAATTTGGTTCGATGAAAACTGAAAATGCAAGAGGCAAAAGATGGGCAAAAACATGTTGCTGAAAATTGGATTCGAGATCCGTGTTGCTGGGACCAAATATCTTTCTTTTATATATTTTCAATGGTTTTAGTTCCCAATTTACGATAAAAATGTTACGTTAATTGAAATTTATTTAAATTGTACAAGAAATTTATAAATTATATTAATTAAATATATGGTATGTGTATATATAATTTGTGTTATATAAAAGATGTATTGCAGATAAAAGTTTATATCATTACAGATGAAAAATGTTTTTGAAGAAAATAGGAAAATAAAAGTTTTGCAAAATTTGTAAATCATCATAATATTAAAGATTTTACATAATTTACAGAACTATATTTACTGTATTTAAATATAAATATATAAAATATAATAAACTTAAGTATTATTTCGACCTTTTTGTTGTTATAATTCAATTCTTTATATCTGTGGTCACAAACATTAATCTCCTAAGTCGAAAATGATGCTTTCGAGAAAAATGACTTTTTACATAAATGTAATCAGGCTTCATTACGACATAGGCCAGGATGTTATAACTGTTATAACTTTTTAATAAACAGTGTTAGAGAAATGGGGATTTCACGTAAATATAAAGCGTTTTTAGTAGAATATGATAGCATACATAACTCAAATCTTTCTTAAGTCGACTTAGGCGATTATCGCTTGTGACCACAGATTTAATGGTCGTGTTGTAGTAGGATGTAGCTAGATTTTCAATAACGGTGAAATGGGACCTTATTTATTTTAAAATAAATATTTTGATTTTATTTTTTGAATGAAATATACTACATGGGTATCATATAACATCTCACAGCGGCATGTGTATATTCTCTTTTATTGTTTTTTTTTAAATTGTTTTATATATATTAATTTCTTTTTTAAATTTAGATAAATTCATGTGTTAACTTTTTATTTGTTTTATTTACCAAGTGGAATCCATGAGCATCATATCAAATCCCACCAGCGGCATATGTAAAATTTATATTATATTTTGAAATTTTTTTTTTAAACTATTTAAATGTTTATTTATTTTTTCTTTTTTCAAATTACTTTTATTTTGTTTGTTACACATTTACATAATATTGAAAATATTCCTATAATAAGCAAAATTATTATATTTTCTCTTTTGCTACAAAATAATACAATGTTATATAAAGTCGTATTTTTCTAATTTAATTTTATCGTAAAAATTTTCTCACTCATTATTATTTAAATCTCGTGAGAGAGAAGAGAGATTTTATTCGAAACATTCTGCATTGTTCGGATCCATTTCATTTGTTGCTGGATCCAACAACTTTTGTATATACCATTCAGCAACATGAATTTGCCCATCTTTTCCCTCCTGATAACTGGATCCAATTTCAGTTTGCCATTGGCCGAATGGGCGATGCTCGTTTGGTCATAAGTCGTGCACAGGTTGAATCTTAAAAGCTTGTGTAGTGGATGTGCACATCCTCCGTTGCTAACAACGGTGCCGAATTTATCAATGTGGATCTTCTTCTCTGCTTTGCGGCTACAGCTTGTTCGGTGCGTTCTGTTTGGTGTCTTACGGCATGTATATTATCATTAAGAGTTAACGTGGTGTGAAAACGATTCACATTTATTATCATTAGCCGCCCAAAAAAAACATTTTTTTTCCTAAGCGCTTTTTCTACAAACAAAAAGAATAAAATTTTCAAAATCTTTTTTTTAATAAAAAAAACCACTAAAAAATTAAAAAATTATATTTTTTTTTTTTATTTTTAATCAAGAAAAGTATAAATTATTTTTTTCTTTATTTTTAAAAATCGCTTATTAAAAAAAAAAAAAAATCGCTATAAATCTTAAATATATCTATAATACTCGTATTAATAAGCAAGGCGATTTCTTGTGACAGTTACCAACCGATTTTTACAAAAAAAAATTTACCATTTAAAAGGTATATTTTTACAGATGTGCACCATCTGGTACATTTTTGTTGCAATATGACTGCAAATAGTCATAGTCGTATGTTCTAATGTTAGTGTCATGCTCCTTAAAGATAAATTGTAATACAAAATTGAAATAAAAATAAAGAACAAATTAACTAACTAAAAAATATAAAAAATTAATAATTTAATGTTGCTACTAACACACACATCAAATAAAATTTAAGCTTCAAATAAAAAACAACAATGCTGTGTGTGTGTGTTTATGAATTGGCTAAAATTGATAAGCATACCTTTAGGCTCTTATAAAATTATTTATTAAAAAACCAATTTATATATCTTCAGTGTTTTCAACAACTATTTATAATGAAATTTAATGAATTTTATTTAAAAACTCATAAATTTTTTATTTATATATAGATTGAAAAAACGTTGAATGGAAAAATAAAATTTTCTAGAATATGCACTCGGTTTTCTAGTGCTGGGCTCTGCTAATAATTATAAAAATTCTGTCTTTAGTGGTGCGTGGTAGGGAAGAAGAAAACATATATTTCCAAAAATCATAAATATACTCCGTGTTCTCAATTATTGTTATAATTGATTAGATAGTTTATACATGAAACTTTTTACTTTCCACCATTTTCCGCCCATAAAAATTAAATATCTTACTTAGATTTTATTTTCTTGTTAAAAATCACAGCAAGTAAACAAACGGTAAATAAAAACAATAAAAAAACATATAAAAATTATTTCTATAATATAAAAAAAAGTTGGAAAACAATAAACAATACACGCCACAACATCAAAGCAGTAATTTGTAATAAAGACTTAACTCAATACACATCTTTTAAGAGCGAAAATCTACTGAAATAAAATTCTATCATTTTTGTTTATTTGCAGACCTTAAATACAATTGCATGTTAAAAATTAAAATAAAGGAAATAGACTTGAAATGAATTTTGAACAAAAATAATTTATTTTATATTGCAAAAAGATTAGATTAATTTTTATAATCACTTGGAGCAGCCATCATAGAAACATTGAATAGATACTCAGAAATTTTAAGAAAAAAATAATTATAATTTTAGCAAATACTTTGCATGCTTTAAATGTGGTTTCATTGTAATTGTATTAATAACAACGAAGATCTAGGATAAAGAAACACCAACTGTTAATAACAGTTTGAGGCATACCACAAAAGCGGTGGCAATATTGTAAACATTAAAAAAATATTTTAAATTGCGAAAAACGTAAAACGAATGCAAAATAAACAAACCACCAGAATATCTCTCGCTGCAGGACAGTTGTAGTTGCAACTCTAGTCATCGGTGTGGCGTTATTCAACCATTATGTTATTCCCTGCTCACGATGTAGCGGAAGTGCATCATGTGGTGCAGCAGATATTGGTATCATGTGTTTTTGTTATTGCTCTTTTGGGAAATTCTATTAGCGTTTATGTTTTGACAAGGTAAGTTTTCGTGTTGTCCTCTTCAATCTACTCTACAATAGCTAAAGTTTACCGTGCTCCTAAGTACAAAAATCGGGTTTAGATTTTGTTATGGTTATCGTTGTTGTTGTTCCTGTTGTTTAGTTTCAAGGATATTGTTGTTGTCATGTCTTGTAATCATACATACATGCTGCTATAGTAACATAAATTTCAAAATAATGTCATGTTGCAAATGAATACTTTGTTCTTATTGTCAACATTAAGTAGAATATTGTGTTTTTTGTTTCTAACTGCAAACAAAAGGGAAAGAATTTTATAGAGGAGAGTTAAAGTATAGACTAAGTCGACATTTTAAAACCCTATACGATTAATATAGTAATCTAAATGTAATCGGGGATGTAAGGAAAATAAGCATATACCAATTTTTTTTGTGATTCCCACATATTTACACCCGAACTGTATTACGCCGTGAAAAGAGTCAAATTCCGAATGCCGATTACACTTATTTTTATAAAGTTTACAAGGAGTGAGATCATAACATATATAAAATGTAGTAATAAGGAAACAATTGAGTGATAAGGAAACCTAGAGTTTTGATAGTTTTATATCTAATTGAAATCATATTAGAACTTACAAAAAAGATAAATTTTATAGTTATAATCACAGCTTAAAAACTTATGGAATCCCTTCCCTGAGGGATTGTGGCAGTTTTTTGGAACTTTTAGTCCATCCCCATTAAAATCTTTAAACTTTTGGGACACTTTTTGGTGCTCTTGAACTGCCTTTCACAAGGGCCCAATACCTCTTCACTATCCTAAGCTTCGGACTGTTTAGTGGATTATCCGTCCTTGTTACAATAATCACGTTACTATTCTTGTACTACACAAGAGCTTTCTTATCATACCGACAGGATGCCAAATCGGTTCAAAAAGTAAAAGTAATCTTCTTTACACAAACTCCATAATATAAATTTCGGTTTTAATAGGGCCCGTTGTAACCAATAACTTGCTTTTTTTGCGAAACCGCATATTGCTTGCCATACCAGGAACTGTTTTGGAGATTTCCTCTGCACTGGGCTAAACGGGCTGTTTTTCTAGCGAATGTATTGGTTCTTTCTTATTTTTTTGTGTGGGCATTTATTTCTGCCCGCACCATATTTTCTATCAAAAGTCACATTCCGTGGATTTCTTGGCCAACTTTTTGTAGGACAAATTTTTCATAAGTTTTCATAAGTTTGAGTTTTAAAGACGGAACATTTGTGAAGTTGTTTGAGTCGACTCATAAGAGACAAAATATGTGATTGCTTACTAGCAACTTAATTTTTTTTTTTTTGTGGGTGGAATCTCATAAATTTGAAATGCATTCGCTTAAAAAAGTAAATTTTCTTAAAAATATTTTCTTAAAAAAAAAATATCCTTAAAAGAGTTCTTTTTCTTTAAAAACACCTTTTTCTCAAATTTTGAAATATATAATGTTAATAGGCTAGGCTATTTTTTGTGACCGATGTTTTGTTTTGTCCCGATTTTGGCCAAACTTATATTATTTGAAAGGTATTTCTTTATAGCCGTTTTGCAGATTTACAGATTTTTAATTTTTTTTCTTTATTTTGAGTAAATTGAATTTAAAGTTGTACATAAAATTACACATATGCTATGTGTGTTTTATTAAATTTGTTAATGTGTTTGTTAATGAGTTTGTTATCTTCATTCACAATAATAATAAACCATTAAACTGTTGGTTTGTGAATTGGCTAAGTTGAAAAAAAAGCTTCCTAGAAATTGCACTCGAATTTCGAGCGGTGGAATCTGCTAGTTTTTTTAAATAGTACATTTTCTTAAAAAACTACCTTTTCTTAAAAATTACCTTTTCTTAAAAATGCATATTTTCTTAAAAAGGTATATTTCCTTAAAAAGGTACCCTTTCTCAGAAAAGTACCATATCTTAAAAAAGTACATTTTGTGAAAAAGTGAATTTTCTTAAATAGGTAATTCTTCTTAGAACAGTAACTTTCCTTAAAAAAGCATATTTTCTAAACAAAGTAGCTTTTTTTAAAAAATCACAATTTCCAAAAAAAGTACCTTTTCTCAATAAGGTACATTTTCTTTAAAAAGTGCCTTTTCTTAATAAAGTACATTTTATTAAAAAAGCATCTTTCTTAAAATAATTCCTTTTCTTAAAAAATGGCATTTTTTTTATAAAGTTCCTTTTCTTAAAAAAATGCCTTTTCTTAGAAAAGTACATTTTCTTAAGTGATCTTTCTTGAAAAGATACTTTTTCCTTTAACCCTCCCATGAGTGACAGTTCTGAACTTCACGGCCGTGTGAAAAGGTCCCTACGGACCTTTTTTGTAAATCATGTTTTTTTCATATAAAACAATTTTTTTTTTGATTTTTTTTTTGTTTTTATTGTTTATAACTAAATTCTACATACAAAAATAATTTTTTCAATTTTTTAATTTTTTTTTTGCTTGAATTTTCTTAAGACTATTATAAAAAAGTTTAAAAATTATTGTTGTTGAGCGTGTACTTCTTGTCCCCCGCCCTGTGCGCAAGTGTTGCAGCGATGTAAAAGTGTGCTATGTTCTCCGCAAACAGCGTTGCCGCAGCCGAAGCAGTATGCCCGCGTTTTCCGCTGCCGCCCGTACTCAGAACGGCAAAGGCGACATGACGGTCTATTTGACCTAGCCGCAAACGACGGTGCATTGCCTTCCATC
This sequence comes from Cordilura impudica, assembly GCA_963682025.1. Classification (NCBI taxonomy): domain Eukaryota; kingdom Metazoa; phylum Arthropoda; class Insecta; order Diptera; family Scathophagidae; genus Cordilura; species Cordilura impudica. The sequence goes on along the minus strand of OY821520.1, from coordinate 230,534,665 downwards.
GGTCTTGGTAATACCTGAAATGAAAAGAAAAATAAAAAACAAATAAATATATATTCTATTCTTGAATTTGAAGATGTTTTTCTTACCCTGACATCGAATGCTTCCATCGCATTGCGTATCCTTGGATATGAGGTTATATGGTTGTTCAGGGCACGTTCTTCGATATTTGGTGTGGCCAATTGTTTCCTTAGCAGTAACAAGAACGACCGCCGTCTGTCACTCCTTTTTATAGGCTTCATTTCGTTGTAAATCGTAAAGGCAGCCAATGCAGCGACGTCCAGCATACAAAACATGGCCAACGGCCATCGTTGTGTTGCTCTTTTGCAGCTGTAAGTGCCTAGCATTTTATCTATGGTATCAACGCCGCATTTGTTGGCGTTGTAACCTAATATGGCATAGGGCTTCCGCTTCTCGGTTTGCTCGTCAACGAGGCAGATGTAGTGCATTGTGGAGAGCACGTTCACCACTTTATTTTTTTTCGGCACGTATGAGCGTAACGCTATATCCCCTTCGTTGGACCGAAATAATGTACTATTGATGGTGCGCTTCGGGTTCTTCTTGAACTCCTGTGGAATGAATGTTTTGTTGTAGCGCACTGTACCAACATATGCGGTCTTCCTCCTCAACAAAATACGCGCCAAGTCAAGAATGGTAAAGAAATTATCCGCGTATATAGTATGGCCAGCATCTAAATATTTTTCCACAAGATCCAGCACTACGTTCTGCCCTTGGTTTATCTCCCGTTGTTGGTTTGGCAGTTTTCCAGAATATATAATTCCCTTCACAGGATAATAACTCTGTGAGTCGCATAACCACCATACTGTCAAACCATACTTAGCTGTCTTTGACGGAATGTATTGTGTGAAGCGGGTCCGGCCTCTGTAAGGGAACAACTGCTCATCAACTGTTAGTGCTTCATGAGGAGTGTAAGCTGCTGCCAAGTTATGTTGAAACATTTGCCAAATATCGTCAATAGCCGCAGTTTTGCTGTTGATGAGTCGCTGTTGTCGAGTATTTCCATTGTCGAATCGAATAAATTGCTTTATACACATGAAGCGATCGTACGACAACGCAGCTTTGTATATTGGGCAACGCGTCCCGCCCCATAATTCCATAGCTGGTTCATGGTTTGATCTTGTGAGTCCAGCATACAAAAGAATAGCTACAAAGGCGTCAAACTCTTTCACTGTCACTGGCTTCCACTCCTTTTTCTTCGTGGGATTCGCCAAATTCCATGCAGCTGTAACCTCCCTGCCTTTACGATTTGTTTCACGTAGCACTAAGTGTATTATTTCCTCTGTCATGATTGAACGCATTATTGTATAAGGGTCGTGTATATTTCCTGTTGGTCCTGGTTTCTTTCTTGTGAAGTCGACCACGTTTTGAGTACGAGTGCGTGATGTTGGTGGTGCTTTTTTACTCCATTGGGTGCCATCTTAACCAATATAGTAACTTTCATTCATCTCCTGTCCATCATTTTCTTCCTCTTCATCATCGTCGTCATCAGTATCTTCATTTAGCTCGACGTATCCTTCAGTTTCGGCATCTGACTCTTCAGCAGGTTGGTATGTGCGATCTTCATCATCCTCAACTTCATAATTATCAATTGCAGCAATAGCAATTTCTTGATCCATGTCTTCGTCCATAAAATCAGCAAATCTACTATCAGCTGCACGCCTTTCATCCGCAGTCATTTGCTGGTAACGTGTACTACGGCGTACAACAATTTCAGCAACGTCCAAATTACTTGCATCTGCCATATTAATATTTTTGTTTCTATCACACACGATTTTACTCTTCGCTGTCTAAACTTTGACTGATTTGGTTTACGAAACTACAACTTCTTTTATACTCTTTAGTACGTCTACCTAAACTCAAAGATATTAGGGATGATGATAAAAACAAAAAGTTCTAAGAAAAAATCCTAAGAACAAAAATACTAAGAACTGGTTTATTGCTAGTAGTTTTAAATTAGAATATTGTGCCTTTCCTTGAAAGCAATAAAGTTCATGTCTTCGAATTTTTCTTAGAATTTTTTGTTTTTGTCATCATCCCTAATGTCTTTGAGTTTAGGTCTTTGTGTTCACAACAAGTAAATTATGTGTTGAAACAATAAGAAAAAATATAATGATGCCCAAAAACATGCATTTATTAGTGAAATTCAGTACAAGTGAACTTTTGAACTTCCATACGGACCTATTCACACGTCCGCGTACTATTCTCACTAAAACCTCAATAACTCCTAAAGTAATGATCCGATCGGCTTGATTTTTTTTTTCCAAAAGATGCGCAACAAAATACAGAGTAAGTAGTGGCCGAAGTAGGAGTAATTTCAGTTTGAAAAGGCAAAAAGGTCCCTAGGGACCTTCTCACTCATCGGATGGTTAAAAAAAAGTGATTTTCATAAAGAAGTGTATTTTCCTAAAAAGCACATAATTTTACTTAAAGAAGTACATTTTCTTCAAAAAGTACTGTTTGCTAATATTATATCTTTTTTAAAAACAGAACCGTTTCCTATGAAAGTACCTTTATATGCAAGCACGGTTAAAAATAACACTTTCCAAAAATTATTTTTGAAAGAAGAACCACTTCGAAACCTACCTTTTGAAAGAAGTTCATTTCAAAAAAGTACTTCAAAAAATTATCATTAAGAAAATACTTAAAACATTATCATTTTAAAAAGTACATTTCTAAAAATTACGTTTTGAAGAAGTACCTTTCAAAAGAAGAAATTCTAAAATGTCCTTCTTGGAAAATTACTTCTTTAAAAAGAATTTTCTTAATAAGTATCTTATAAAGAATTTACATTTTAAAATTAAAATCTTGAAAAATTTACTTTTAGAAAGTACATTTTTAAAAAGTAGCCTAAAAAATGTATATTTAAAAAAGTGAATTAAAAAAAAAATAAATTAAAAAAAAGTATCTTTTAAAAATGTACCTTTAAAAGTAGTACCTTTTACAATAACATACCTTTTAACATACCCTTAAAAAAATATTTTAGAAAAGTTTTATTTAAAAAAGTACCTTTTCAAAAAGTATTATTTAAAAAGATACATTTTGTCAAAAAACTATTATTTCTTACAAAAGTACATTTTCTTTAAAATATACCTTTACTTACAAAAGTACATTTTATTAAAAAAAATACCTTTTCTTAAACAAGTACTTTTCTTTATAAAGTACTTTTTCTTAAGAACGTATCTTTGCTTAAAAGGGTACCTTTCATTAAAAATGTACCTTTTATTAAAAAAGTACCATTTTTGAAAAAGTACGTTTTCTTAAATAGTACATTTTCTTAAAAAGTACCTTTTCCTTAAAAATACTTTTCCATACAAATGTACCTTTTCTTCCTTGATAAAGTAAAATTTAAAAAGGATTTTCATAATTTTTCGATCCGTCCGTCTGCCTGATTGCCTTTTGTTTTAAAAACTGCAACTCACAAATGGAAAGATGAATATTTAAAATGATTTTGATCAGTTGCTTTTTAAATTGATGATGTTCGGATTATATTATATAATAACTTATTTTCTTTGACCATTTATTTCTAAACCATTTATTATATTCTTCAACATTTCAAGTTGTATTTACGGCACACAATATGGTATTGACTTGATTTCAAATATCCATATAAATGTTTGTTTTTATTACAGAAACTGACATAAAACTAAAAAAAATACAAGTGGCAAATTTCAAGAAACAATAAATGAAATGCATAAAATGAACAGTAAAGGTATTCACTTGACAGTGGATATTACAACAAATTGTTGTGTACTTTTTGTTAGTTTAATTAATTCTCTATCTACCAGCACAATGGGAAGAAATATTGATTTTAATTTTTGTTTATTCACAAGAAGTTATCCAGGTAGGAGGATTGCAAAATTCACTAAATTTTTTATAAGATTAAAGATCAGTATTTCTATAAATTTTTTTTATCTGGATGCAAATTATGACCAATTTACAAAAAAGAGGTTTTTTTTATTAATTCTAGTTAAGAAATCTTAACTATACCAAGGAAAACTAACTAAATTTTTTTCATTTGCTTCAAAGCGACGGTACTTTAAAAAAATATTTTATTTTCAAAATATCAGTTCTTAAAAAAAGAAAAAGAAAAAACACTTCATAAAGAAAATCTGCATTTTTAATAAAATGTAATTTTGAAGAAAAGGTACCTTTTTAAGGAAGGATATTTTTTTAACAAAGATTTTAATTTAAGAAATGGTACTTTTTTAAGAACATCTAGTTTTTAAGAAAAGGTAGATTTTTAAGAGGGTATCCTCTTAAGGAGATATTTCTTTAAAATAATATAGTTTTCTAATATATAGTACATTTTCTTAAAATGTACTTTTTTAACGCTCGAGTCTCACATGATTTAATTACTAAAAACAATAAGGATCGCGTATCATATATTCGCGTTGCAGTGCATTCTGAGAGCACAACCAAGGAATCCTTCGCTTTAAGTCATTTCAGAGCATCTCCCTAATTTTAAACTGGTATTATTATTTCTCGACAATGAATGCTTCGGTAAATGTTTCCGAAAACTAGTTTCGTATTAAAAGTAATTGTCAAATATATGAAATAAATAGCAATAGAAAAGCATTACTGGAAGCAACACGTTTTGGTTGTTTAAAAGAAACTATCCGAAAGCAAAACTGAAAAAAGCTCAAAAATAATTTTCGTATTTATATGGAACACAAGAACTGTTATTGATAGAAAATTTTGGAAAATTGAAAAAAGATTTTTTAACATAAATTGACAATTGCAATAACCAACCGTGTTTAACACAATGTAAATAAATTTATCTAAGTGTGTTTCTTCATCTTCTATTTTGCAGAAATACTGGAGATGTACAACAAACATGTATTTAATACTTGACCATGTCGCTGTTATTATCGCTGCAGCATTATCAATACGTGCAGTTTTATATGAAGCTCTGTGAATGTGCTTCGGTGTGTTGTCCTAGATGGTGGTTGCTAAACTAAACTAAAAAGTAGAAAAGATTCATACACATAATTTGACATAAAAATCAGTTTTTCTTTTTTGGGTTTATTTAAATTTTTTCTTTCATATTACAAATGTTTTATTTCACTTTTTTATGGTTTTATTTTTCCGCATTTTTATTGTTGCCACCATTTGTAATGTTATTGAATAATTTGGTCTGGATATATTACATGCAGCATAATGCTTTACATATTCTCTACATATGTAAAAATGGATTGATTGTACGAACTGTCGCCGTTTATAGCCTACATATCGATTTAAATAGTTGCAAGATTTATTGTGATAGGATATCCTTCGCAGCGTCAAACGTTTTGCACTGAATCTTTGGCAAAGAAAGTTATTGCAGGTTAAACAAAAGTGGGCCAAACCAAACGAGGGCCCTAACGCTTTAATATAAAAGTTGTCAATTTTATGAGTTAGAAACCTATATGGCGCACTAGGTGCTAAGGGAAGACATAAAATTTGAAAAATTAATATTTTAGAGAGGGAAAAAATTGTCATATATTTACACTTCTTGCAGTATTTAAATATTATTTTGTAATTTTCTTTAGTATTATTTTAAAAAATTAAGGCTTGAAAATTGTGACATTACCAAATTGAAAGGAATTGCAGTATCTAAAATAAGTTTTTCTCTTTTATTACTTTTTATACCCTATACCATTATGTGGTTTGGCTATAATGACTGTGTGCTGCTGTTTGTAACAACCAAAAATATTTGATCTAGACCCATCTTCAATTATACCGATCGAATCAGAATCACTTTTTGAATCGATTTAGCAATGTCCGTCCGTCCGTCTGTGTGTCCATGTAAACTTTGTAATCAAACTGCAGGTCGCAAATATGAATATATTTTGATGAAATATGGTATATAAGCTTCCATCGGCCATGGGATGAACGCTATTGAAACTGGTGAGAATCGGTCCATGTTCAGACCTAGCCCCCATACAAATGACCCCTATGAAATCGACATAAATTGCCATAAGATCCAAATTGTCGTATAGATCTTAGTCAAATTGGGTTTGTATGTATTTATTACATCTATTAATGAATAGCTCAAAAAAGGTCCCTATCGGCCAACTCTTGGTCATAGGCCCCACATAGAGCTGCTTCCCGATCTTCACTTAAATCTATCAAAAAACAAAAATATTGCACAGATTTTTCTCAAATTTGGTTTGTTTATATTTTTTCAACATATAAGTGACCTTACCAAATATGGTCAACATCGGTCCATTTTTCGACCTAGTCCCCATATAAATATAGCACCCGATATGAACTTTTTCATATTTGCAGCAAAAAAATTAATAATGCCACTCAAATTTGGTTTATTCTTATTTTCGATATCGAATTAGTTGGACCAAAGATATAGAGTCTCTAATCCATGGTATAGGGTATCATATGGTCGGTCTAGACCGACTATAATTTTCTTACTTGTTTAAAAATGGATTTATTTTAAAGTAGCAAAAAAAAAAATTTACGTTAAAAAAAATAATTAAAGAAAATATTTTTATTTTTAAAAATATTTTAGGAAATTTTTCTCCACAATAGTACTTTCTTACCCTTGATTTATGAAAACTATAACAATATTATTGTTAAACAAGTAAGAAAATTATAGTCAGTCTAGATCGACTAAGAATTGTCGTATAGGATACATTTTTGGACTACTGATTAATGGATGTAATAAACATAAACAAACCTAATTTAACCGAGATCTATATGATAATTTGGATATTATCGCAATTTAAGTCGATTTGAAGGGAGGTAATCTATATGGGGACTAAGTCTGAACATGCACCGATTTTCACCAATTTGAACAGCGTTTATCTTATGACCGACAGAAGCTCTAACACCAAATTTCATCAAAATATATTCATATTTGCGACCTGTTGTTTGATTACAAGAAGGTCACACAGATAAACACACGGACGAAAATCGCTAAATCTACTCAAGAAGTGATTCTGAATCGATCGGTATAACAAAAGATGGGTCTATCTCAATTTTTTTGGTAGTTACAAACATCAGCATTATACCCTAACAACATAGTATAGGTTATAAAAAGAAAATTTTCTTAAATAGTAGAGTTTCTAAAAAAAATCCTTTTCATAAAAAAATGTTAAATTAAAAAACATTAAAAAAAGTTCATTTTATTTAAAAAGTATCTTTTATTAAAAAAAAGTATCTTTCATTATAAAAAAAACTTTTACTGAAAAATATTTGTTAATAAAAACGTACTTTTTATGAAAAAAGTAGCTTTTATTAATAAAGTAATTCATTTTTTTAATATTTTTATTGGAAACCTTTTATTAAAAACGTAACCTTAATTTAAAAATAATCTTTTTATTAAAAAAGTACTTTTTCCTAAAAAGTAACTTTTAATAAATACCACTTCTCAAAAATTATATTTTCTTAAAAAGAATATTTTCTTTAAAAAGTACATTTCGTTAAAAAGTAAGCTCTTCTTAAAAATAAATTTTCCTCAAGAAACAGTTGTCATCTGTTTCTCACGCTCTTTCGGGGTAGAGCCGCTACTTGTTCCCGTATAGCTAATGGTGTAGAGATACTCTTTCAGTTTCACGGTTGACTGTGGTCGTTATACTCTAACAAAGGGTAGTGGTCACCGGACTGATGTAGGTAGAACAATCTTTCAACCTACAGTGACGGTCCCCATTGTAAAACAGTAGTTCTGGTTCAATCGAAGATGGATACCCTATACTGCCGATTGATCCAAACTGTACTGGGAGTCCCTAGCAGTCTAAGGCGGTAAGCTGTGTAAAGTTTACCGGGTTGATGTTGGTACCCTGGTCTTAAGGTAGTTATATTCCACTGATGATCGAAACCCCATCTGTCAGTAAAATACGACCTTACCTTGTGGCCGTCCACTGGCGAATTAACTTTTTTTTAACAATGTACCTCCTTTTATACTTTAATTTTTACCGCACAAGTGGGTTCTGCCGAAAGCTTAATACAGAGGCGGTATTGAAAAAGACTTTCCCGACTTTGGACCTGTCAGTCTGTCTGTCTCACTTTCACTCATTTAAAGTGCCCCAATCGACTCCCCCTAACTTCGGAGGGCCGACCCATACCAGTGACACACCCCCTGCAAACCCTCTGGGGGCCCCCATACAAACATTGCAAAATCGCCATTTTTTGTTTAGAATTGGGCTGACTATGACCGACTATATGATACCCTATACCATGCGTTTAGAGACCCTATCTCTTAGGCCCAACTAACTGGATATAGAAAATAAGCATAAACCAAATTTGAGTGGGATTTTTATCAATTTTTTTGGCTGCAGATATGAAAAAGTTCATATCGGATGCTATATCTATATACGGACTAGGCCCAAAAATGGACCGATCCTGAACATGTTTGTTAAAGTCTCTTGTATTTTGCAAAAATATATACAAACAAAATTTGAGAAGAATCAGTGCAATATTTTTGTTTTTTGATAGATTTAAGTGAAGATCGGGAAGTAGCTCTATATGGGGCCTATGACTAAGAGTTGTCCCATAGGTATTATTTTTCGACTACTCATTAAAGGATGTAATAAACGCATATAAACCCAATTTGACTGAGATGTATATGACAATTTGGATCTCACTTGTTTTAAATTCATTTATAAGTAAATAAAATAAATTAATATTCTACATGCGACTTTTACTCGTCACAACGTTATCTTTAAAAATACATTTTCTTTAAAAGTATGTTTTCTTCAAATGTGCCGTTTCCCTAAAAACAAGAGTTTGTTCAAAAAGTACGTTTCAAAAAATACTTTTTCTGAAAAAAGAAACATTGGTACCTAGTACCTATTCCCGGAAAATTACTATCTCTTTGAAAATTACCGTTTCTAAAAATATTTTTTTTTTTGTTTTTTTTAAGACCATTTCTTTTAAAGGAGTTAATTTCTTTAATAAATACCATTTCTTAAAAAGTACCTGTTTTTAAAAAATTATATTTTCTTAAAAACTACTTCTTCTTAAATAGAAATACCTGTTTTACCTTTTCTCAAACAGCACATTTTCTTTAAAAAATATTTTCTCTTTAAAATAAACTTTTTTTGAAAATAATTTTGCTTAAAAAGAAACAGTGGTTTTTCAAATAGTGCCCTTTTTTTAAAGGATACATTTTGACAGAGTTCCTTTTCTAAAAGCACATTTTTTTAAATTACATTCTTCAAAAAATACAATTTTTATATATAATTTTTATTTATGTAGCAAAAATACGTTTTGTGAAAAAGTACCTCTTCCTAAAAAATTATTTTTTTAAAGTTCCTATTTAATAAGTACATACCTTTAAAGAACTAAATACATAATGTTAATAGGTTGGGCGATTTCTTGTGACTGATATTTTGTTCTACCGTTTTATCCCGATTTTGACCAAGCGTATATTAGTTGAAAGGTATTTCTTTTTAGCCGATTTGCAGATTTACATATTTTTAAATTTTTCCCTTATATTGAGTAAATTGCATTTAAAGTTGCTACTAACATATACATAAAATTATTATTACATGAATTGCACTGTAATTGATTAGCATACCTTTAGGGTTTTTATTTAATGGAAAAATAAAATTTCCTAGAATTTGCGCTCGAATTTCGAGGGCTGGAATCTGCTAGTTTTTTTTTTTAAAGGAGTTGTTCTTAAAGAAGTTCATTTTCTTAAAAAAAATACTTTTTTGCATAAAAATAACCTTTTCTAAATAGCTTTAAAAAAGAAGTCAAATTTTCTGAAAAGGTATTCGTTTTTAAAAAAGTACTTTTCTTTTTATAAAAGTACTATTTAAAAGCAAATCTGTTTATTGATGAATATGGTATTGCCCGTTAGCGAATTTAAATATTTAAAATACATTTGGGCAATTCACAGCAGTCGCTGAATGTTGTATTTTGTATTAAAATACATAACACAATCATTTGTTTTGAACAGTCAGTTCAATTTTCATAATGTAAAACGTTTTCTTTAGCAATTATCGATCCAACGAAGAAAGTTCGCTTCGTCGCTGCTGTTATTTCATATAAGAGAAAGCACGGATCGGAGGTTTAGTTTTGTACCTCTTCCATTTTAATTTAGAATACAAAAACAATTAAGAAAATTAAAGTCGGTCTAGACCGACTATACGATACCCTATACCATGGTTTAGAGACCCCATCTCTTCGGTCCAACTAATTGGATATAGAAAATAAGCATAAACCAAATTTGAGTGGCATTGTTATTATTTTTTTTTTGGCTGCAGACATGAAAAAGTTCATATCGGGTGCTATTTTATATGGTGACTAGGTCGAAAAATGGACCGATCCTGACCATATTTCGCAAATTCACTTATATTTTAAAAAATTATACAAACCAAATTTGAGAAAAATCTGTGCAATATTTTCGCTTTTTGATAGTTTTTAGCGAAGATCGGGAAGCAGCTCTATATAGAGCTTATGACTAAGAATTTTCCTTTAGGTATTATTTTTGGACTAGTCATTAATGGATATAATAAACATATACAAACCCAAGTTGACTGATATCTATATGATAATTTTGACCTTATAGCAATTTATGTCGATTTAATAGGGGTCATTTTTATGGCGCCTAGGTGTGAACATGGACCGAATTTCACCAATTTCAATTTCATAGTTTTATAATAGAAAAACAACAGTATACATTAAAAAAGCCTTATTTAATTGTAAACAACATCGCGCTCTTTTGTTACAATATAAAGAATGGTTGGTTAAACAAGAAAAAGCTTAAATAAGAACAAAATCATTTGTGTTCAATGTAAAACCCAAGTACTGGAAAGTGAGGATGCTTTACAATGCGATGTATGTGAGAAGACTCTCCACTCGTTGTGTAGCAAATTAAACAAAAAAGAATATGACAAACTAGTAAAAAATCCCTCTCTGGAATACAAATGTTTTGTTTGTGATCCAATCAATAACGCTTCTGTAAGTGCCAGTGATCTAACAGAAATAAATGCAAAGTTAAATCAGCTGTCTGAAATAAAGGAAACAATAAAATTCATGTCGTCACGATATGGTGTAATACTTAAAGGTGTAGCTAAGAGTAATAAACAAATACAACGTTTGAAAAAAGAGAACAACATTCTAAGAGAAAAAGTTAACAGTTTGAAGTCAAATGTGAAGTTTTTAAATAATTGCAGAGTTCAGAAAGATTGCGTTATTCATGGTATTAAAGCAGGTGAGGAAATGAATGCAATTGATGTTGTGTTAGATATGGCTAAAAAAACCGGAGCTGATGTTTGTGAGGATGAAGTTGAGGAAGCTTATTTCATAAACCGGAAGAACAAAATAAAAAGGATGAGCAAAAGTCTATTGTAGTTAAATTTACTAGTAAGAAGAGTAAGCTGATGTTTATGCGTGAAAAGTCGAAGCTTAAAGAAAGAAATGAACTAAAAAACGTTTATATTAACGATTTTCTCTGTAAAGAGACATTGGAGATTTTGAATTATGCTAAGTCGTTAAAAGTTGGATTTAATATTGTATATACTAAAGGTGGAAATGTTTTTGCAAAAAGAGATGCTAAATCGAAGCAGATATACCTCAATACAATGGATGAAGTTGATAGTTTGCTGTGTACATCAACTGGTGCTAAACCAAAAAGAAAAGTGTTGACTGAAATTGATAGTTCTATTGATGAGGATGAAGATGATGAAGACACTGAAATTGAGTCCCCAAATTAAATTTTATTTTGATTTTTACAAAAATATTTAAATTAAATTTTTTCTTTTTAATATGAATAATAAATCTATACTAATATAATAAAGAGGTAGTGTGTGTTTGTTTGTTTGTTTGTTTGTTTGTAGGGGGTAATCTCTGTAACTAGCCATCTGATCTTCCTGAAATTTTTCACAGAGTCTTACTGCGGATATGGGAAATGCTATAGGCTATAATTTTTTAATATTTTTAGTGGGCGTGGCACCTCCCACACAAAGTAAATTTTTAATATCATATACATATATTGAGTATTATGATAGGGAGAGCTTTGCAAATTTGTGTGATGTCACCTATTGTTAATATTATTAGCCACGCCAGAAATGGGCCGGATCGGAGAAATGGGCGTGGTACCTCCCATACAAGTAATAATTCAATGTTATATATCTCGAGTACTATGATAGAGAGAGTTTTTCAAATTTGTCTGATGTCACCTATTACTAATGTGAGCAGTCGGACAAAAAATGGGCAGTATCGGACCAATAGGCGTGGTACCTGCCATACAAATAAAATATATAATGGCATATATCTGGAGTACTGTTATAGTGAGAGTCTTGGGACTTTGTGTAAACCCATAAGTTATTCATATGATTAGTTAGACAACAAATGGGCGTGATCGGAGCAGTGGGCGTGGCACCGCCCGTACAAAGTAAATATATGATATCATATAACTGGTGTACTGAAAGAGGGAAGCTTTGGCGCTTTGCAAGACACCATCAGATCTTAATATGAGTAGTCAGATAAAAAATTGGCGGGTTCACAACAATGGGCGTGGAAGTCCCCATGCAAAGTAACTATTTAATGTCATATATTTGGAGTACTGTAAAAGAGAGAGCTTTGTGGCTTTGCGTGAGCCCATAGGTTCTTTGTGTGATTAGTCGAACAAAAAAATGGGCGTGATCGAAGCAGTGGGCGTAGCACCGCCCATGTAAAGTAGATATCTAATATCATATAATTGGGAAAGGCCCAATAAAAATTGGGCGGGATGGGATAAGTGGGCGTGGCACCTACTATATCAAAAATATGATGTACTACGAAAGCAACAGTCTTTTGACAAGGACATTAGTTATCAATGTGATTTGTCGTGGAAAATATATCGTCAAAATCAAAAATCGCCAAACACAAAAATCGCGAAAAATAAAAATCGCCCAAAAACAAAAATCTTCAAAATCAAAAATGGGCAAAATCAAAAATCGCTAAAAAATAAAAATTGCCAAGTGATATTTTAAGTTCAAAGCCAATAGTTGAGTGGTGCCAGATCTAATTTGGAAAATCCATGTTCTTCTCATGGGCAGCTACATGTACCTCCAGGGCAGAAACGCCAAAAAATCTGATAATTGTTGTACCGAATTAAAAAAAAACAAAAAACATTTTATATCAGCAAGTATCAAAATAAATGAATCTATATTAATGATCTATACTTAGCATAATAAAGAGGTAATGTGTTTGTTTGTTTGTAGGAGGTAATCTCCGTAACGACTTAACTGATCTTCCTGAAATTTTAACTGATTCTTACTGCGAATATCGGAAGTGCTACAGGCTGTATTTTTTTAAATATTTTTAGTGGACGTGGCACCTCCCATACAAAGTAAATTTTTAATATCATATATATTAAGTCCTCTGATAGAGAGAGCTTTGAAAATTTATCTCAAGTTATCTATAATTAACGTGAGTAGTCAGACAAAAAAGTGGGCGGGATTGGACAAATGCGCATGGCACCCTTTACAAACTTAATATTAAATCTGATATATCTGAAAATCTGTGTTAGTGAGAGCCTTGGGACTTTTCGTGAGCCTTTTCATAACAATTCGGAAGGGCGGGGGAGGGGGAGGGTGTAGCGAAGCACACCGGGTTACATCTAGTACTTTATAAATTTAAATTCCATTAATACGTATACAAATGAATCTAATCCAAATGATTTTAATATTCTTTCTGTTAATGTAAGAAGTATTTCCTCAATTGATAAATTTAGTAGCTTTAAGTCAGAATTATGCCAATTGTCTGTGATGCCTGATATTATTGCGGTTCAAGAAACATGTTACAGTAAAAATTACATTAATTTGTACTCAATAGAAGGATATATGGCGGTGCATTGTTGTAGAAATGATAGCTATGGTGGAACATCTATTTATATTAATCAAAATCTTGAGTTCAGAGTATTTGCCAATCGAAGTGAAGGTTTTTTGGAGCTGATATCAATACATCGCTCTATAGGTCTCAAAAATGTTTGCTTCCATCTTTTTTCTCCATGTGTTTTCGTGGATGATTTTGACGTAGACTTAAGATCTGTGAACAATGTTAATCAAACTCTGCTAAACATGTTTACTGAATTTAATTTTACGTCTTTCCTTGATCTCATAACAAGGCCAGTAAGCCAATCTTGTATAGACGGTGAATTCAGCAACATTATAAGATATTCTGCAATATACTCAATAGAGCATAAATTATCAGACCACAATATTATATTTGGTGAATTTAAAATTAATGCCCGATATTGTGAAACTTTTTCACAAGAGTATACTCGAATTGATTACAGGAAATTTGGAACTTATCTGGATGATAATTTATTGGTCACAAATTTGGACAACTGTTCGGATTTATGTAATAACCTAATTAATACTCTTTCGACTGCGGCAATACCAAGCACTATTTCGAATACTAAAAAAACAAATATTCGAAAGAAAATAAGTCCTTGGCTATCTAAAGAATTAGTTGCACTGATGGAATATAATAATAAATTGTTAAAAGCTAGAAAAAAACAACAAGCAAGACCAAACTTTAGCCGAGCGCCTTAAGAGAATAAGTAAAGTTATAAAAATATCTAATAAAAATCTTATGAATAATTATTATAAAGATAATATACAATGATGTAATGGTGATTCGAGAAAGACATGGGAGTTTTTAAATAGACAGCTTGGAAAGAAGGTTAAACCAGCCAAGGATTTAGTTGTTAACAACACCATTATAACAATGGATGAAGAGAAGTCATCAGCATTCAATACCTATTTTCATAACTCGGTCCGCATTATAAAAGAAAGCATACCTGAAGAGCCTAACGATGATATAAATTTGATTCGCACTTTAGTTCCTTCAATAAGCTGTTTCAACTTTGAAGTCATACAAAACCTGAAGGTAAATCTAATTTTGAAGAGCCTGGATCTAAGGAAAAGTCCTGGATTTGACAATATCGCGGTTAAGATGTTGTTAGTAAGAAAAGACATTATTGCCAGTATTATCACAAAAATTTTTAATAGCATGATTCAAGAAGCAATATATCCCGATATTTTAAAATTACACAAAATTATACCAAAACCAGTTGTAACGAGTGAAATTGAAAACTATCGTCCAATATCAATTCTTCCAACTATCGACAAAATTTTAGAAAAAATTATATTTGAACAACTTTCAAATTATCTTGGAGTTAAATATATTTTATTTGATCGGCAATATTGATTCAAAAAAGGATCTGGAACTGAAGAAGCCGTTATAAATGTTGTTGAACACGTATGCAAGGGGCTTGATACAGCATGTAAAGGGGTTGGAGGTGTGTTTTTGGACCTGTCAAAAGCTCTTGACTTGGTAGATCATAATATTTTGATAAAAAAGTTAACTTTTATAGGCTGTTCTCAAGATGCAACATCTCTAATAAGGGATTATTTAACAAACAGAAGACAATTTGTTCAAGTTGGTGAGTCAAGGAGTAGCGAGCTGGATGTGTTGTGCGGGGTTCCTCAAGGCTGCGTTCTTGGTCCATTGTTATTTAAAATTTATATAAATGATATAAAAAATATAAATTTTTATTGAAAATTATTTTTGGATGCAGATGATATCTGTCTATTATACAATTATGGACATAATAGAGTGCTACAAACACAAATTGAATATGATGCTGCAATTTTGTCAGAATTTTAAAGACTAAATAAATTAAACCTCAATTAAAAATAAAAACGAAGTTCATTAGACTTACACCATATAACCTAAACAATGATGAGCTCATGAGTATACACATTGAGGGAAATACACTAAATGAACTAGATAGTGTTAAATAGCTTGGAATAAATTTAAACTGTAACCTATCTGGGAAAACCACATTAATCGTGTAGAAGAGAAAGCATCATCAGGAATTGCTATATTGTGCAAATTTAAACAGAAATTTAATACTGAAACAAAAATGCTACTTTATCAATCACTAGTTCACTCATATCTAACCTATCTTCCCATATTTTATGGTAGCAAAATAACTTCATCTTTAAAATCGTTACAATCGGCACAGAATAAGGCACTTAACCTTCATCTCACCCTCAAAAAAACTTACGTTGTTTACCCTCGTGTGTCGTTTTCTACACATACGGGATGTCTACATATTTTGCACTAGCAACATATATTTTTTTATTTAAAATCATGATTTACCATCAATAACATATACAAGCAGATTCCAGCCCCCGGAATTCGAGTGCAAATTCTAGGAAATTTTATTTTTTTAATTAAATAAAGACACTAAAGGCATGCTAATCGATTATAGCCAATTCACAAATCAACACAAAAAACAAACTCATTTTTATTACAAACACATTAGCAAATTTAATAAATACACACATAGCATTGTATAATTTTATGTATGTGTTAGTAGCAAATTAAAATGCAATTTACTCAAAACAAGGGAAAAAATTTAAAAATCTGTAAATCTACAAAACGGCTAAAAAGAAATACCTTTAAAATAATATACGTTTGGTCAAAATCGGGATAAAACAAAACATCGATCACAAGAAATCGGTTAGCCCATTAATATTATAGATTTTTATATTTTCGTATCTCATCAAATTAGTCTCTCTTCAATACATTTAAAAAAACATTAGGGTTATTAGTATGCTTACATATATATACCTTCTTGGTAGAAACAGCTCATCGTTTTATATACATTGTTCTTAGTTTTCGACTTCTAGTAATAACATATGTAACATCTAGCTTTTCCTTCGATATTCAGGGAAACACATTTTGATCTTTTTGGGGTAATGTCAAATGATACTGAGGAGCACACTCCAGATTCTGAAGGCTGACGAAACATTGAAGATGTGGAATGTGCTATTGAGCAACTGGGCTCCCCCACTGATTCATTTTCTAAATTGTTGGTAATACAAGAGGTATTCTAAGCTCACGCAAGAAAACTCTGCGCATTGTCTGTTTGTTTGCCAATTTGGGTAACAACTTTTGGGCAAATTCGCAAGATCAGAAAAACTTGCCCACTGTTACGTTATGACCCTTCACTCTTCGAACATAATTCAAAACTACACGTTCACCTTAACTTTTTTCAGCTAAACCACCTACTGATTTACCCAAATATGGTTGCATTTTCTATACGTAATAAGTTTTAGAGCAAACTAAAACCCAAAATTTAATTCCATATCGGCTTAGAAGGCATATTTGTTGAAACTTGCATCTCCTATGAAAACATAGCAATTGTTCGTCAATTGTAACACATTCAGATGGTTTGCAGTAATAATAGTTCAGACCATTTATCGAATATTTCACGAATTGCAGCAAATTAGTCCGTAATGCTTTCTTGATGCCTGCTTATAATGTTATCGAACCAAATAACACTATTATCGAACCAAATAACACTATTCATGTATTGAAATGTCTTCTTCGACATCATCGCTCCAAACAAATCCAACATTATCTCATTCTTTCATCTAGATTATCACAATTATATCTAAAACATTAGATTAGTTAGAAGCATAGACCTGTAAATTCCAGCCAAAATAGGAACTCCGATATATGCATGTAACAAGTTTGAGTCGATTTCGGTATAGCTTTCACAGCATTGTTCCTTTACATATGCATTTGATCACTTCAGAATAACATTATCAATTGTTTGTATTGTATAATAGGTACACAGTTTGTCATAACATCAATAGGAATGGACATTTCATGGCAAAAAATTATGTTCCTAGTACAAAATATATATAAATTACATATGTGTGGAAAACCACACACCAGGGTAAGCAACGTCACTTTTTTATACCCTCCACTCCAGTGTGCAGAGGGTATATATAAGTTTGTCATTCCGTTTGTAATAATTAGAAAAAAAAATTTGGACCCCATAAAATATATATATTTGTGATCCTTATAACAACCGGAGTTGATATAGCGATGTCCGTCTGTCCGTCTGTGGAAATCACGATGACGGCATCAATCGGGCAGCTAGGGTGCTCGTTGGCATAAAAAATGATTCATTAACATCCTGAAAAGTTTGCTATTTAAAATCGTCCAAATCGGTCGATTAGGGCCCGAGATTTGAATGAAGAACTAAAAAAAGTCTTGAAAAAATATAATTTTCTATGTTGTTCTTGTCACGATCACGCCCTCAATAGGATAGCTAGGGTGATAATTTTTAGTGAGAATGATTCACCGAATTCATGGGAAGATTTCTACTTCAAAAATCATTAAAATCGGTGGAACAGGTCCAGGTAAATCTATGAAAAATTTAAAAAAAAATGAAAAACATGATGTTTCCATATTGTTCCTGTTGTTATTCTAAATGTTGCATTGTTGTCATAGCTGGACTTGTTGTTTTTGTGGTCGTTGTGGTAATAATATAATAAAAACAAACCCTTTGTACATTTTTTTGTGAACTCTGGTAGAAAATTTTAAAAGTTTCCATTGTTTTGGCATCACTAAAAAAATTTGTTAGATCATTTCTGTCATTGCCACGAGCCTGCATGCAAAATTTCAGATCGATTGGCTCACGGGAAAGGGGCTAAAAATCGATCCAAAATTTTGTCGACAAGCAGACACTACCAGTTAATATAAAGGCAGTAAATAAAGGGAGTAAAAGTTCACCAATAATTTAAAAAACAAATTTTTATGTATTAATTTATTTAAAGAAAAAAATAATTAAATGAAATAGTAATAATAATAAAAAAAAAAATACAATACAAAAAAAAAGAATATATAAATAAAATAAAATAAAGATAAATGCATTCATAGCATTATAATACATATAAAAGGTCAATGTTTTCTAACCGTAACCGTAACGAGTCAGTTGTTTTTTTTTTACATGAAAATCATTTAAAACAGTTACCGAACGTAACCGGAACGTCCCAATACTTTTCATGTGAAAAAAAGGCTGACACGTTACGTAACAGTTACATGTCGCTAACTTGTTCTTTACACAGGCTACTGCTTTTGCAGCCAACTTCAAGTCTATTTATATAGTTTCGTAAGCATAACTGATAAAATTGTTTCTATTATTTTTTTCTGTAAGTAATAAATTATAAATATACTGAATTTGCAAACTAAAATGGATACATATATTGGAGGTGCTTTAATACAAAAGAGTTAACGAAACAAAATAAAAAAAAAACAACTCTACAACATCAACAATGGCAGTCATAGAAAAAAAAACTGCAAGTGTGTTTTGTTGGCTACAAAACAAAAATAGTGTTTACAATATAACAAAATATGTAAAAGAAGTTAGTGCTATGAAATATTTTATTTTGTTTAAAAAAAAATCGCAAAATGAAAGGCTATAATTCCATTAATAATCAAAAGGCGTTAAACTAATTTATTTATTTTTACGTTGTACTAATGCATTTTAAATAAGTAAAAGTAATTGTATATTTAAATAAAAATGCATTTGTATTATATGTTGCTGTCGTATTCAGAAAAATCAAGTAGCTGACTATACGACTACAAATGCTGCTGCCAGCAGTCGTCTATGTGTTTCATTCATGATGTTGCATTTTTTTGCCAGCAATACTTACATATATTCTAAATAAAGAAGTAATAGTTCTTTTCATACTGCGAAATCTATACAAATATATGTACAAATACTATATGTCAAATTTCAAATTTGCAATAATTGATACATTTTTGAAAGAAAATTGTATAATATGAAATGTCTTTAATTTATTTCATAGAAAACAATTTTTTGAAGTGCGTGGATTTTCCATATTTACTGTTTTACTATTTTCGTAATGAGGTTAAATGAGTTAAAAAGAATTTAAAATATTTGAAAATATTAGGTGAGGATCCTCAAGATGTAATATACGATCGGTCTAAAACTTTTCACTTAGTGCCACAGTTAAATTCGAAACAACAAAAACCCATATATTTTGTGCATAAAGTTTAACATTAAATGTGCTTTTCTAAAATGTCTATATATTTTTTCTCATTCATTTCTGACCATCTTCAATGTAAATTTACCAAAGTTTTTTTTATTGCAATATGTATATAAAACTTAAAAATTTAATATTTTTTATTGTGTATTAACTTATTATTCTGCGATTTTCATTACATCACAAAATGTTACAAATTGGCACTACTGTTTCAAAAACAGAAAACTTCTAAATCAGTTGAAAACAGTTGATCTGTAGAACTGTGTGTGAAATTGTGTCAAATAAAATTACAAATATTAATAAATATAATAATACATATATATATATTTTATTAATTTTGTTAAGAATTAGCACAAAATTGATTTTCCATTTTGCATTTCATTTATAAAGAATTCTGCCATATTTTGTTAAAGGGAAAATCCATTTTTGGTATATTAAAAAAAACAGACTTGCATTTAATTTTTCCGTGACTGCCTCAATAATTGCGTAGATGCCACCACAATATTTTTTCTAATTAAATATTAACCAATATCTAACTCGAATTATGATTTATTCTGACTAAAAAGTTCCAATTAAAAGTTATTCATCCCAATTATGAATATTCTCAAGGAATTTCTTTCTCACGGAAAATACATTTCTCGAGAAAAAAATTCCTCCAATTATAAATTCCGCGTGAACAAAAAATGATTAACTGGCATCATCGAATTTCGAAGCCACTTGCTTTGCTTATTGACAATTTATTTTCTATTTTTTGTGTGTGTGCAAACGACCCTACAATAAATGTCCCAATAAACATTTTTGTTTGCTATCAACTTGAGGTGCATTTGAGATCAAATACATTTTTCAAATCTCCAACGTTAATTCTCAAATGCCCTCCATAGTTCGAATATAGTCTTCTCAACTTAAAAGGCACATTTTTTATATGGCGATTTTCATAGTTATCAAATTGAGAAATTTGTGATTCTCAACTTGATAGCAAAGAAATATTTCCAATCGGTATCAAATGGAAGGTACGGAATTGCCATATTAAAAAATATTATACTAATTTTAGAAATGAAAACAATGTACTTTTTTTAATGTTTCAATTTAATTTCATTATATATTTAACATTACTATGTACATATTTAACATTAAATGTACATATTATTACATTTTTTAAAATCTAGAATTAAAAATAAATGAATTAATTAGTTGTACATTTTTTGAAAAATTCGACAAAAAGCAGAAATAATTAAAAATATATCAATGATTTATTTGTACTTTTTTTGGCATTTTTTAATTTAATTTATTATTTATGACATATTTAAATAATATCTCAGACTTAACACAAATCGTATTCAAGTTGAATAAATGTTTGGTCTCAAGTGGAGAAAAGTGTTGGATATCCAATTGAGAGTAAAAATGTTTCTCAAAGATTGGAAAAAATGTTAAGTCTCAACTTGATGTCAAGTTGAAAGCAAACAAGGAGAAAAATTGTTCAACCCAAGTTGAGAATTACATTTGACATCAATTTAAGAACTTAACTTTTCTCACAACATTGGAGAAATAATATTTCAATGCATACTGGGGAATGACCGAAACTAACACATAAACAGTTTTTTCCTATTTGAAAAACATATTACTGTCATTGTTGCTGTTGTAGAGTTGTTATACCCTCCACTCCAGTGTGCAGAGGGTATATATAAGTTTGTCATTCCGTTTGTAATAAATAGAAAAAAAATTTTGGACCCCATAAAATTTATATATTTGTGATCCTTATAACAACCGGAGTTGATATAGCGATGTCCGTCTGTCCGTCTGTCCGCCTGTGGAAATCACGATGACGGCATCAATCCGGCAGCTAGGGTACTCGTTGAAATAAAAATGATTCACTAACATCCTGAGAAGTTTGCTATTTAAAATCGTCCAAATCGGTCGATTAGGGCCCGAGATTTGAATGAAGAACTAAAAAAGTCTTGAAAAAAAAAATAATTTTCTATGTTCTTCTTGTCACGATCACGCCCTCAATAGTGCAGCTACAGTGATCATTTTTAGTGAGAATGATTCACCAAATTCATGGAAAGATTTCTACTTCAAAAATCATTAAAATCGGTGGAACAGGTCCAGGGAAATCTCTGAAAAAGTAAAAAAAAAATGAAAAACATGATATTTCTATATTGTTCTTGTTGTTATTCTAAATGTTGCATTGTTTTCATAGCTGGACTTGTTGTTTTTGTGGTCGTTATGGTAATAATATAACAAAAACAAACCCTTTGTACATTTTTTTATCAACTCTGGTAGAAAAATTTAAAAGTTTCCATTGTTTTGGCATCACTAAAAAAATATGTTAGATCATTTCTGTCATTGCGACAAGCCTGCCTGCAAAATTTCAGATCGATTGGGTCACGGGAAAGTGGTTAAAATCGATCCAAAATTTTTTCGACAAGCAGACACTACGAGTTAATATAAAGGGAGTAAAAATTCACCAACATCTAAAGCAAATAATGCTAAAATACCTAGTTGTTAATAAAAAAAACAATTGGGCAATTCACAATGGGTAATGTATCGTTGTATCTCTTGTATCGTGTATCACTTTACAATAGTGTAAAATTGTTGTCGGTAATTTTCACTGAAAAATCTGATACACGATCCAACTTCATTTGCTATGTTTAGTAAATGTTGTATATTGTATCATAACATATCAGTTCCAAGTGAATGCCAGAGGTGTAAGCAAGAAACAAAAAGTAATTATGTTTGTTTTTTTTTCATTAATGTTTATGTTTTGTTTTATTTTAATTTTTAATTTTTAATTTTTAATTTTTAATTTTTAATTTTTAATTTTTAATTTTTAATTTTTAACCTTTAGTTTTTAATTTTTAATTTTTAATTTTGAACTTTTAATTTTTAATTTTTAATTTTTATTTTTTAATTTTTAATTTTTAATTTTTAATTTTTAATTTTTAATTTTTAATTTTTAATTTTTAATTTTTAATTTTTAATTTTTAATTTTTAATTTTTAATTTTTAATTTTTAATTTTTAATTTTTAATTTTTAATTTTTAATTTTTAATTTTTAATTTTTAATTTTTAATTTTAAATTTTAAATTTTAAATTTTTAAATTTTTAAATTTTTAAATTTTTAAATTTTTAAATTTTTAAATTTTAATTTTTAATTTTTAATTTTAATTTTAAATTTTTAAATTTTAATTTTTAATTTTTAATTTTAATTTTAATTTTTAATTTTTAATTTTTAATTTTTAATTTTTAATTTTTAATTTTTAATTTTTAATTTTTAATTTTTAATTTTTAATTTTTAATTTTTAATTTTTAATTTTTAATTTTTAATTTTTAATTTTTAATTTTTAATTTTTAATTTTTAATTTTTAATTTTTAATTTTTAATTTTTAATTTTTAATTTTTAATTTTTAATTTTTAATTTTTAATTTTTAATTTTTAATTTTTAATTTTTAATTTTTAATTTTTAATTTTTAATTTTTAATTTTTAATTTTTAATTTTTAATTTTTAATTTTTAATTTTTAATTTTTAATTTTTAATTTTTAATTTTTAATTTTTAATTTTTAATTTTTAATTTTTAATTTTTAATTTTTAATTTTTAATTTTTAATTTTTAATTTTTAATTTTTAATTTTTAATTTTTAATTTTTAATTTTTAATTTTTAATTTTTAATATTTAATTTTTAATTTTTAATTTTTAATTTTTAATTTTTAATTTTTAATTTTTAATTTTTAATTTTTAATTTCTAATTTTTAATTTTTAATTTTTAATTTTTAATTTTTAATTTTTAATTTTTAATTTTTAATTTTTAATTTTTAATTATTAATTTTTAATTTTTAATTTTTAATTTTTAATTTTTAATTTTTAATTTTTAATTTTTAATTTTTAATTTTTAATTTTTAATTTTTAATTTTTAATTTTTAATTTTTAATTTTTAATTTTTAATTTTTAATTTTTAATTTTTAATTTTTAATTTTTAATTTTTAATTTTTAATTTTTAATTTTTAATTTTTAATTTTTAATTTTTAATTTTTAATTTTTAATTTTTAATTTTTAATTTTTAATTTTTAATTTTTAATTTTTAATTTTTAATTTTTAATTTTTAATTTTTAATTTTTAATTTTTAATTTTTAATTTTTAATTTTTAATTTTTAATTTTTAATTTTTAATTTTTAATTTTTAATTTTTAATTTTTAATTTTTAATTTTTAATTTTTAATTTTTAATTTTTAATTTTTAATTTTTAATTTTTAATTTTTAATTTTTAATTTTTAATTTTTAATTTTTAATTTTTAATTTTTAATTTTTAATTTTTAATTTTTAATTTTTAATTTTTGATTTTTAATTTTTAATCTTTAATTCTTAGTTTTTAATTTTTAATTTTTAATTTTTAGTTTTTAATTTTAATTTTTAATTTTTAATTTTTTGTTTCATATTGGCGATTTTTTTTTATTATAACCTGATACGATAAAAAAAACAAGTAAGAAAATTATAGTCAGTCTAGACCGATTATACGATACCCTATACCATGCGTTTAGAAACCCTATCTCTTAGGCCCAACTAACTGGACATAGAAAATAAGCAAAAACCAAATTTGAGTGGAATTTTTATTAATTTTTTTGGCTGCAGATATGAAAAAGTTCATATCGGATGCTATATCTATGGGGACTAGGTCCAAAAATGGACAGATCCTGATTATTTAGTTTTTAATTTTTAAAGTCTCTTGTATTTTGCAAATATATATACAAACAAAATTTGAGAAGAATCAGTGCAATATTTTTGTTTTTTAATAGATTTAAGTGAAAATCGGGAAGCAGCTCTATATGGGGCCAAAGGGATCATTTTTGGACTACTCATTAATGGATGTAATGAACGCATATTAACCGAATTTGAGTAAGATCTATATGACATTTTGGATCTTATGACAATTTATGTCGATTTCATAGGGGTAATTTGTATGGGGGCTAGGTCTGAACAAGTACCGATTCTCACCAATTTCAACAGCGTTCATCCTATGGCCGATAAAAGCTTATATACCAAATTTCATCAAAATATATTTATATTTGCGACCTGCAGTTTGATTACAAAGTTTACATGGACACACAGACGGACGGACGGACGGAAGGACGGACATTGTTAAATCAACTCAGAAAGTGATTCTGATTCGATCGGTATAATTAAAGATGGGTCTAGGTCAAATATTTTTGGTTGTTACAAACAGCAGCACAAAGTCATTATACCCAAACCACATAGTGGTATAGGGTATAAATATGTGGCAATACTACAAACATAGCTCATTGTAGTTGTGTTTCTTGGTATGATTGCATCATTTTTTTGTGGCTTTTTTTGAACTGTGAATATTTTTGTACAACTATTATGTTAAACCACTAAAACATTACAACTAACGCATTGGGTTTTATGTTTTTTTTAGAGGTATCTGCATATTTTTGGTGATGCCGGATTTAGCCCGTTTTCAATGCCAACCTGCTGGGAATTATGGCAAATAATATTATTGTAAACTTACGCAGCAAAATGTTTTTTTTTTTTGTGAATGAGGTAGAGAGACGGACATCGCTATAACGACGCGAGCTGTGATAAGTATATATACTTTATGGGGTCGGAAATTAGTTTTTCGATGCGTTACAAACGGAATGACAAACTTATATCTGTGATTTTCTGGAATAACCGCGTATGACCATTTTTGTCAGTTTTGTGTTAACGATGCCAAATATATTAATTTTTAACGCTCTTTACATGTGTTAAATTTTTTTTAAAAAAATATTGACCATTTTTGAGTTTTTTCTTTAAATAACGACGTAACTTAAATGTTTATTAAATTAATTTGCAGCACTATCGACGTATGTCAACCTACGTTTGATCGCTGACAAATTATTTTCTCAGAAAACGACACATAGCGACATACGTTGTTATTAACGAAAAAAATTCAAAATAATTTTGGATTATTTTTCAATTTACAACCACTTATAAAAACTTGTGTGTTTATTTCTGTTATTTTTTGTCACTATTATTCTTGATACGTTGTTAGATTCTCATCCCAAGTTCCGTTAACTTTTTGTTGACGAATAAAAAAATCCATTTTTCAAGCAACAACAATTTATGTCTACATGGGTGGTTACATCGGTAGTTTTCTTTTTCAAAGAAAACGACGTTTGTCGACATAAGTTGTTTTGTCTGCACACACTTTAAGTGATATTTACATATTTTTTTTTCGTCCTTCTCTAGGATCTTTTTCTCTGAAGATTTTTGACTCAAAATTTTATATAAAGTATTTATTGCCCATATCTACAGGACTGTTAAATAAAAAGCTCTAAAAACTTTATATTGAGCCCATAATTTCAAATATAACGTTTTTTGGCTCCCCTGAACATATTGATTTTATGACATACGCGGTTATTCTAGAATAGATATATACCCTCTGCCACTGAGGTGTGTAGGGTATAAAAATTATAAAAAATTATTTTTTTTCTTTCAATAAATTAAAACCGCTTGAATTATTGCAATGCATCAACCTTCCCAAAAATTCAGGATCCCATCCTCTTCACCAATGTAACAACCTACCATTTTAATATAATTATTAAAAAGAATATTTAGTTTTAATTAATTAAGGTTTATTGCGCAAACAACAAAAACGCAAAACTAAAAACTTCATTACAAATTTGTCAATATTTCAGTATCGCTTTCGACATGCACACTATGTTCAAATGCTGTTCTCCACAATATAGAAAAAGGCGAGCTATTTGTAGAACATGTGAAAAAAGTTTTTACTCCGAATATAACTATTAGTTCAATAAATGAGTTACCACCAGTAATAAACCAGAACAGTGCAGTGTCACTTCGATTTGAGATTAGAGAGGTTGACAAAGCCATTTCTGATCTTAACCCTAAAAAAGCTTCGGGGATCAACGGGATCAGTAACAAAATGCTTTTGGAGTTACCCAGAATGGCATTGAGAATAATATAACGGTATATTACGCCTTGAATATTATCAATCAGAATAGAAAGTTTCGTGTTACCATGCTACCCAATCCAGATAAAGATCACACAAAGGTCGATTCATAGAGGCCAATCAGTTTATTGTCAAATCTGTCAAAATTGTTTGAGAAAATACTAGTAAATAAGCTTACTGTAGCTGTGGATCAAAATAACGTCATCGCAGAACATCAATTCGGATTTAGGCGAAGACACAGTACCATTGAGCAAGTCCATAGGTTAGTAAGCGCTATAAGAAAAGCCTTTGAAGAAACAAAGTACTGCTCTGCTCTCTTTATTGGCGTTTCGCAAGCCTTCGGTAAGGTTTGTCACGAGGGTCTACTCTATAAAATTAAAACGTTGCTGTCCCCAAACATGGTCATAAACTAATGGAAAGCTATATAATTAACAGGAAATTCTCAATAAAGGAGAGCAACTTTAGAAGCCCCCGTCAGGATATAAAAGCTGG
This sequence comes from Cordilura impudica, assembly GCA_963682025.1. NCBI lineage: Eukaryota > Metazoa > Arthropoda > Insecta > Diptera > Scathophagidae > Cordilura > Cordilura impudica. The sequence goes on along the minus strand of OY821520.1, from coordinate 230,507,393 downwards.
TGTTCCACTGGCAGTATTCTGGGTCCACTCCTACACATTCTTTATACGTCATGCCGTCTAATGAAAACTCGATTACTTCAACTTTTGCAGAGTATTCATAAGTACCCCTCAACGGCATCTACACTTTGCAATGACATGTTTTTCAATTGGAGTACTGGTTACACAGGTGGAAAATAAGATTAAATGGACAACCATGTTTATTTTACGCTCAGAAGCGAACCATTCCCTTCAATACGAATAAACAAACAATCAGCAAATACCGCAACATTCTCATGTAAAATATTTGGGACTTCATCTTGACCGCCGCCTTACTTTGTACAAACACATAGAATCAAAATTAACACAAATAAAATTAATATGTGTTCAACTTACGTGGATAATTAGCAGAAACTCAAAGGTAAGTCTTGATTGCAAGTTATTGATATATAACTCAATCATGAAACCCATTTGGTGCTACGGTATACAGTTATGTGGAACCGCTTCAGCTTCTAATATAGAAATAAATTTAAATGTGGAAAAAAATTATGGACTAAAAACGAGAGAAGCAAATTTTAAAGTTTGTAAAATTGTTTGAGTTGAATATGAAATTTAGCTGTAAACATATATTTTTAAAATATTTAAAGGTCAGGAATGTTGAAGATTTGAAAATTCTGGAGTTCAAAATTATTTTGATGTTAATAGTTGAACGGAGTATGATAGAATTTGAGAGGAGAGAAACAAAATTAATTATATGGAGGTGAATATAAATATCTGAGATAAAAATATATTTTGCTGTTTTAAAACTGTTAAACTGGAAAATTACTTTGAGCTAAACGAAAATAAAAATGTTTGAGGTGAAAATATATGTTACTTGTATAAAAGTTAGAAGTCTCTTTTTTGAAGAAGAGACCACATTTTAAATTTAAAATAAAAAGTATGGAGTTGAATATATTTTTTTAGATGAATATATAGATTGGTAGTAAACAAATAAATAAGTTAAAAAATAGTTCGTGGTAAAAAGAAAGGAACCAGAAATTAAAGATTGAAAAAAATTTGTAGTGAAAACAAATTTTGAAGGTAGAAAATTTCAAGCAACTCTTAAAATTTGACAATATTTTTGGTTAACTTTAATTTTTGAAGTGAATACATCTGTGGTCACAAACAATAACCGCCTAACTCGAAAATCATGCTTTTGAGAAAAATAACTTTTTATATAAATGTAATGGGGCTTCATTAAGACTTAGGTCAGAATATTTGTATTAATATCTTTTTAAAAAGCAGTGTTAGAGAAATGGGGATTTCACGTAAATATAAAGATTTTTTAGTAGAATATGATAGTATACATAACTCAAATCGGCGAAAATCATTCTTTCGAGAAAAATGTAATGGGGCTTTATTACGACTTAGGTCAGTATGTTTTCTTTAATAACTTTTTAAATAACAGTGTTAGAAAAATGGGGATTTCACATAAATTTAAAGCATTGTTAGTTGAATATGATAGCATACATAACTCTAAATAAAGAAATAATAGTTCTTTTCATACTGCGAAATCTATACAAATATATGTACAAATACTATATGTCAAATTTCAAATTTGCAATAATTGATACATTTTTGAAAGAAAATTGTATAATATGAAATGTCTTTAATTTATTTCATAGAAAACAATTTTTTGAGGTGCGTGGATTTTCTATATTTACTGTTTTACTATTTTCGTAATGAGGTTAAATGAGTTAAAAAGAATTTAAAATATTTGAAAATATTAGGTGAGGATCCTCAAGATGTAATATACGATCGGTCTAAAACTTTTCACTTAGAGCCACAGTTAAATTCGAAACAACAAAAACCCATATATTTTGTGCATAAAGTTTAACATTAAATGTGCTTTTCTAAAATGTCTATATATTTTTTCTCATTCATTTCTGACCATCTTCAATGTAAATTTACCAAAGTTTTTTTTATTGCAATATGTATATAAAACTTAAAAATTTAATATTTTTTATTGTGTATTAACTTATTATTCTGCGATTTTCATTACATCACAAAATGTTACAAATTGGCACTACTGTTTCAAAAACAGAAAACTTCTAAATCAGTTGAAAACAGTTGATCTGTAAAACTGTGTGTGAAATTGTGTCAAATAAAATTACAAATATTAATAAATATAATAATACATATATATATATATATATATATTATTAATTTTGTTAAGAATTAGCACAAAATTGATTTTCCATTTTGCATTTCATTTATAAAGAATTCTGCCATATTTTGTTAAAGGGAAAATCCATTTTTGTTATATTAAAAAAAACAGACTTGCATTTAATTTTTCCGTGACTACCTCAATAATTGCGTAGATGCCACCACAATATTTTTTCTAATTAAATATTAACCAATATCTAACTAGAATTATGATTTATTCCGACTAAAAAGTTCCAATTAAAAGTTATTCATCCCAATTATGAATATTCTCAAGGAATTTCTTTCTCACGGAAAATACATTTCTCGAGAAAAAAATTCCTCCAATTATAAATTCCGCGTGAACAAAAAATGATTAACTGGCATCATCGAATTTCGAAGCCACTTGCTTTGCTTAAGGTGCTATTACATGATGTGTTTTTTACATATGTACTGTCAAATTTTCCCACAACAAAAGTTGTACACATCGTGTGATACATATGAAACATTGTTTATGTACAATACATGAGGAAAGGCACATGTACATTTTTCAATTAGAGCAGGTTCTATTTTTGTATGACAATCATATGAGAATACAACACTGATTGTGGCGAAAGAAAAACAGAGTAAATTATGAAGATTAATATTGAAAGAAAAATAAATTGTTTAATATTAATTAACAATTAAAAAATATATAACTTTTTTTTAACAATAAATTTTTGTAAATTCACAAATTAAATCAGCTGTTGTTTACATTTAGAGCTTATGTCATACGTAAATACATATGCACGTGTGATAGCAAAAATTATGAATCGTATGTAAAAGACAATTTTGACAGACATGAGGAATTTCATATGGATAAAAAAAAGTGACAGTACATATGTAAAAAACACATCGTGTAATAGCACCTTTATTGACAATTTATTTTCTATTTTTTGTGTGTGTGCAAACGACCCTACAATAAATGTCCCAATAAACATTTTTGTTTGCTATCAACTTGAGGTGCATTTGAGATCAAATACATTTCTCAAATCTCCAACGTTAATTCTCAAATGCCCTCAATAGTTCGAATATAGTCTTCTCAACTTAAAAGGCACATTTTTTATATGGCGATTTTCATAGTTATCAAATTGAGAAATTTGTGATTCTCAACTTGATAGCAAAGAAATATTTCCAATCGGTATCAAATGGAAGGTACGGAATTGCCATATTAAAAAATATTATACTAATTTTAGAAATGAAAACAATGTACTTTTTTTAATGTTTCAATTTAATTTCATTATATATTTAACATTACTATGTACATATTTAACATTAAATGTACATATTATGTACATTTTTTAAAATCTAGAATTAAAAATAAATGAATTAATTAGTTGTACATTTTTTGAAAAATTCGACAAAAAGCAAAAATAATTAAAAATATATCAATGATTTATTTGTACTTTTTTGGCATTTTTTAATTTAATTTATTATTTATGACATATTTAAATAATATCTCAGACTTAACACAAATCGTATTGAAGTTGAAAAAATGTTTGTCTCAAGTGGAGAAAAGTGTTGGATATCCAATTGAGAGTAAAAATGTTTCTCAAAGATTGGAAAAAATGTTAAATCTCAACTTGATGTCAAGTTGAAAGCAAACAAGGAGACAAATTGTTCAACCCAAGTTGAGAATTACATTTGACATCAATTTAAGAACTTAACTTTTCTCCAACATTGGAGAAATAATATTTCAATGCATACTGGGGAATGACCGAAACTAACACATAAACAGTTTTTTCCTATTTGAAAAACATATGACTGTCATTGTTGCTGTTGTAGAGTTGTTATACCCTCCACTCCAGTGTGCAGAGGGTATATATAAGTTTGTCATTCCGTTTGTAATAATTAGAAAAAAAATTTTGGACCCCATAAAATTTATATATTTGTGATCCTTATAACAACCGGAGTTGATATAGCGATGTCCGTCTGTCCGTCTGTGGAAATCACGATGACGGCATCAATCCGGCAGCTAGGGTACTCGTTGAAATAAAAATGATTCACTAACATCCTGAGAAGTTTGCTATTTAAAATCGTCCAAATCGGTCGATTAGGGCCCGAGATTTGAATGAAGAACTAAAAAAGTCTTGAAAAAAAAATAATTTTCTATGTTGTTCTTGTCACGATCACGCCCTCAATAGTGCAGCTACAGTGATCATTTTTAGTGAGAATGATTCACCAAATTCATGGAAAGATTTCTACTTCAAAAATCATTAAAATCGGTGGAACAGGTCCAGGGAAATCTCTGAAAAAGTAAAAAAAAAATGAAAAACATGATATTTCTATATTGTTCTTGTTGTTATTCTAAATGTTGCATTGTTTTCATAGCTGGACTTGTTGTTTTTGTGGTCGTTATGGTAATAATATAACAAAAACAAACCCTTTGTACATTTTTTTATCAACTCTGGTAGAAAAATTTTAAAGTTTCCATTGTTTTGGCATCACTAAAAAAATATGTTAGATCATTTCTGTCATTGCCACAAGCCTGCCTGCAAAATTTCAGATCGATTGGGTCACGGGAAAGTGGTTAAAATCGATCCAAAATTTTTTCGACAAGCAGACACTACGAGTTAATATAAAGGGAGTAAAAATTCACCAACATCTAAAGCAAATAATGCTAAAATACCTAGTTGTTAATAAAAAAAAAAAACAATTGGGCAATTCACAATGGGTAATGTATCGTTTTTTCTCCTGTATCGTGTATCACTTTACAATAGTGTAAAACTGTTGTTGATAATTTTCACTGAAAAATCTGATACACGATCCAACTTCATTTGCTATGTTTAGTAAATGTTGTATATTGTATCATAACATATCAGTTCCAAGTGAATGCCAGTTTTTATGAAAAAGAAAAAACAAATACATAGAATATTATCAGCATAAATAATTATAAAATAAAATATGGCAAATAATGCAAATAACGCAAATACATCGATAAGTTTATTTATATAAAAATTAATGTTTATATTTTTAGTATGTATTTTCTCTTTCAGTACCAACCAAAACATTTAACATTTTTTTTTTCATTATAAATTAAAATGCAAGAGGTACGTAACTAAAACTCCAGGGTATATCTCACGACCAAAAAGCAAACACTGACAAGTGTTTTCTCTTATACAAAATAGCAGAAGCGACGAAGCGATCTTTCCTCGTTGGATCGAAAATTACTAAAGAAAGCGTTTTACAATATGAAAATACAACTGAGTGTTCACAACAAATGATTGTATTGTGTATTTCAATACAACATACAATGTACAACACCTGTTGTGAATTGCCCAAATGTAAATTTAGCAAAAAATTTATGTATTAATTTATTTAAAGAGAAAAACACAAAAATAACGTTTGATGTTGTATTTTTTGTGTGTAATATTTAAATATACATACATACACATATTAAATAATACAAATAATGTACATATATTATATATATGTATGTATGTATATTCATAGTAACTGCATGTTAGAAATAAATCGGTTATTTTATTTACATAAAATTCTGCAGTATTTTGTTGTGGGGAAAATACATTTCTTTTGTATTAACAGAGTGTCACTTCATTTTGCTCAGCGTGACTATGCCACAGTAGATGCCGGCATAATTTTTGTTTGTTCTAATTAGCTTTGCAATAGTTTTTTCTATTTTAACATGAATGTTAATATTTTCAACTAGATATCATACAGAACAATGTTAAGAGTATACACGGGTTGGTCTTTTATTTCATACGTTTTTTCATTATTCTTTTACAAATATGAACATAAGTTTTGCATATTACCCACCAATGTCACATCACACTGCAAGTTCGAAAAACTCAATACACTCACATTTTTTTTTACTAATACACACACATTTTCCGCAGTGGTCACACTAATGGCACCAAATTTTTCGTGCGAATAGTGGCAGACACTAACGATGATTAATGTTACCCTGTTATAAATTTAATGCAAATTTACTGGATTCTGTAAAATTGTAATTAAAGTTTTAACTTGTTAAATCTATTATAATGATTTATTTTTTGAAATGCGCATACAAAAACGCAAGTTTGTTAATTATAGAGCATAAATATTATTAACTATTATTAAAATAATACTAATAATAATAAACTTGGTAACTCTACTTAAAATAAAATAAGAGAGAGAAGTATACAAATTTTTTCAAGTTTACGCTTCGACAACATTTTAAAAATGAGATTGCAGTCAGATGTTTGAGCATAAAATTTAATGGCGATGGATTCGACTAATTCGAACAATTTTTCGTTGATAATACGTACACAACGATTTTACAATTTCAGTGTGATGTGAGATTGGGGGGTTAACTTTTTGTTGTCTTTACAAAATAGAGTTACCGAGTTCGTCAATGAGTTTTTTGCTTACAAAACAGTTCTACATAGTTATATAGAATTATTATTCTGCTTTACCTATAAAATATCTGATTGCGATTACATCTAATTTTTAAAAATTGTTTATAATTAATAAAGCATTATTATTCACATAAATACAAAATTTCACTTTTTAAACTGAAAATAAAATTTCCAATTATAAATTAGAAAATATTAATTGAGTTTCAGAAAATCATATCAAAACGTCGGAAATAATAATTTTAAATTTAGAAATATCTTTACATATAAAAATGTTTACATTTAAAAAAAATATTGCCATTCAGGAGATATTAATAACTTTTCAGTACCGCGATTCAGTAACTTCTTTTAACGATAGTCGAATTGTAAAAAAAAAAGAAAATTGCAAAATTATCAGTAAAATTTTGAAACGATATTCGCTATTGTTAAAGTCAGCTGTTGTTGTTATCTAAAGGACAACCATTTTTGTGTTGTTTATCCAATCGATAAAAACTTAAATTTTTAGGTTGAAATGTCGTCATACATAAATAAAAATCATGAAATAGTGAAAATATTTTGCTTTAATTAAAAAACTTTTTTATATAAATAAAAAAATTAAATAGCATATTCAATTCATTATTTCATTTTCAAATAAATAAACAGAAATATTAGTAAAAAAATAAAGATATTAAACATAAACATAAAATCATCCTGTCAAACACGAAGTAATTTGTTTTTTTCTATTCTTTGTGTTTTTCGCTTATTTTGACAGAGATGCCACTCCTTTACAATTTAAATAAATAGAAAAACAGATTTGTCGATATTAATTTAAATTCAATGAATTTAAGAAAACCTCAAATGATATTTAAGAATTGCTAACATAAAAATTGTTACATAAGTAAACGTAATTTTATGAGAATGTTATTTTTTATATATAAATTTTCAAAATTTTTTTTGGATGAAAATTTGAAGTTTTTCAGAAAATAAAGATAACATTAAATTATTTTATTTAAAATGTTTGGGACTTTTCGTTTTTTGCGTTTTTCATCCCTAATTTGATTATTTATTATTATAAATTTATTCTCTATGTTTTCAAAATATGGCAATATTTTAAAAAAAAGTTGAGAGAGCTTTTTTTTGGTTATTATTTTGTTACTCCATCCAACCTATATGGCCACAATGAAGAAATATTTGGCCAGTTAAAAGAAACTATACAGCCATCTCCAATTAGCACGATTTAATGCATATAGCCACTCTACACAACCATTACCTTTGCAATGGAGGTTAGGGCGAGCTATTTAATTAGCAAAAACTAAATTAAACGAGAAGTTATGTCATATAACCGGAAACGCATGCATATAGGTATATAACCAAAATGCATGCCGATCAGCAACCACGATGACCAAAAAGCAAACACCGAAATAAATCCGAAATAATAGAAAAGAAGAAAACCAACCCAAAGAATTTGCTGAAATAATTTGGTATTAAGTTTAACAAACCGAGGTGGAGGGTATCAAAGATTCGGCACAGCCGAATTTAACACTCTTACTTGTTAAATATCTCGTTGTAAAAAAATAATTTTGAATCAATTAATACGTTTTCTGTATAAAATTGATGCGACAGCAAAAGTCAAGAAATTTCATGAACATCGCTTAATTATTATTTTTTCTGTGTACATAATATTTTCATATTGTGTGGTTTTCCACACAAGGGTGAGATGAAGGTTAAAATTGTCTTCAATCTACCGTTACGTCAAAGTATCGAGGATTTGTTTGAAACATATGCGACTAATATTCTTCCTGTTAGAGATCTCTACAAGCAGCAATTACTTTTACATGTTTTTAAATGTATAAATTGTATTGGATCACACACCATACAGTTTCACCAAAATATTTCGCATTCTGGACAAATCACAAAACATTCTCAGAACTTAAGCATGGTAAGATGTCGCCTTGAATTAACGAAACAACGTATTGGTTTTTCTAGACCAAATGAGTATAATAAATTGCCAGATAGTTTAGAAAATATTTCCGTATTATCTTCTTTTAAAAGTCACCTGAAACAATACTTGCTACAAAATGTGGAAATATTTCTTACAAGCTAAATTAAAAAATTAAATTATTTCTTTCTTTTCTCAATATTGTGCAATTTGTTTTACTTATATATATATATTAACAAATATATGTATATCATTTAAAATTAAACTTGTTTTATAATAATAGTTGCCTACTATCTAGCCTCTACAAAGCCTCTTATGGCGCTGAGGCGTAATTTGTAAATTTTGAATTTAAAAAAAAAATTATTGAAATAAAGAATACATCTACAAAAAAAAAAAAAAAAGCGTTCATCCTATGACCGATAAAAGTTTATATACCAAATTTCATCAAAATATATTCATAATTGCGACCTGTAGTTTGATTACAAGGTTTACATGGACACACAGACGGACGGACGGACATCGCTAAATCGATTCAGAAAGTGATTCTGAGTCGATCGGTATAATAAAAGATGGGTCTAGGTCAAATGTTTTTGGTAGTTACAAACAGCAGCACAAAGTCATTATACCCAAACCACATAGTGGTATCTATAATATTGATAGGCTAGGCGATTTCTTGTGACTCATGTTCTACCGTTTTATCTAGATTTTGTCCAAACGTATATTATTTGAAAGGTATTTCTTTTTAGCGGTTTTGCAGATTTACAGATTTTTAAATTGGTTCATTTATTTTGAGTAAATTGCATTTAAAGTTCCTACTAACACATACATAAAATTTTACATATGCTATGTGTGTTTGTGTGTTTATTAAATTTGTTAATGTGTTTGCTAATGAGTTTGTTTTCTTCATTCGCAATAATAATAAACCAAAATAATGTTGGTTTGTGAATTGGCTAAGTTGAAAAATAAAGTTGCCTAGAAATTGCAGTCGAATTTCGAGTGCTGGAATCTGCTAGTAGGGTATAAATATGTAAAATGTTTTGGTTGAGACTGAAAGAGAAAATACATACTAAAAATATAAACATTAATTTTTATTCAAATAAACTTACCGATGTATTTGCGTTATTTCTAATTTTTTATTTTATAATTATTTATGTCGATAAAATTGTATGTATTTGCTATTTCTTTTTCATAAAAACTGCCATTCACTTGGGACTGATATACCATGATACAACATACAATATTTACTAAGCATAGCAAATGTATTTGTATCGTTGTATCAGATTTTTCAATGAAAATTACCAATAACAATAGTACACTATTGTAAAGTAATACACGTTACAACAGATACAATGATACAATACCCATTGTGAATTGCCCAATTATTATTACCTTTACTTCGTTATTTCAAAACGAGCAATTTTTAGAAAAATTTATTTATTTTAAATTCATTTTCGAAAATACATTTATATACCTCCAAAAAATGTTAATGATCTTTTAATTTTTATTTTGATATTTTAAGCATATTACTGCAATCCTTCTAGTTAAAAAGAAAGAAAAAACTGTTTTTTTTTAAAACAAATTTAATAAAACTCGTTATTTTTGTCTACTTCTAAAAGGGGCCAAGTAATATTTCTTTTTTTTTTCAAAAAGGTCCTGAGATCTTGTTTTATTCTTTTTTATTCATATTTCTAAAAAAAGTAAATAAAAAATAATTATACCTAACCCGCTGCTTCCCTCAACACATTGTATGAATCAAGTTAAAAAGTAAGAGCTGTAAATTATACTATGTATGTGCAGTATGTGTTGTTAGAAATGGAATGATATGCAAAATGACTGACTTCCTTGCCAAACTGATTGGCAGCCAAACTGATGATTACATACTCTAGGGCGTTACGTTGTGCGGAGAAGATAACAAAAATATGTGTATACAATTCCAGCATTTTTTATTTTCTTCCCTCCCTGCTGCTTATGATTGCCAACTTTTAGGCGTTGCCCTCTATTGTTTATTATCCACCGTTTTCTAAGCCTGTGAGCATCAGTACGGTATTGAATATCGTATGATTAATAATCTTGGCCAATCATGTAATCAAATATAGCCAATGCGGAACATTATAATAAATTTTTTAAACAATTATCAGCAAGATACCGAAGAGTTCATTCGAGTTTCTAGATGATAATCAGGGCAGTTGTGAATGAAATTGTAATTATTTCAATCTAACAAGTGATGTTTTACATAAACTTACATCGGCTACGGAGGAGTCACACAAAATTGAAAGGAACCCTTTGCAGCAACATAATCATGAAATAGAAGGTGAGCATTTTGAAATCAATTTTTTTTTATACTGATGGAGTTTTTTGTATACAGGAAGAAAAATTTTTAATTTGACACACATCAAGGAAATCTTATACTACGACTACAGCCTTATACTCAGAATAGTCTCTTACTTACAGAAAATCATATGCAGTCATCTTATACTAATACTAGTTTATATTTAGTCCTAACTATTTTAAATAGACAAAAGTTTATTCTTCTAATAAGAATAAAGTTTTATACTAAGAAAAGCATCTTATACTTATAAAAAATTATGTATGCAGAAAAGCTTATACTCAGAATAAAGCCTTATATATATAAAGTCTGGGCATAAAGTCTTGTAGACACAATAGAGTTTTATACTAAGAAACAATTTTATAATCCGAAAAGTTCTCATATTCGTAATAACAGCTTATACTCAGAATAAAGTTTTATACTCATAACAAAGTTTTCTACTCATAATAAAATCAATATAAGCTTATCTTATACTCACAACTAAGCTTATAAGTTAACGATGGCACATGTGACATATGAGGTGATACCCAAATAATACAGTTTATGCTTAAGTCATGTCTACCAATTCGAACAAAACTTTCTCAGGCTTTATGCTTAAGTTTGTTTCACATAAAAATGGTAATACAGTTCCACACACATGTTGCATTGCTAGTAAGTAGATAACGAACAAGAAATGCAATAAGCTCACTTTAAGTAGATTATTTATTCTTTTAGTTACTTAAGAAATATAACTCAACAGTTTTGAGTAATAAAGCATTTACTTAAGTAAAAATATAAAATAAATAAAGTGAACCATTTTTAATAAAAATCCCACTTGAAAGTAATTTATACTCATAATTAAGTTAATATAATATAAATAAAGATTTATGCTTAGAAAAAAGTCTCATAGAAAGATGAAATCTTGTATTCCAAAAAATTCATACTCAGAATAAAGCATATACACGGAATTAAAGTTTTATACTAAGAACAAATTCGCATTTCCAGAATAGATCTTATAGTGACAAAAATTTTTTAACTTGAAGTAAATTATTATATAATAATAATAAACTTTTTTACTGAAGAACAATCTTATACTCAGAATACGCACAGAAAAAATTCTTTTGCTCAGAATAAAGTCTTACACATAATCTTATACTCAGAAGAAAATCTTATATTCATACTAAAGTTAATATAATATTATAATATTAAGAAAAATTGTTTTATATTCAGAAAAAAAAGTCTTGTAATTAGAAATAAGTGTTATACCCAGATAATCTCTTATGCTCATAATAAATTTACTATAAAATTTTTATACTAGAGCAATAAAGATTGTACTCAGAAAAAGTTTTATACTTCAAAAATGCGGTCACTCAATAAAAGTGTGATATTCAAAATGCTGTCTTGTACTTGGAATGAAATCTTGTACTCAGAACAAAAATTAATATTACTCAGAAAAGTCTTTTACTGAACAAAAAATCTTGAACTCGAAAAAAATTATTATTTTCAGAATAAAATTTTACGCTCAGAAAAAGATGTTGAACCCAAAAAAAGGTCTTATACTAGGAAAAAAAAAGTTGTACGCTACGAAAAATTATTACAATCGGAAAAAGTTTGTAACGTTGCAAAACACAAAGTACATAACTAACACGATATACACGACACGATATACTAACTAACACGACATAACATAACAAACACGACACTAACTGACTACGACCGCCCATACTTAACGTACATGACGTCACTATACACATTAACAACACGAACACTGACTGAACCTATACCAACCAGATTACATTAAAGTACCATCTTTTATTGATCCTCATTCAGTCAATATATTAATTCAGATAAGTAAACAAGGTTGGTATAGGCAAAGTAAGTCAAGTCGAGTTAATGACAAGACTCTGGGTTAAGTCTAGTTGGTGACAAGACCCTATGTCGGAACAATCTGCCACCACGTAGATATATCCAAGGACATATTTGTACTGACGATCGGCCTCGGTCGTCATCAATAAATTTGTTGACCGCTCCCGCTACTCCAGCAACTTCTATTGACTGCTCTCGCTACTCCAGCAACTTCTGTTGACTGCTCCCGTTACTCCAGCGACTTCTGTTGACTGCTCTCGCTACTCCAGCAACCTTCGGTTGACTGCTCTCGCTAATTCTTCTCTTCTGCTTCCAGGTCGGCGATTGCCATCAACCAACCTTACCATTACAGCCGACCCTTGCCGAGCAGCCAAATCAGCCGACAACTAAGCGAAGCAAGCGAGCTACCATCACAACCGATCTGTGTCGAGCAGCCAAACCAGCCGACAACTAAACGAAGCAACCGATCTGTACCGAGCAGCCAAACCAGCCGACAACTAAGCGAAGCAACCGAGCTACCATCGCAACCGATCTGTACCGAGCAGCCACGCCACCCGACAACTCAACCACCGAGCTACCATCACAACCGATTACTCCCGATTGAACAGCCGATCTACCGATACAACCGACGGCTACCGATTGAAATACCAAGCTACCAATAAAACCGGTTGCTACCGATTGAATAACCGAGTTACCAATACAACCGATTGCTACCGATTGAATAACCGAGTTAAGTAATCAATTCAGTAATCAATTCACCAACACAACCGACTGCTACCCATTACGCAGCCGACTTACCGATCAACTACAGCCGATATTGCCGATCTACTGATAAACGAACCATTTCAACCCCCGATAAGAAGCCTCGAAGATCCGAATAAGAGACGAAGAGCCATTCGCCAGTGTGTCATTATTTATAATATATATCTATATATATATATATATATATATATAACAATTAATCAATAAAACTCAGTTTATATTCAATCCTAAGGAAGGAAAACAACTGTCTTATTATTTAAGGTTTTGAGCGTCCTCGAATAGACCCTGGACTCGACTGACTACCCCAGCCGCAAGACAAAACACTCGTTACAAGTGGTATACTTTGATAAGGTCTTATAGGTCTATTATGGATGGCAACCGAACTATAGTTGCGTTGTCAAAAGGCAACGCAACTGACATTTAAATTGGTATTATGTAAGGCAACTTTCTTCAGTTGCCCAAAAGTTATCGAATATGCTATTTTGACTGTTTAGCAACTGAAAATAAATGCAAACAAATGATAAAGAGCTTTGACAGAAGTGAATTTGTGTAGTGAATGTGTGAAAAAAATTTATATTATATAAAATTTTATTAAATATGATAAGCTCCGTGGAACTTTTTTTTGATGAGGATAAGGAGGTCTTAGATGTTTCTTCTATTAGACGGCACTTGAGGGACAACTCTAATCCTCTGGAATTACAGTCTGTACTGTGAGTAAATTTTTATGTTTAAATTTATTTTCAATAAACCATTACTTGTTTTATTTTCAAAGCTTATTTTCGCCTTCCAAAGGATGCGGTAGTTTATGTAGTGGAAGCCTTAAATAATGACTTTAAAAAAAGTCATCGGGCAACAGCAATACCTCCATTGTTGAAAGTTTGCGCAGCTCTCCGATTTTTTGCCGAAGGAAGTTTCCAGAAATCCCACGGCAACGACTTCAATCTGGGAATTGCGCAATCAACATTGTCAATGGTATTAAAAGAAGTTGTTTATTTAATAGAACAAAATCTATGCAAAGTCTGGATTGTATCAAAAATCACAGAGGAGGAAAAGCAAAAAATAAAAATTATTTTTATTCGAAGACGAAGTTTCCTGGTGTTGTTGGTTGCATAGATGGGACACACGTGCATATCATGGGACCGAAGGAAGACACTCGTCACTTATATATGAACAGGAAAGGATGCTATAGTTTAAATGTTTTGTTGGTAAGTTATTTAATAATTATTATTTATTTTTATAAAGACGAATTCTTTGTAGTTGTGCGATTACCAAATGAAAATAAGGTTTGTTGATGCCAGGCATCCTGGATCTATTCACGATGCCTTCATATGGAACAACAGCCCATTAAAACAAGAAGTTGCTGTAGATTTTGGACAAAACACATGGCTGCTAGGTTGTATTACATTTTAAAATTTAAAATATTAAAATTGATTTAAGAATTTAGGTGATGCCGGATTTCCTTTGGAACCTCAACTTATGACTCCTTACCGTTCAGCTGAACCTCAATCTCCAGAAGGAAAATATAATACAATTCATTTTAAGGCCAGGAATGTGATCGAGCGAACAAATGGTGTTCTAAAGTCTATATTTAGATGCCTTTCTGCTGAACGGGGTCTGCACTACAAGCCCGATAAGGCTGTTTCTATTGTAAATGCATGTTGCGCATTATACAATATTGGTAGGCATTATAACGCTGATTGGGAAGAAGATCCAATAGTTCGCCGGGATGCTGCAGTCGTTACCGTAAATGAAAATGTAGATAACAATATTTTGGCCACAGATATTAGACTCATAATTATGCAATGTTTAAATGAATAAACAGTTAAAATATTTTCATTTCATAGTTTTTATTATTTTAAGTTCTTAACAATTCATTTTATAATTTTTAAAGAATAAGAAAATCACATTCATTTAACAAAACAAAAAAAGATTATTATTAAAAATTAAAAAAAGATAACAAATTACATTCACGCGTTGCTTAATCTATAAAACTTATTGAATTCACAGATATTTTTCATGTCAGGTTCATTGCTTAAGTATATTCTTAAATCTAAAAAAATTAAATTATATATGCACATATATGAGATCATTGGTTTAAATTCGCAAGCTGCTTTTCTAAAATTTAAAATTTTTTTTGTTTAATTTTCCTATTTGATTCCATTTGAGAATCAAATTTCTTTTTCTTTATTTCTTTAATTTCTTTCATCACTTCGTATTTTTTTTTTTGTAAACTGTTCATCTCCTTCAGAATATCGTTTTTTTTTTTTTTTTTAAAGATTTCTCTCAATTTTTTTTATGGTTTTTAAAAGTTCACTTTGTGTCACAGTTTGCTCTTCAAGTAGAGTGAACTTTCTGTCCTCGGGTTTTTGTTTCTTTTGTGGCTGCTTTACATTTTTTGGAAGATCAGTCTCTTCTGGCTATTTTTTCTGCTGCCCAGCATCTTTTTGTTGTTCTGGATCATGTTACTTCTGTCCAATTTGTATCACGCCAAATAAGTCATCAGGCGGATTCACTGATAGATCCATTTGCAACACGTCCGCTGCAGTCTGTTCTAACTGGGACAAACTTACTTCCTGTGAGGGTCCGCCGCCTGTGGTGATGAGGTTTCTTCTATTTTGTGCCATTTGTTTCTTCAATTTGGCCCTGAAATGGACCGATACCCTCTGCCATTCCTCTGGTGTACGCTTTGGTGGGGCATGGGCATTGAGGTTTTCTGCAATTTCCTTCCACAACCCCTCAGTGTTTGCTTTTGTTTCCCCAAAAGCCCGGACACCGCGACCAATGTGCGGGTACATTTCCATTTGTTGGATCAACAACTCAAATTGATGTCTGGTTGTGATTTTCACCATTTTCAAATCTACAATTAGAAACATTATTATTTTAAATATTTATTACAAATAAAATAAAAACAAAAAAATATACATACCTTTTTAATGTTCCCGCTTTTTTTGCTTTAAAAACTACATCAACTAAAAATACACAGTTGCCAATATGATTACTGTCTGACAACTAAAGTTGACAGTTCTCAGTTGACAGTTGCCATACGTAATACCATTTTGTCAACTGGCAACGCAACTAAAGTTGGGTTGCTATCGATAATAGACCCATTATGCTCAGTTTTTGTACAAAACCAAATTCTTGTAATTAGAATAAAGCGTTATACTAGAAATAGAAACCTATAATAGAAAAATTCTAATATTCAGTATAAAGTCTCATATCCCAAAAACAATTCATATTCAGAGTAATATATAACATTATGTGTAAAGTCTTATACTCAGATTTGAGTGTTAAACTCAGACCTCTCTCTTTATCTCAGATTACAGCCTTATACTAAGATAAATTATACTCAGAGTAAAGACGTATACTAAGACTATTGTCCTACATCTTCCTCTTAATTAAATATTTCAAGTAAATTAAAAACTATTATTTTTAAAAAATCTTTGTCGCTTTTTATTAACCAGTATATTATATTCCTACAATCCTCTATTTTCAATTCCTTTGAGATTAATCATAAAATAACTTTATTAAGACTGAAATCATAATACAAAGATTCCATTTATTCATTTCCTACTAATTATTTTTAATTTTGCATTGTCTTCAAGGAATTTCACAAACATGCATATATTTTCCCCGGCACCATAATCTCGACAGCATCATTTTAATAGTACAGCTTTTTTAATGGATACAAACAAATTATAACAACATGAAGATAAATTGGAAATGATGGTGGTACAAATCACCGCCACCATTCAAATAAAAGGACTTAAATGCTTGGGAAAATGATGCAGAAACACAATTATTTGACAATGATATCAATGTAACAATATTTTGTAAATAATAAAAGCTATATACGAAGAACAAAATGAACGTAAAAGTGTAATTATGTATCATTTGCAGGTTACGTATTATACCAACAAAATAACCGCTCTGGGAAAAGATGAATGTTTTTTTTTCACTTGGTATTTTGTAACGTTAGTGCATCATTGCTGGTGTGAATCGTGTATGTTGTGAATCGTGTATGTTGGTGACATTCAATTGTTTTCGAATCATGTTGGTCAGACGTTCCACAGCCATTCGTGAAAAAATGACAAATGCCAGTAGTATGAGAAGATCAAAGGTAAAGATAAAATAATATTGAAAAATTGATCAATTAAAAAAAAGCTTCTTTCGCAAACATAGAAGAAAATCAAATTAAACTTCTTCTCTTTTTGCCTTTCAGTAGTGCAAATCAAATACAACCTGTGATTGTCGATATCTCTATATATCTGTGGTCACAAGCATTAACCGCCTAAGTCGAAAATCATGCTTTTGAGAAAAAATAAGTTTTTATATAAATGTAATGGGGCTTCATTACGTTTTTAGTAGAATATGATAGCGTTCATAACTCAAGTCGTTCTTAAGTCGACTTAGGCGGTTATCGCTGGTGACCACAGATATATAGATTACAATATTAACTGAATTTTTGCCTTGCCATAAATGCAGCTGCATACTCTTTTTGATATTACGTTCTGTCTGATATATATCATAAAATTGTTAAGAGAACTAATTATGGGTTATCGCTATAAACATCAGCGTAACCACATTGATCACAACAAGTACAGATACAATTACAGACATAAGTACAAACACAATTAGAGGCCGGCTTCATCTTCAATGGTTAAAAACGATTTGAAATAAATTTGGCTGAAGAATCTTGACAAAATTGAATATATCTCTAATTAAGTAGTTACTTTATTTGTTTTCAAATATATATATATATGTATATTATAAATTGACTGTGACATTATATGATCATTATAGGATAGGAACTAATAGAACGAAATTGTTAGTATATGAAATTTTTGTTAAGTATATAATAGATACACTTTATATAATCTTTAATCTTAAGCTTATTAAAATAACAAATTGTAGAAATTACTAAACTAGAAAATAATGAATATTTTTAAATTTATTTATTTATTTTTAAATAAATAATTACTTTTTTAAATGCATTTATTAGGACTCAGGTTTTTATACCCTATACCACTATGTGCTTTGGGTATAATGACTTTGTGCTGCTGTTTGTAACAACCAAAAATATTTGACCTAGACCCATCTTTAATTATACCGATCGAATCAGAATCACTTTCTGAGTTGATTTAACAATGTCCGTCCGTCCGTCCGTCCGTCTGTGTGCCCATGTAAAGCTTGTAATCAAACTGCAGGTCGCAAATATGAATATATTTTGATGAAATTTCGTTCCTATCGGCCATGGGATGAACGCTATTGAAATTGGTCAGAATCGGTCCATGTTCAGACCTAGCCCCCATACAACTTACCCATATGAAATCGACATAAATTGCCATAAGATCCAAATTGTCATATAGATCTTACTCAAATTGGGTTTGTATGCGTTCAATACATCCACTAATGAGTAGTCTAAAAATGGTCCGTTTGACCCCATATAGAGCTGCTTCCCGATCTTCACTTAAATCTATTAAAAACAAAAATATTGCACTGATTCTTCTCAAATTTTGTTTGTCCATATTTTTGCAAAATACAAGAGACTTTACCAAACATGATCAGGATCGGTCCATTTTTGGACCTAGTCCCTTTATAGATATAGCATCCGATATGAACTTTTTCATATCTGCAGCCAAAAAAATTAATAAAAATCCCACTCAAATTTGATTTTTGCTTATTTTCAATGTCCAGTTAGTTGAGCCTAAGAGATAGGGTTTCTAAACGCATGGTATAGGGTATCGTATAGTCGGTCTAGACCGACTATAATTTTCCTACTTGTTTCTATTATAATCAATGTGAAGTCTTATACACGAATTTTGGTTTTATATTGCTCCTTATCTCTTATAATTAGATTTTTGTATTAAAATCCAATTGTTGTGTTGTCACAAGGCATATACTAAAACTTCAGAATTATGCTCAAGTTCTGTGTATTGTACCCAGTACAAAGTCTTATACATGGACTTTCATTTTATACTCTTTATTAAGTCTTATACTCAGTCTAAAGTTTTGTACTCGGATTTTTCTTTTATATTTATACTTATGCTTTATATTCAAATTCTCAGTTCAAAGTTTATACTTTGCTTAAACTTTATACTCAGTCCAAAGTTCTAAACTCTGATTATTATTTATTAAACAGATTTTTATCTTGTACTAAATTTAACCATTTTCTAAATTTAACCTGGGCATGGTATTGATCCAAGAACCCTGGCACTATAAAGGCGCAATCAGACGATTGAGCTGCAGCAGCGGCAAGGTAATATGGGACAATAGACATACGTCGCCCAGAGCATGCATTTTAATCAGTAAAGATATTAATTAAATTTGTCTTACAGAATTCATAACGCGAGACTTGGTTTCAATCCAAACTCTCATAGACATCGGGGGCGGCAAGAAGGTGATAGTAATAGCATCAGCATATTTTCCTGGCGATTGAGCTTCACCACCACCGGCAGAGGTATGGCAGCTGGTGGACTTCTGTAGAAAGCAGAATCTACAGCTTATACTGGGATGCCGGTGTCCTTTTTCCACACTTTAAGTATGAACTCTTGCCCTCCTCCATGCCTTTGGTATGTACCCCAAGGCCAAGCTGCTACGTCCGGTATTTATAATGAATGGTATTAATTCCTTCAAGCTCACTGGCCTTTTCGCTTTGCCACATTACAGAGCCTACAAACTTCGGTACTGAGTGTAGAGAAGATTGGAACATTGTCTAGCACTTCGGTTTCTCGGGGCAACTACAATAGTATGCATCCATTAGGAACCCCAATTAGTTGGGTCATACTGTCATCGAGCTCATACTGATTTCGTATCCATTTGCTCAA
>OY821520.1:230127823-230486967 GCA_963682025.1 Cordilura impudica | reverse complement strand
AAGGAATTTTACAAACATGCATATATTTTCCCCGGCACCAGTATCTCGACAGCATCATTTTGATAGTACAGCTTTTTTAATGGATACAAACAAGTTGTAACAACATGAAGATAAATTGGAAGTGATGGTGGTACAAATCACCGCCACCATTCAAACAAAAGGACTTAAATGCTTGTGAAAATGATGCAGAAACACAATTGTTTTACAACGATATCAATGTAACAAAATTTTGTAAATAATAAAAGCTAAATACGAAGAACAAAATGAACGTAAAAGTGTAATTATATATGATTCTCAAGTTACGTATTACACCAACAAAATAACCGCTCTGGGAAAAGATGAATTTTGTTTGTTGACTTGTTATTTTGTAGCGTTAGTGCATCGTTGCTGGTGTGAATCGTGTATGTTGGTGACATTCAATTTTTTTCGAATCATATTGGGCAGACGTTCCACAGCCAGTCATGAAGAAATGACAAATGCCAGTAGTATGAGAAGATCAAAGGTAGGGATAAAATAATATTGAAAAATTGATCAATTAAAAAAACTTCATTCGCAAACATAGAAGAAAATCAAATTAAACCTCTTCTCTTTTTGCCTTTCAGCAGCGCAAATCAAATACAACCTGTGATTGTCGATATCTCTATATATCTGTGGTCAAAAGCATTAACCGCCTAAGTCGGAAATCATGCTTTTGAGAAAAAATAACTTTTTATATAAATGTAATGGGGCTTCATTACGACTTAGGTCAGTATGTTTTCATTAATAACTTTTTAAACAGTGTTAAAGAAATGGAGATTTCACGTAGATATAAAGCGTTTTTAGTATAATATGATAGCATTCATAACTCAAGTCGTTCTTAAGTCGACTTAGGCGGTTATCGCTTGTGACCACAGATATATAGATTACGATATTAATCGAATTTTTGCATTGCCATAAATGCAGCTGCAAACTCTTTTTGATATTACGTTCTGTCTGATATATATCATAAAATTGTTAAGAGAACTAATTATGGATTATCGCTATAAACACCAGCGTAACCACATTGACCACTACAAGTACAGATACAATTACAGACACAAGTACAAACACAATTACAGTCCGGCTTCATCTTCAATGAACGATTTGAAATAAATTTGGCTGAAGAATCTTGACAAAATTGAATATATCTCTAATTAAATAGTTACTTTATTTGTTATCAAATATATATATACACTGAGGAGCAAAAGTGTAACATGTTACTAAATGTTGTGAAATAATGCTCAGTATACCTTATTACGTATGCAAATAAAATAATTATTTTAACTTATCATATATATTGCTCTCTATTTAAAATAAAATACAAACTTCTTTTATTTTATTGTGATAAGTAATAAAAATAATGGTAAACAAAGATATATCGCCTAATGTTACACTTTTGTACCCTTAAATTTTTCTCTGTGCATATGAAAGAAAACCAAACAGAGAATTGATAGTTTTAAAAATTTACCGTTATTTTTATAATTGTGCATTATCGTACATGTGTTTCACAAAAATGGAAGATTCCAAAGTTAAAGATATAATAAATTCATTAAAAAATAATGAATCTGTAAGAAAAATAGCTGAAAAATTAAAAATAAGTCATATGACCGTGCAAAGAATAAAGCAGAAGCATGGAATAAATAATACAGTTCCCCGTCTTGGAGTCCAAGAATTATAGATGACCGTACTAGTCGGCATCTCGCAAAATTAGTAGCATGTGGCAATTCCGTCATCCCAACTGAAGCCCTAAAAACATTAAAAATTGATGCCAGTTGGTGGACGGTTCGTCGAAGTTTAAAAAGATTTGGTCTCAAGGCTGCTGAAAAAAGAAAAAACCATTTTTGTCCAAAAACAACATACAGCGGAGAAAGGAATTTGTTCAAACATATAAAAATTGGACATAACACGATTGGAGCCAGGTAAATGCAAATAATGAATTAACTTTTCAAATTTTAATAAAAATATTTTAACTTTTTTAAGGTTATATGGTCTGATGAGACCAAAATTAACCGTTTTGATCGGATGGTCGCTCATGGTACTGGACTAAAGATCCCAATTCCATAACCCCAAACCGGTCACCCAAACAATGAAACATGGTGGTGGTTCGATAATGGTTTGGGGTTGTATTACCAAAAATGGAGTAGGTTCGTTAGTTGAAATTGATGGTATTATGAAAAAGAAGCAATACCTAGAAATTTTACAAAATAATATACCAGCTGCCATTGAAAAATCGGGTCTTTCTCCTGGAAACGTTGTTTCAGCAATATAATGACCCGAAGCATATGGCTTAAATTGTAAAGAATTAGTTATAAAACAAAGAATTTTCGATTTTAAAGTGGCCTCCACAGTCGCCGGATATGAATCCAATCGAAAATTTTTGGAGTTATATAAAGGCAAAACTATCGAAGTACGCGCAACCCCCAAATGGCGTGAACGAGCTATGGATCCGAGATAAGGACATTTGTGAGTCGATTCCCAACGAAATGGTTGAAAATTTTTGTAACAGTATGCCAAACAGACTGCAAGAACTTCAGAGAGCTAAAGGTTTATGGACAAAATATTAAAACAGCAATAAAATAGATTAGAAAATTAGAAAATATTGCTGGGTGCAAAATTGTAACATTTGAATACTTTACTTTAATTACAATTATCTTATTTAATATTAATAATAGAATTAAGCATATTAGTGTTATATTTTTAAGAAATGACAATAAATAAGATAAGTTGAAAAAACTATTTCATTTTCATACATTGTAAGAAATATTGAGCATCATATCTTAACATTGCGTACCATGTTTCACTTTTGCTCCTCAGTGTATATTATAAATTGACTGTGACATTATATGATCATTATAGGATAGAAACTAATAGAACGAAATTGTTAGTATATGAAATTTTTGTTAAGTACATAATTTTTATTTATTTATATATTTATTTATCTATGGAAAAAATTTAATTTAAAGTGTTCAGATAAATTATTATTTTACTTTTTATGACATTTGTATTTAAAGAAAAATCAATAAATCTATAAAGCTTGTTAAATTCAATACACATTCGTCTAAGCGGATCACCGTTCGCATAATTTGATCTATAAAACTGGACAGATAAAGGTGAGAAGGAACGTGTTGGCCGCTGGGTGATGTTAATTGAAATATTGTTGATCAGGAAACCAGAACAAACATCGCCATTAATTATGTTCAAAAGAAACGAAACCTTTAGCATAGATCTGCGCCTTTTTAAGGTTGGCAGCTTAACAAGGGTGAGTCTGCTGTTGTACGACGGAAGATTAAATTAGTTAAAATTTAAGCTGCGAAGACAGAATAGTAGGAATTGTTTTTGCATCGAATCAACGCTATCAATATGAGTTTGATAGACAGGGTCTCATATAATAGAGGCATATTCCAAAATCGGTCTCACAAGTGACGTGTATAGTGTTTTTGTTACATACGGATCATTGAATTCTTTAGATCAACGTTTTATAAAACCAAGTACTCCTCTGGCTTTGTTTAGTGTAATTGTAATATGAAGAACGAAACTAAGCTTTGAATCTAATAAAACACCAAGATCTAAGAAGTTATCGACTTTTTCCAGTTGAAAGCCGCCCAACACATAATTTACAGATATTGGTCTTTTTCGAACAAAACGCATATATTTGCACTTTTTAAGATTCAGCTCCATTAAATTTAAAATGCACCATGAGTGAAACGAATCCAAATCATTTTGAAGACAAGTATGGTCGGAATATTGGTTATAACTCATAAAGACTTTAACATCGTTAGCATACATAAGGATATTTGAAAACTGAGTAACCTGCGGTAAATCATTTACAAATAATGAAACTAAGATACACTTTATATAATCTTTAATATTATGGTTATTAAAATAACAAATTTTGGAAATTACTGAACTAGAAAATAAAGAATATTTTTAAATAAATTTATTTTTTTTTTTAAATAAATAATTATTTTTTTAAATACATTTATTTGGACTCAAGTTTTTTCTATTACAATCAATGTGAAGTTTTATACAGGAATTTTAGTTTTATATTGCCTCTAATCTCTTATAATCAGATTTTTGTATTATAATCCAATTCTTGTGTTGTCACAAGGCAAATACTAAAACTTCAGACTTATGCTCAAATTCTTTGTATTGAACCCAGTTCAAAGTCTTATACATGTACTTTCATTTTATACTCTTTCTTAAGTCTTATACTCAGTCTAAAGTTTTATACTCGGATTTTTCTTTTATATTTATACTAATGCTCTATATTCAAATTCTCAGTTATAAAGTTTATACTTTGCTTAAACTTTATACTCAGTCCAAAGTTCTAAACTCTGATTATTATCTATTAAACAGATTTTTATCCTGCACTTAGCTTTATATTCAATTAAAGTTTTTTAGTTACAATTAATCTAGGGCCTGTATGCATATTTTGCTCAGATCTTTGTCTTATACTCAGTGTAAAGTCAATAGTTATATTATCGTCTTAAATTCAGTCTAAAATCTTATACCCCGTCTAGCTTTCTACTCATTCTAGATTCCTATACCCTGCTTTAAGTCTTATAGACTTATTTTTTGCTCTGTCTAGTCTTATTCCCAGTCTTAAATTTTGTACTCAAATTAATATCCTATACTCGATCTTGTCTTACACTCATATCATAGTTTTTTTTTTTTTTTTTTTTTTTTTTTAAATTTTTAGTTTTTATTTATTTTCCAATAATCCAGTACATTTTTGTTGCCTCAGCGCCTTATAGGCATTGTTGAGGCGAGTTGGTAAAAATTAAATATTGGTTATGATTATCAGTATTCAAAAAGAGTAAAATATATAATTAAACCAGAAAATTAAAATAATAAAATAATTTTTCATCATATTAATACATTTTGAGATCAAAACTATTTACATCAGATCAGATCTAAATTTTCAAATAAATAATCTTTCAAAGATTTTTTAAATATTGAAATTCTGTTTATCATTTTTAAGTATTGAGGTAAGTTATTTAACTCCCGACTACCCATGTATTCAATTCTTTGTTTGGTTGTTTCCAACCTACACCTTGCTACTGACAAATTGCTGTTATTCCTTGTATTGTGTAACTCTTGATTTCTTGTAAACTGAATCGTGTGGTGACCAATATTGTGTACAATTTTAAAGACATATATCAAAATTTGCAATTTGTAAATACCAAAAACTGGTAAAACTGTTTTGAATTTATCCTTATATAATGATATTGTAGGGAACGTAATAGGAAGATTAGAAACCACTTTTAAGGCTTTATTTTGGCATCGTTGAAGTGACTTAAGCTCATTACATTGCTTCCATCCATATACGGCAGTTAAGTAATTCAAATGACTTTGAATAAGGGCATTGTATATTAAAAATTTTGTTTTACGGTCGAATTTATCTTTAAACTTGTACAAAAACCCGGTACCTTGAGCAACTTTTGTTTTCATATGTTGTATGTGTTGGTTCCAAGACAAATTACTCTGTAGATAAACACCCAAGTACTTTATTGAGTTGACATCGTAAATTTCACTACCATCA
Source organism: Cordilura impudica (assembly GCA_963682025.1). Classification (NCBI taxonomy): domain Eukaryota; kingdom Metazoa; phylum Arthropoda; class Insecta; order Diptera; family Scathophagidae; genus Cordilura; species Cordilura impudica. The sequence goes on along the minus strand of OY821520.1, from coordinate 230,481,407 downwards.
ACATAAACACTAAAGTTTATATTCGCATTCGCAGTAATTGCTAGAACATTTTCTAAATTTAACCTGGGCATGGTATTGATCCAAGAACCCTGGCACTATAAAGGCGCAATCAGACGATTGAGCTGCAGCAGCGGCAAGATAATATGGGACAATAGACATACGTCGCCCAGAGCATGCATTTTAATCAGTAAAGGTATTAATTATATTTGTCTTACAGAATTCATGACGCGTGACTTGGTTTCAATCCAAACTCTCATCGACATCGAGGGCGGAAAGAAGTTGGTAGTAATAGCATCAGCATATTTTCCTGGCGATGAAGCTTCACCACCGCCGGCAGCGGTATGGCAGCTGGTGGACTTCTGTAGAAAGCAGAATCTACAGCTTACACTGGGATGCGATACCAACGCACACAATACAACATGGGGCAGCACTGACACAAATTATCGGGGTGAGTACTTATTAGAATACCTATTAGCATCTAACCTACAAACACTAAATGAGGGAAATAGGCCTATATTCATCACAAGAGTTAGAGTGGAGGTCCTAGACATTACAGTAGCCAGCTTAGCTAGGATTACAAGAAATTTGAGGGTATCCTATGAAATTTCATTATTGGATCACAAAATAATTGAATTTTCGCTAGATATTCAGGCATCTTCCTATAGAAATCCCAGGAAAATGAATTGGGAGAAGTACAATGAAATACATACTAAATCAGTATGAGCTCGATGACAGTGTGACCCAACTAAATGGGGTTCTACTGGATGCATACTATTGTAGTTGCCCCGAGAAACCGAAGGGCAGGGAGAAGGATGCAGTGTCGTAGAACAATAATCTCTCTACACTCAGTACCGAAGTTCGTAGGCTGTGCAATGTGGCAAAGCGAAAAGGGCAGTGAGCTTGAAGGAATTATGACCATTCATTATAAATACCGGGCGTAGCAGCTTGGCCTTGTGGTACAAACAAAACGCATGGAGGAGGGAAAGAGTTCACACTTAAAGTGGGGAAAAAGGACACCGCGTATCCAAAATCCTTCAGGCCAATAAGCCTAACATCTTTTATGCTGAAAAAACGTGAAAAAGCTGTAGACAACTATCTAAGATGTGGGATATTACAGAAGATGCCTTTGCAACCAAGCCAGCATGCGTACAGAGCAGGCAGATCAACAGATACCGCTCTTACTATCCTAGCAGAAACTATTCAAAAATCAATAGATGAAAAGGAAATAGCCTTTTGGGCCTTCATAGATATAAAAGGAACCATTGATAACACTTCACACGAAGTAATGAAAGGGCATTAAACCGAAGAGGAGTGAATTCAGTGACATTAAAATGGATGGTAGAAGTGCTTTACACGAGATCAGTAGAAACAAGAGCAGTGGGGGAGACCATAGCCATCAACACAGCTAGAGGATGTCCACAGGGAGGAGTTCTTTCGCCCTTAATGTGGAGTGTGTTTGTTGACGAATTACTAATGAAACTGTCGGAAGCAGGAATAGAATGTCAAGGCTACGCGGACGATATAGTCTTAAGAGCGAGAGGCAAATTCGAGGAAACCTTATGTGACATTGTGCAAAGAGGGTTGAGAATCATATGTCAATGGTTGGGGCAACAGGATTCCATTTACGTGGAAAAGAAAACTTCCAAGTTGGAAGGCAATTCAAATGCTGGGAGAACTTTTAGAGCCAAAGGAATGAAGTCACATGTCGACCACATCACTGAGAAAGTCAAGCGATCTACAATGATATGCAGAAGGGTAGCGGGTAAACCTGGAGATGTAAACCCAGAATCTTTCACTGGAAGTACTTTATGATGGTAAGCCTAAAAAAACAGATCTTTGATCAATTCAAATGGAGTTAAGTAAAATACAAAAATAAGCATGCATTGAGATAGCGGATGCAATGAGGACGTGCCTAACAGCATCACTGGAAACACTCTTAGACCTAAGCCCACTACATATAGTAGTGCAGAAGAAAGCCCTGGAAAGAGCGATCAGAATCAAGGGGGATAAACCTATAACCCGGCTTTATGAAGGGCAATGGAACCGAATAACTCAAGTTAATGATTATGAAATATGATTTCAGGAAATACTTCGTTACAGAACTAAGCAATTATAGAGAATGGAGCGGTTTAAGTACAGCATATTTTTTAAGAGAGATAACAATCAAATGGTACACTGATGGGTCAAAAACCGAAAGTGGGACATGGGCGGGAGTCTTCGGGCCTAGAACCAAATACTTCGAACCAATGGGAATACACATAAATATTTTCCAAGCAGAAATTTATTCTATCGATAGATTTGCACAAATCAACTTTAATAGGAAATACAATAGACGGGACATAACCATAATATGAAATAGTTAAGCTGCTATTCGAGCACTAAGCTCCTATCAAATAGACTCCAAGGTAGTATGGGACTGTCTACAGAAACTAAATGATCTAGGTAAACACAACCAGGTTAGCCTGTGTTGGGTCCCGGTACATATTGGGATTCAAGTGAATGAGGAAGCTTATGAACTTGCTATAAGGGAGCTCCCACAAAATTAATAGGGCCGGAACTGTTTTGAGAAATAGGAAAAGTAGTATGGGAAGGTGTATTCAGGGTACATTAGAATTATGTTAGACTGGAACTTCTCTCAAACCACTTGGGCTTAAGGCAATCCAAACTCTTGTTTCGTTGTCAAAGAACGGACTGAGAATACTAACCGGGATTTTAACTGGTCATTGTAGGCTCAGGGAACATCTGAGCAGGTTAGGAATTTTTAGGAAACCCCATGTGCAGATTCTGTGATGAGGAAGCCGAATCACCAGAAAATATACTTGAAGACTGTGGAGCGTTAATGTATACAAGAAAAAAGCAACTGGGCTCTTTCCAAATACTAGGTGAGGACATAAAATTACCAGAATCAACCAAAATCCTGAGGGCTTCAGGGTTGGGTGAGATTTTGTAGGATGAACCTATTTGCAAAGGCAGTACAAAAAGTATAATACACTCAGTTTTAAGTGATACTCAGTTTTAAATCCTTTGCTCAGTTTGAAGTCTTATACTTAAATAATTCTCTTATACTCAATCTACAGTCTTATACTTGGTCTAAAGTTCCATAATCAGATTTATGTTGTATATTTGGTCAAAAGTTCATAATCAGATTTTTAATCGGTCTTAAAGTTTATACTCATATTTTTGTCGTACGTACTACTTTGGTCTTACGATCTACCGTCTAGTACAATAACTACCATTTCGTATAGTGCTTAACTAAAACTATTGTCTTCTGCTAAAACAACCGACTTATACTCAAACATTTCATCTTATGCTAGCAGTGAAACCACCTTTTTATACTCAAAACTACTGTTTCATTTTCAAAGCTATCGTTTTATATACAAAACTAGCTGACCCGGCAAACTTCGCTTTGTCCAAAAGAGATTCTTTGATTGAAATAATTTCGAAATTGTTTTTTTTTTATCGAAAATTATCGACCGTTGACAGATGACGCAATAATATAAATTGAATACAACACTTTTCGAATTCGGTTGAATTCAATATCTTATAATTATACGGATAGCTGACACGACGGTCTTCGACCCGTCCAACATTTGGCGAAAATACAATAAAATCAAATATTAATTAAAAAAAGAATGGAACAGTGATTGTAATCAATTCAGTGCTGCACGATACCCAACATTTTTTGTTTTATGCTCCGGAGCGTAAATGAATAGCGAGGATGGTTTCCAACTCGGGAACACGCAACATATAGCTGGCCTTGTGAAAAGCATGACATTTTCGGATTTATGCCGCACACTTCCAGGGACTGTCCCTGTGACTTGTTTATTGTCATCGCATATGCAAGTTTCACTGAGAATTGAACGCCTTTGAACTGGAACGTCAAATCGGTTGAAGTCAAGGGAATTCGCGGAATTAAGCATCTCCCTTGAACCGGCTTTTCAAAATCCTTGCCCCTATCACATTACTCATTAATTTCGTCACAATCAGTCGGGTTCCACTGCATAGTTTCGGGGTATAAGGATGACAAATCCAACTTTAATTCGAAATAGGAGATTCACCGTAAGGCAGCGTGGCTCTGGTGCTGGAAGCAATTTGGCAATTTCACCTTTCCACCCATGCAACACAATCCAGGCGGTTCTTTCTCAAATTAAACTGCATTGCAATGTTCACAAACGATAGTCATCTGGCCGAATTGAACCGATGTGTATTGAATGTTGGGCTCATATCGAAAGGGTGCATGCTCAATGTTTACCTGAATAATTTGTTGTAGCCTACGTTATCGTTCAAAAGTCGCACATTGTGATCTGGCTTCATCACTTTGCCGAGCACGAAATTCTCTTCTTCTCAATCATTGCTTCTCATTGTGTGCTTCGTTGATCTCTTCTGACATTCGCGCACGAACTGATTCCCTTCCAATAGCACGTTCCTCTTCCGTTCGGCGTGTTGCGACATATCGATTCTTCGTTGCTTACTGACAACGCCGGCCAATGCTACCATGAACTCTTCTCGGCATCATTATAAAAATGATAAAATTATCCGAAAGTCAAAAAGAATATGTATTTTAAAGAAACAGTTATTCGATAAAAGACCAATTTTTTTTAAAATTGAAGCGCTTATGTAAGCTCAAAATTTAAGTACATTATTTTAAGATCCAACTTTGCTAATAAATTAATTAAAGTAAATTAAAAAGTCTTTTGATAAATTCACTCCTTCATGATATACTAACGCAGTAGCAATTAACTTGAATGAAAATTGCGGAAATTTCAATTTTTGTTATGCTGCTGAAATTGCCATTTCTCTTAAACATTTTCCTTCAAAAGGGTCCAATATATTAAAGTTAAAAAATTACTTTTATGGAACTAACCCCACCCACTTTTCTGATTTCGCACATTTTCACACTCACACTAATAACCTTTGAACTCACACAAATTATCTTCACTTTCCCTTTTATATTATTCAAGATACTTTAATTATTTTGAAAATTTATTTTATGCGGTACGTGACACGCCCACTTGTCCAATCCCGCCCATTTTAGCCAGGGCTAATCACAGAAATAATAAATGAACTCACACAAACTAGCAAAGCTCTCCCTATCATTATACTCGGTTTGTAGGGGATGTACACCGCCCACTTATACCATTCAGCCTATTTTCGTCAGGTGTACTTACACTAATAACAAACGACGTCACATAAAGTATCAAAGCTCTTCCTGTCTGATATTAAGTCTGATATTCAGTGATTAATTTTTTTGTAGGTGCCACGCCCACTGTTTCGATAACGCTAATTTTTACAACGGCTACTCACAGCAACTCACAGCAATAATAGATGACCTCTTACAAAGTTGCAAAGCTCTCCCTAAAACAGTACTCAAGATATATGATGTTAAAAATTAATTTTGTATGCGACGTACCACGCCCACTTAACCGATACCGATCATTTTCTGTATGACTGTCTATATTAATAATAGATGGCTTCACAGAAATTTACAAAGCTCTCCCTCTCATAGTACTCAATATTTATGAGGTTAAAATGGAATAACCGCGTATAGCGCCATCTGTTGAGAGTTTTTGTACTTTATTTTTTCCTAAACCTTTGCGTGGCAGTTACAAACAAACTCGCAAAAGAAAGTATCCCTTTTCGTCCGGTGGTTTTCAAGTTTTAAGCGGACGAACAAACCACTATTCAATTTTATATAACTATATAGACTATCTTTATACCCTATACCACTATGAGGTTTGGGTAAAATGACTTTGTGCTGCTGTTTGTAACAACCAAAAATATTTGACCTACACCCATCTTTAATTATACCGATCGAATCAGAATCACTACCTGATTCGATTTAACGATGTCCGTTCGTCCATCCGTCCGTCCGTCCGTCCGTCTGTGTGTCCATGTAAATCTTGTAATCAAACTGCAGGTCGCAAATATGAATATATTTTGACGAGATTTGGTATTTGATCTTTTGTCGGCCATGGGATGAACGCTGTTGAAATTGGTGAGAATCGGTCCATGTTCAGACCTAGCCCCCATACAAGTGACCCCTATGAAATCAACATATATTGCAATAAGAGCCAAATTATCATCCAAATCTTAGTCAAATTGGGTTTGTATGCATATATTACATCCTCTAAATAGTAGTCCAAAAATTGTCCATATTGGACAACTCTTAGTCATAGGCCCCATATAGAGCTGCTTCCCGATCTTCATTTAAATCTATCAAAAAACAAAAACATTGCATTGATTCTTCTCAAATTTTGTCTGTATATATTTTTGCAAAATACAAGAGACTTTGCCAAACATGGTCAGGATCGGTCCATTTTTGGGCCTAGCCCCCATATAGATATAGCATCCGATATGAACTTTTTCATATCTGCAGCCGAAAAAATTAATAACAATCCCACTCAAATTTGGTTTATGCTTATTTTCTATATCCAGTTTGTTGGACCTGAGAGATACGGTCTCTAAACGCATGGTATAGGGTATCATATAGTCGGTGTAGACCGACTATAATTTTCTTACTTGTTTTATAATAAACTACCGCTTCACAATAATACTGCCGTCGTATACTAAAACTACCTTCTTATACTTAAACTACCATATTGTACTAAAACTGCCGTTTTATACTAAAACTACTATCTTATACTGAATCTATCGTCTTATACTAACATATTATACCAAACATATTATACTAATACTACCATCTTATAGTAAAACTACTGTATTATACACGTATAAAACCACTTTCTTCGTTTAACCTACACTCTTACACTCCCATTTAAGTCTTAAGGCCCATTCAAACGATACCACTCATCGTATGATTTTTCGAAATAAAAATCCGATGAAATTCATTGGACTGTCATAAAGTCGCACCGACATTATTTCTGCATACTAAGGCCATTTACACCATCACACTCAAGTCTTATGAAAATAGCTGTGTAGAATAACAAACAAATTTATTTTGAAATTTATATTTTATTGCCACTTTCTTTGTTTTTGTTAACCTCTTTTTTTAATATTACCAAAAAAAAAAAAAAAAACTCTGGTCCGATGAAAATGACAAGTTTTTAGAAATGATTCTAAAACCATCGGACTTCGAAAATAAAATCCTACAGAATGTCAATTTCATAACATAAGCTTTTTACATGATACGACTTTTTCATAATACTCGTATTTTTGACAGGTGGTATAACAAAATGTGATAGTTTAAACTGGCCTTTATATGTATTTAGGTGAATGCATTACACTAAACTTCTACTTTTACTTTTGCTCTTCGTAACTATATTTTTTTCACTGCCGTTTTTCGACTAAAAACCCTTAAGTCATCATAAAAGTTTGGTTGGTTTTTATTTCTGTTTTATGCCGCTTTAAAGTGTTTGAAGGCATGAGTGCATAAAAGTGTGATGCCGACACATGTATACATATCTTGAGTTGTGTTTAGCAATTTGCTACACTATTTGTGCAATTTTATATATTTTTTTATAAATGTTTTTTTTCCCTAGATTTTTCGCTCTTTTCATTTTGAAACCCAAAGCAATAGCTTGAAACAAACGTTTATTTATTCTTTTATACTTTTATGCTTTCCATTTGCACTGTGTTAATATCATAAAGGGTATATACAATTTAATTTTGCAAAAATCTTACAAAAAAGTGACTTTTTTGATATGCAACAGTAACGGCCTTAGGAATAACTGCACCAAAATACGTCTCCATTTTTTTAGTCACTTTTGTTTTTACGTGTTTGATATTTAATCCTTTTGTAAAAACTGTTTGAAAATAAAATGGGCTTTTTGATTGTTTCCATATTTTTTAATAAATTTGTAAACCACAAAGTAAAAGTTTAAATTTTATATCTTCTGTAGTCGATTTTTTCGTTTCTGATTTTTAATTTGTGTTATACAATTTTTGGCAAAGTAAAAACTAAATGCAAGTAAGTATTTTTTAATGAAGTCAATGTTGCAACTACATATGGTGGTAGGTAAAGTGAAAAAGGTGGAAAGGGAGGGGTTGGTTAAACTTACGTAAATTTGTTATTCTATGCTAATAATATATTTTTATTTTTTTTGCATTTTTAGAATATATATTAAATATATATTTTTTATATAATATATTTTTTTTTAATTGTTTAATTGTTTTTTTAATTTTTTAAATCATTTCGCACTTTTAAACATTTGTAATAAATAAAAAAATTATACTTTTGCTTAATAAAATTTTGTACCATGATAATATATACAGAAATAAATTAATTAGTAAGTACATTTTCTTAAAACAATACCAGTTACTAAATCCTTACTTATTCCTAATGAAATTCCTTTTCTTCAAAAAGCACATTTCTTTTAAAACGTTTTTTTTTTTCCAAAAAATTACATTTTCTTAAAAAGCACCTTTTCTTAAGAAAGTGCCTTTTCACAAAATTTTATGGTTTCATAAAAAATTACATTTTCTTAAAAAGCGTCTTTCTTTAAAAAGTACATTTTCTTTAAAAAGTAGTTGTTCTTAAAAAAGTAAATTTTCTTAAAAAAGTACCTTTTCTTAAAAAAAAGTACATTTTCTTCAAAAATAAATTTTTCTAAAATTCTACGTTTGTTTAAAAAAGGAACATTTCATAGGAATGTATATTTTCTTAAAAAAGTATCGTCTCTTAATAAAATACTTTTTCCTAAGAAGTGCATTTTCTAAAAAAAGTACATTTTCTTAAAAAAAAAAGTACATTTTCTTAAATATTACCTTCCCTTAAAAAGTATCTTTTGCCAAAAAGTACTTTTTCTTAAAAAAGTGGCATTTATAAATAAACTAGCTTTTCTTAAAAACGTACATTTTATTATATTTATAAACTAAATTTTCTTAATAAGGTACCTTATCTTAAAAAAAATAAAGTACTATTCTGCTAAAAGTAACTTTTCTTTAAAGTTCGTATTCTTTAGGAGGTAGTTTTTCTTAAAAAAGTAAATTTTCTCAAAAAAATATCTTTTCTTAAAAAATAAATGTTCTTAAAAAAATTAGCATTTCTAACGAAAGTAGATTTTCTTAAAAATCTACATTTTATTATGTTAAAAAATTTAATTTTCTTAAAGGAGTACCTTGTCTGAAAAAAATACTTTTTTGTTAAAAGCAACTTTTCTTAAAAAGAACCTTTTCTTAAAAAAGTAATTGTTCTTAAAATTTTTTTTTTCCTTAAAAACCCTGTTTCTTAAAAAGACATTTTTTCAAAAAGGACCTCTTCTTAAAAAAGTATTTCTTAAAAAAAGTAATTTGTGTTAACATTACCATTTCTTCAAAAAGTAGATTTTCTTCAAAAAGTATTTTATAACTTTTAAATAACTTTTAAAAATTGTTACTTATTTTTTTATCAGTTTATAAAATTTAACTAAATTAAACTTCAACTTTGTGTAAAGTTTCATATAATTTGTAAAAATTTCAAATTAAATTTTTAACAAGTTTTAAATTTCATTCATAAAATCATTTAAGTTTTTACTAATGTTTTACTAATTTATTTTTTTTTTTTTACTAATTTCTTAATTTTTTTTTTGTCTAATTGATTGATACAAATAGTTTTTTAAAATGTAAAAAAAAACAGTTTATATAATTCAATTAAGTTTATATAATTAACTTTTTGAAATTAATTTGGGAAAATTCTTACATTAATTTTGAATTTTTATTTCATATTTTGCTTTTTTTTTACTAAAATATATCGTCACCTTAAAGACCAAACAACCTATCAGCAGTTCTCAAAAGTTTACAGGAGAGAGAAAAAACGTTATAAAATTGGAACTATTTGCAATATTGAAACGAAAATTATATATTTTTAATTTGGTAATAGCTTGGTTATTTGTAATATTAGGCGTTCAAAATTTTGCATACGATATATAATAATATTAAATATATAATAATATTAAATAAAAAACTCAATTTTGAAATTTTTGCTGATAGGTTGTTTGGTTTTTAAGGTGACGATATATGAAAGTGTATATTATTTTTTTAAATATTTTTTATAACATTTTTTAAATTTATAAAAAATTTTAATAATTATATTATAATTATACCATTTCTTTAATTTAGAGCTTTTAATTTTGTTTTGTTTTTGTATTGTGAAAATTCTTCACAATTTAGAATTTGTTTCATCAAACTTGTTATTTTACCATTCAGTTTTACTAATTTCTTACTCATTTGTAAAACAAATTTTTCTATAAAACTGTCAAATATTTTTTTAAAATAATTTTTTTATACAATATATATAGTTTGAATTAATTTGTATAATTAACTAAGTTCTCTAACTTCTATATATGTGCGCAAATTATATCAAATTTTTAAAATTTTGTATACTATTTGAAAAAATTGTTAAATCGATGTTGAATTAAACTAAGACATATTTAAAATTTGTTTCATTAATCTTTTTGTATGTAAAATTCTATTATGAATTGAAAAATATGGGCCATAAACCTTTCGCGTTGTCATGGGCATACTTTTCGCAGTCGTGATCGAATTAATTCCGTATAAAAATTTATTTCTCAAAATAAAATGTTCAGACTCGAGGTCAAAGTTGTTTTGTATAAATATTCTTTATTTAATCAATATTTCGCTTTTTCTTGAAGAGCATCATCAGGAATAATTCTGAAATGTACAATGTAAACAAATAAGTAAGTACAAACATCATTGTTTTAGAAAACAACAAAAATAGACGATAGGCAAAATAACCACACAGTAAAAAGCAACAACCGCACTAAGTTCTTACATTATTATCTAACAAACTTAATGTTTAAAGCTACTAGCTATGTCTCCATCAACGTCTAATATTGCACTGAGTTAAAAATGTGTATTTCAATATCATCGTTGGTTAACAAGATGTCGACACGATTGAGCACAGCTTTCTACATTGGCTTTAAAATTTACTCTCTTTTTTTTGTTGGAATATTAATATTATGCAGCATCCCTAGCAAGAAACGTCGTTTATAATTGTTCTCGGTTTGTAATACTTGTACGTTAGCAAAATCTAGTGTATGTTTTTCATATATGCAGTGGTTCAATAACGCTGTTTTCTGTGTAGTGGGTCAATCTTTGATCAGATTTGTGTTGGCTATTCTAGTTTTAAGTTTTATTTTTTGTGGTACCTACGTAAAACTTTTTGCAATCATCCTGCTTGTTGCCGTTACACGGTATTTTATATATAACGTTAAATTTTTCTAATATATCTAATTTATCTTTAGGTCTTCCGTATAGTTTTGATAGGGTGTTGTTAGTTTTGTTAGCTATTTTGTAATTCTCTTTGTTAAATAATTTTGATTTTTCAAATATTTCAGACAACTCCGGAATATAGGTAGATGATTTAAATATCTTAGGACTTTCAGCGCGTTTTAAATGAACTTCTTTTTCTTTTTTATATTCACGTATTAAGTTATTCGTTATCTTCTTTGGCAAATTATTATCTCAGTATATTTTTAATTTTATTATTAATTCCCTTGTGGAATTCAACGTCACTAATGTTCAAAACCCTTTTTATAAGGTTACTAGCTGCTTTTACCCGGTCTTGCCGGGATCCAAAGACCTTTGACTTGAAAAATGGTTCACTATGCTCACCAGACTCTGTGTACTTAGTGCCCAATGAACAAATTCTTCATAAAAAATTAACTTTCTCCCCAAAAATTTGTATGGAATTGGGGAATTTGTTCATGATGACAAAATTCTCCAATGTTTACGTTTTTTGGGGTGTAAATTCAGTATTTATTTCAATTTAAAATTTTTTGATTTTTTAAATCAGATGTTTTTTATAAGACGCTACAGCAAAAATGCTTCATGTTAACACCAAATATAACCGAATCGTTTGCAAATTAGAGGAATTAGAACTTTTAAAAATTGAATTACTTCATTCAATAAGTGATCATCATAGACGTCAAATGTATAGAAGTTTCAAAAATGGAAAATAGATGCGACGTTTAAGATTGTGCCGCAAGGTTGCTTTAAGCAACTGCATATAGTATGTGTGTGGCCTATTTGGATCAACAGGTAATTACTGCACATACGTAGATCCAATTTATCATAAGACTTTTCAATGATCTGTGTTCCGCGTCCGAGCGTTTGGCAGCCACACGCGTGCTGCCATGCAGTTGTTGTGAACTTTTTTTAATTGCCAAAATATATTTTTCAGATCATTCGGATTTTTTAGCTGAGATGTGTTCCGCGAGCGCTTCGCGTCCGCGTCCGCGCGCCTCTTCTGCGCGTGTGGCAGCCACACCCGTGCTGCCACGCAGTTATCGTCAACTTATTTTAATCGCCAAAATATATTTTTCAGATCATTCTGATATTTTAGCAGAGTTGTGCTCCGCAAACGAGCCGCGCGTGCTTCCGCGCAGTTGTCGTCAATCGATTTTAATTGCCAAATTATATATAATTATATTAAGCTGTGTTCCGCGAGCGCGTCGCGTCCACGTGTTTAGCAGCCACACCCGTGCTGCCGCGCAGTTGTTGTCGGCTTATTTTAATTGCCAAAATATATTTTCCAGATCATTCCGATATTTTAGCTTAGCTGTGTTCCGTATGGGGAATTTTTTCATTTCTTTCGGAGATACTATTTTTAAATTTGGGGAATTTGTTCATCGTGAAGTTATTCCCCAATTTTTTGGGGAATAAGTTAACTTTTTTGGTAATTTATTCATTGGGGACTAAGAACTCGGCGCCTGTTTATCGATCAACTAACTATGTTTATGCATGGTATAATTTAGTTATCTAAAGTTTTGTGATATACAACATTTCTGGTTTTTCCTTGTGGTGCATATACGAAAATATTATACTCAGCAGGCGACATAAAATTGTCTATGAGAAAAACAGTCGTTTAAGGAGTTTCAGATTCCCTGGATTCCGCATTTCTTAGCCGCTGGTTTTCTAGACGCACTTGAGTAGATTCAGGCATTTCCGCATCTCTTAACAAAGCTTGCTAAGCTGCGTTCCGCGACGCGTCGAAATGATGCTATTGAAAAGAATACAAATTTTAAATGCGCATATTGCAGGCCAGATATTGAGATCAGTATGCAAATTTTCGCTTAAATTAAAATAAAACAAAATTCATTGACTAAAAATATGAAAAAATTTAAGAACGAATTTGGGGAGTAAGTTATTTTTTTATTTTATTCAAAAAAAAATGGGGAATTTGTTAATTTCTCTTGGGGACCTTTTTTTAATTTGGGAAATTTGTTCATTGTAAAGTTATTCCCGTTTCAAAGAAATCCGTTGAAAAATAAAAATTTGTATACCGTACAAATATACCAAAAAACCTAAAATGAACTGTGTAAAAAAAGTGGGCGTTAAAGTAGGCGTGGCCAATAAGAATCATATGGTGACCCTTCCTGGAGTACAGAGATCGTGTGTACCAAATTTCAGAGAAATCCGTTGAAAAATAAAAATTTTTATAGCGGTCAAACAAACAAACAAACAAACAGAAAATGAATTTTATATATATAGATTGTAAAATCTAGGTGGAGAATCAAACTACTTGTTCTTTTTGTTGTGTGAACGGTAGTTTCACGCAACTGAAACGGTAAGATCAAGTCGCCTAAGAGGTGCCAATGATATCCTAGCCACTGGCCGCCGCTCTCTCAAAAAGCACGAAGACGGTTAAAATAAATACAAAAAGTTATTCGTTACTCGCTGGCAGAACAATTCAGAAGTTACCGTTATTTCCGAAATTTGTTGCAGATTTTCCAGAAGTTTTTACTAACCGTTATTCAAAGATAAAAAAGAGGGTGATTTTTGTTGGTATTCTATAGGCTCGGAGTTCACAGTATTATTTATTTAGGTTTTTGTTCACTAGCAATAGCTTATCAATGACTATAACAAACATATGGCTGGTGTAGATCTGCTCAATAAAGCTTGCCATTATGGACGAATGCATTCATAGCACTACAGTAAATTTGGAGAATCCACTGTCTTATTGCTAAAGCTGAAGGAACCGGAGCACTAGCTAGAAAATTACTGCTCTTGCAAGAAAAACCGGTGAGGAACAGCCTGTAGGGGCTCATGATGTCCATGAGCACGTTATTTGGAAAACTCCGGACAATAAATGGAAAAGATGCAGTGAATGCCATTCACAAAGGGTTTACCAATGTAAAAAATTTAAATAAAAATGTCAAATAACCAAAAATAAACCAAAATTAAAGTTTATAATACCAAAAACAACATGTTCCGTAACTTATTCTAATAAAAAATAAAAAATTCATTTGATTATATATAACTAGATGTAACCCGGTGTGCTTCGCTACACCCTCCCCCTCCCCCGCCCTTCCGAATTGTTATGAAAAGGCTCACGCAAAGTCCCAAGGCTCTCACTAACACAGTTATTCAGATATATCACATTTAATATTAAGTTTGTAAAGGGTGCCATGTGCATTTTTCCAATCCCGCCCACTTTTTTGTCTGACTACTCGCGTTAATAATAGATAACCTGAGATAAATTTTCAAAGCTCTCTCTATCATAGTACTTAATATATATGATATTAAATATTTACTTTGTATGGGAGGTGCCACGTCCACTAAAAATATTAAAAAAAATACAGCCTGTAGCACTTCCGATATTCGCAGTAAGAGAATCAGTTAAAATTTCAGGAAGATCAGATAAGTCGTTACGGAGATTACTTCCTACAAACAAACAAGCACATTACCTCTTTATTATGCTAAGTATAGATCATTAATATAGATTCATTTATTTTGATACTTGCTGATATAAAATGTTTTTTGTTTTTTTTAATTCGGTACAACATTTATCAGATTTTTCGGCGTTCCTTGGCAATTTTTATTTTTTTTTTAGCGATTTTTGATTTTGCCCATTTTTGATTTTGATGATTTTTGTTTTTGGGCGATTTTTATTTTTCGCGATTTTTGGGTGTGGCGATTTTTGATTTTGACGATATATTTTCCACGACAAATCACATTGATAACTAATGTACCTGTCAAAAGACTGTAGTCCAATTTTTATTGGACTACTCACATTAATATCTGATGGACTCGTGCAAAATGTCGAGCCTTTCCCAATTATATGATATTAGATATCTACTTTATATGGGCGGTGCTACGCCCACTGCTTCGATCACGCCCATTTTTTTGTTCGACTAATCACACAAAGAACCTATGGGCTCACGCAAAGCCACAAAGCTCTCTCTTTTACAGTACTCCAAATATATGAAATTAAATAGTTACTTTGCATGGGGAGTTCCACGCCCATTGTTGTGAACCCGCCAATTTTTTATCTGACTACTCATATTAAGATCTGATGGTGTCTTGCAAAGTGCCAAAGCTTCCCTCTTTTAGTACACCAGTTATATGATATCATATATTTACTTTGTACGGGCGGTGCCACGCCCACTACTCCGATCACGCCCATTTGTTGTCTAACTAATCATATGAATAGCTTATGCGTTTACAAAAAGTCCCAAGACTCTCACTATAACAGTACTCCAGATATATGGCATTATATATTTTATTTGTATGCCAGGTACCACGCCTATTGGTCCGATACTGCCCATTTTTTGTCCGACTGCTCACATTAATAATAGGTGACATCAGACAAATTTGAAAAACTCTCTCTATCATAGTTCTCGAGATATATAACATTGAATTATTACTTGTATGGGAGGTACCACGCCCATTTCTCCGATCCGACCCATTTCCGGCGTGGCTACTAATATTAACAATAGGTGACCTCACACAAATTTACAAAGCGCTCCTTATCATAATACTCAATATATGTATATGATATTAAAAATTTACTTTGTGTGGGATGTGCCACGCCCACTAAAAATATTAAAAAAATTATAGCCTATAGCACTTCCCATATCCGTAGTAAGACTCTGTGAAAATTTCAGGAAGATCAGATGGCTAGTTACGGAGATTACCCCCTACAAACAAACAAACAAACAAACAAACACACATTACCTCTTTATTATATTAGTATAGATTAGCAGTATTTATAATCATAATTTTCGGGTGTTATATGTTTACATTGTGCATTTCAGAATTATTCCTGATGATGCTTTTCAAGGAAAAGCGAAATAATGAATAAATAAAGAATATTTATACAAAACAACTTAGACCTCGAGCCTGAACATTTTATTTTGATAACTAATCATTAAAGGTCCAAAAAAACTAAAAACGTTTAAAAATTTATTTCGACACTGTAAATATTTCTAATCTCCTTACTCGTTACCCCCTATCACACATTACACTGCAAGTTTGAAAAACTCAATACACTCATATTTTTTTTACTAAACACACACATTTTCCGCAGTGGTCACACTAATGGCACCAAATTTTTCGTGCGAGTAATGGCTGCAACTAACGATGATTAATGTTACCCTGTTATAAATTTAATGCAATTGTAATTAAAGTTTTAACTTGGTAAATCTACAATTATGATCTATTTCTTAAAATGAGCACTATTAATATTGCACTATTAAATGTAAAACCGTTTGTGACGTGTTTTTTATTATTGTTCCTCATTATCCCTGATGATGCTATCCAGTGGGTGGCGAAATATGGGAAAATATTTTTTTAACAAATAAAAAAATTATAAAAACACAGACCTTGAGTTTAAATAATTATTTATATTAAAATTACAACAAAAAGGTCGAATAACACACATATTGAATATTAACTATTATTAAAACAATACTAAAACAATAAATGTGAACATTTTCCCTCAAACATGTGCCTGTATAATAAACTCGGTAAGTCTATTAAAAAAAAAAAAATAAGAGAGAGAAGTAAACAAATTTCTCCAAATTTACGATTCGACAAAATTTTAAAAATGAGATTGCAGTCAGATGTGGGAATACAAAGGTTAATGGCGATGGATTCGACTAATTCGAACAATTTTTCGTTGATAATACGTACAAAACGATTTCACAGTTGCAGTGTGATGTAAGATAGCAGGGTTACGAGACGAAACGATTTATTATTTCAGTATTGTAAAAAATGGAAATAAATATTGTTCAGGCCTGTAAGCTTTTTTACAGGCGATTATTAAAAATCAAATTTTTGGATTTTTTTTCAAACAAGTACTTTATTTGCTTGTTACTATGCGACTAAAAAAAAATATATTCTTTTATAATAAGGAAAGAAATACACAATATATCTTCATTATGAAGTTTGTAATTCTCCGTTACAATTATTAAATATTAATGTCTTGCTAATGTTTCGTTGTTATAAAAATATGAATAGCAAGTTTAAACAAATGAAGAATATACACATCAATATACATATTGATGTGTGCACAAAGAGAGTGATTTTATATTGCTGCGCTGCATACAGATGTGTGTACAAAGACGATACGTTTAACTTCTTTTAGATGCTGCCTCTGCTGGCACAGTGTTTTGAAACGAACATCCTCCCCCCGTTGGAAAGCTGGGGTTTCCAACAGAGTTATCGTCAATGGGCAATACGGCCAATTTTGCAACAGCTCGTCGACTTGTACCATTGATGGTTTTAACTAAAGCTACCCGCACTACTCCATCCTTGCCAGCGATCACATTCACTATTCGACCCAGTTGCCATTTCAAAGGTGGAAGATTTTCGTCTTGCACGAGAACCATGTTACCTTCAGCAAGGTTTGTGCTTGGTGAACGCCACTTTGATCGCTCTTGTAATAATGTTAAATATGAGCTGCTCCACCTTTTCCAAAAAATTTGTTGCATGTGGCACACTCTTTGCCATCTGCTTAAACGACTGATATTTAACTCCGTTATATCAGGTTCCAGGAATGTTGTTAATGGCGCACCTATTAAAAAGTGCGCAGGAGTAAGCACCTCAAGATCGTCGGGATTCTCTGAAATTGGACATAAAGGTCTAGAATTTAATATAGCCGATATTTGACACACCAAAGTCCGCAATTCATCAAATGTTAAGGTTTCTAGGCCCACAGTTCTATAAAAATGATATTTGGCTGACTTAACTGCTGCCTCCCAGAGGCCACCAAAATGCGGCGATCTAGGGGGTATAAACTTCCAATCTATTCCATCCTCTAAACATTGTTGATGAATTTGCTGCATATGAGGCTGGCTAAAAAATAGCTGTCGTAATTCTGCTAACTCATTTTTTGCACCCACAAAGTTTGTGGCATTATCCGACCAAATTATTTTTGGTTTGCCACGAATTGAAATGAAACGTTTAAGCGACGATAAAAATGCTGATGTTGACAAATCTTGCACTAACTCCAAATGTGTTGCCTTGGTTGAAAAACAAATGAAGACGCAAACATAGCATTTTGTTGCTGGTCGATTTCTTACCTCCGATTTGTAAAAAAAGGGCCCACAGAAGTCAATTCCAGAGGTATAAAATGCTCTATTGGGCCTTACGCGATCTTGCGGCAAGCTACCCATCATATGCTGTGCAATCTGGGGTTTGAGTCGAAAACATTTAATGCATTTACCGATTATCGCACTTATTGTTTTTATACCACCAATAGGCCAGTATTGTTGTCGAATATTTGCTAAAAGACACTGCGGTCCAGCATGTAATAATTGTTGATGATAATACATAACCAGTGATGAAGTAACATTGTGATGTTTCGGAAGAATAAGTGGGTGTTGCGCCTCGAAACTTAAAAATGAATTTTGCAAACGACCACCTACTCTTATTAAGCCTTCTGAATCCATAAAAGGGGTAAGGGAATATAGTTTGCTATTTGTTTGAATATTTTCTTTTTTTCTTAGAGCTTTATACTCAGTAGCAAAATTCACGAATTGTATGTTGCGAATCAGAATTTGAGTCCCCATTTTTAGCTCTTGCGGCGTAAGTTCTCCATTATATTTATATTTTTTGTTAGATTAAGAAATCGATGTATATAAGCAAAAATTCGCTGCAACTTGGGAAACGAATTGTGATGTTTGCAACTTAGCGAAAGATCAGTAACAGATGAAATGATTAAAACAACTCGACGCCGCTCAGGCAAGTCAGAAATAAAATTAACTGCCCGCGGCCAGTATTCTGGATCTTCATATAAAAAATCTGGACCCTTTTTCCAAAGATTTGAATCCAAAAGTTCTTTTGGAGTAGCACCCCTCGATAAAATATCTGCTGGATTTGATGCGGTGGGGACATGATGCCAAAACATATTGCTAGTTAATTTCTGTATACGACTTACTCTGTTAGCAACAAATACGTTGTAGTTTGATGATTCTTCGCGCAGCCAAGATAATACAACCATAGAGTCAGACCAACAATGATATTCGTACTTATTGTTGAGAGTATTTGCGATGCCTACTAAAAGCTCCGCGAGAAGCAAAGCCGCTGATAATTCAAGCTTAGGAACAGTGAGAGCCTTTAAAGGGGCTACACGGGATTTGGAACATAACAAGTTTATTTTTGTTTTTCCTTCTGCCTCCGATCTCACATATACGCAGACACCATATGCAGATAGACTTGCATCACAAAATGCATGTATTTGTATAATCGATTCTGAAATGGAAACAAATCGAGGAAATGTAAATTTGTGAACTAAAGAAAATGTTGATACAAATTGCACCCAAACCGAATGTAAGTCCTGCGGCAGGCTTTCGTCCCAATCCAATTTGCTCTTCCATAAGTTTTGCATAATTATCTTTGCTTTAGTAATGATTGGTCCGATCAATCCTAGAGGGTCGTAAAATCGGGCGATCGAAGATAAAATAGTTCGCTTTGAAATACATTTACTATCCACAACATGCGAAAATGCAAATATAAATGTATCAGATTTTGGATCCCATACTAAACCCAAAGTTTTTGTTATGTCGCTATCATCTTGAAATTTTAAAAATTGTTCGCGATCGGAAAATGGTACTCCATTCAGAACAGAAGTATCATTTGAACACCATTTTCGAATATCAAATTTACCTCGTTTAAGCAGTGCAGTGACTTGTTGCCTAATTTCGATAACTTCCTTTACAGAGTTACCACCAGAAATTAAATCATCAACGTAGAAGTCTCGTCTGACGACCTCAGCACCGATAGGAAATAATTTTTCTTCATCTAATGAAAGCTGATGCATTGTGCGAATTGCCAGAAAAGCAGCAGGCTTAGTGCCATATGTTACAGTACGCAGCTTGTAGGTTTTGATTTTTTCATAGGGGTTATCTCTCCATAGTATGCACTGAAGAAAATCATCTGGGTGCGAAACACGAACACAACGATACATTTTGCATATATCTCCACTAAGAGCAATTTTAAAAAATCGAAATCGAAGCAAAGTATTAAACAGCTTTGGCTGTATGGTTGGTCCCGAATAGAGCGTATCGTTAAGTGAGAGACCTGTTGTTGTTTTGGCGGAGCCATCGAAAACTACCCTAAGCTTTGTTGTTGTACTGTCTTCCTTGTGTACACAGTGGTGAGGAAGAAAATATGTTTTTACTTGCTTTGGTATGGCCGCTATTAAAGACATATGTTGTAAATCAGCGTACTCATTCATAAAAGCTATGTACTGCCTTTTAATATCTGGTTGTTTATTCAACTTCTTCTCAAGGCTCATAAAACGACGTAAGGCAATACCGTACGAATCACCAAGCTCTCGAATATTAAGTTTTTTCGGTAGGGTTGTGGAATAATCACCGGCATCGAGACGAATTGTATTATTTTTAAAATGATTTTCACAAAGTTCGTCATCCGTTGAACAACTCAAACTATTTTCAAAATTATGTTCAACCTCCCAAAAACTTTTGACAACATCAATTAAAGATTCACTTTCCCTTTTAGAAATACCTGTACATGCCGCTGCCAATGAAATAGAACTGGATAAACAAACACCTCCACCAGAGACCACCCATCCGAGTCTAGTTTTCTGCAATACAGGTAAATTTTTTCCAAAATGAAATTGACCAACACTCATAAGCTCGAAAAATAAACCAGCTCCAATTAAAATATCAATGCGACCACTCTTATAAAAGTCTGGATCTGCCAGTTTTATATTGGGAGGAATTTTAAATTGATGCACATCTAATTTTGTATTTGGTTGATACTCGGTTATGGTGGGTACAACTACAGCAGAAAATGAAACAGAATAATCACCTTGGCAAGATTTGATGAATACATCACCTGATTTGTCAGCTACTAAATTACCATCTCCGATGCCAGAAATAGAGATACATGATTGCTTTACCTTTAGCTGCAGCAGATTTGCGAAACGACTTGTAATAAAATTTAACTGTGAAGCTGAATCTAAAATTGCACGGCATGGCACAAAAGCACCAAATTTATTTTTTACCAAAACGATGGCCATGGCTAATAACACATTATTAGCAGTTGGAGATTCCAGCGGCTCGGCTTTGGCATTAGACGATAACGATGAAACGAGAGTCGATTTTACAGCTGTTGACGGCGGCTGATGAGAAATTGAAGATGACTCTGCCTTGTTGTTTTCCATATGCAATAAAGAATGATGGTTCATCGAACAATGACGACAGGATCCTGATTTACATTTCGAAGATCTATGGCCCTTCCTCAAACAATTGAGACACAAGTTCAATCTTTTTACTTCCACAAAACGAAGTTTAGGCGAAAGATTTCCAAAGCGAGAACAATTAGTAATGTAATGATCATTTGCATCACAAAAAATACAGGTAGGAGTTGCAGTGCCAGAAGAGACAAGGACATTTCGAACGTTGCTATTTGATTTTTTGCTGATTTGCTGGGTATCCACTTTTGTCACGATGGAGTTTTCAACGTTCTCAAGCATTCGACATCTACGTTCGAGAAATGATGCCATAGATGACCAAGTTGGCAATTGGTCACTCTGCAATCCTTCTTCCCATTTAGCTTGCGAGTTTGGGCCAAGCTTTAAAGTGACTAGGTATACTAAAAAGCCATCAGCAATCTGTTCCTTTGTACATATTGTCTCAAGTGCTCTCATATGCGCATTGAATTTGTCGCTAAGCTGCCTTAAACTTAAAGCCTGTCCCTTTTCAACACACTTTAGCCCGAAAATGTCCTTAATGTGAGCCTGAAAATTTATTAATTTATTATCAAATCTATTCTTTAACAATGTAATGGCCTTATCATAATTTGCATCAGTCAGTTCCAACGCTGAGATCGTATCTAACGCAGCTCCAATTAAACTGGCACGGAGATATTGGAATTTTTCCAATTTGCTTAAATCCATATCGTTAGATATTACTGTCGTAAACATGGAGAAAAAGTTAGGCCACTGTGTATAAGAACCGCTGAATTGGGGTAATTTTAATTCAGGTAGTCTAGTCCTACGGGCATTCATGGGGTCGTCCAACGAAAATTGATGAACAGTCGAAGAGTGAGGGGTAGAGCGATTGCAATTTACATTCATTTTGCGCTTTATTTTTCCCTTGACTTCAAAATATGTAGTCATAAAGTTTAAGCGAACTTCACCATACGTATCACCTTCACCTCTATCTTCCATAGCCGAAACAAGATTTTCAAATTTGGAGTTCAAGCTCTCTACGTGATCGAGACGAATCGATAGATCGACATCATCTAGTTTATTTAAATTGTCAATATTGAGGCAAGAATTAAAATCGTTCAACTGCTTAGAAATCGATGATATTTTATTTAAATGCTGGGACATTTCAAAACCTTCTTTGCCACCTTCATTTGTAGATCCCGTATTTTCGTCAGGCATTACGATGTGTGTTGTATAGATGCAGAATATGTTGTATGCAGAATGGAATGTGAATGGTTTTCCTCTTTAATTTGCAAAATTGTTTTATTTGGAAAAGTCTACGATGTTGAAACTTGAGTACGATTTTAATGAATCACGAATTAATATCCGAGTTGATATTATTTGTTAATTAGGAAAATTCTTTGAATTTATTAATAATATCCAATTGATATTAAACCTAAATGCGAAAGTGTGATTTCCAATATCACGTCGGGGTCACCAAATATGTTTTACAACACTGCATAAATCTAACAGGGTAAACAAAAAACATATGTTTATTATTATTATAAAATTGAAAAAAGTGACATTAAAAAGAAGTAAAATATTAACAAATTGATTTAACTTTGTTTTTTTTTTTAATCATCATCTTCGATTCGGTCGTAAAGGAGAGACTCTTATATCAGATGATGATGGAAATTTGCATACAGCTCCAAATATGTTATTATAGGCACTTAGCTAAGTCCCACCAGAGATTTAATGGTTGATTCGTATGATGCTTTTCTTTATGTGGTCACAATACTTGGTGCAGTAGTTCCGTTGTGTTTATAAGCAAAATATGACGGCCGAAAATAGTGAAATTATACAAATGACTTCGAAAAATATCCAGCTGATTTTCGTTGGCATCGAGTAATCGGTTTGGCTAATATGCGACAAATGATTAAAGCCGCGTGATCAATATTTTAAGGGGTATTAATTTCATTGGACAGAAATATTAAAAACATGGCCAATATACCGAAAAAAACTCTCGAAACTCTTAGTTTTTAAGATATTTTTTCGTTAGGATATATACATAATCGTGCAACAAAATTTGGAAATTTTTCCACAAAAAAAAAAAATTGACAAAATGTTGAGTTTTCTACTTCGATAACTCTTATTGCAAATTTATATAAATTTAAATATTTTATTATTTATTTATTTATTTATTTATTTATTTATTTATTTATTTATTTTTGAACTAAAATTACTAAAATTAATATTTTTCAAATCTTATATATAACAAGTAAGAAAATTATAGTCGGCCTAGTCCGACTATACTATACCCTATTTAATGCGTTTAGAGACCCTATATCTTAAGCTCAATTAATTGGATTTAGAAAATAAGCATAAACCAAATTTGAGTGGCATTTTTATCAAGTTTTTTGTTTGCAGATAAGAAAAAGTTCATATCGGATGCTATGTCTATATGGGGACTAGGTCCAAAAATGGACCGATCCTGACCATGGTTGGTAAAGTCTCTTGTATTTTGCGAAAATATATACAAACAAAATTTGAAATGAATTAGTGCAATATTTTTGTTTTTTGATAGATTTAAGCGAAGATCGGGAAGCAGCTCTATATGGGGCCTATGACTAAGAGTTGTCCCATAGGTATCGTGTTTGGACTACTCATTAATGGATGTCATAAACACATACAAACCCAATTTGACTAAGATCTATTGAAAATTTGGATCTTACGGCAATTTATGTCGATTTTATAGGGGTCATTTGTATGGGAGCTAGGTCTGAACATGGACCGATTCTCACCAATTTCAACAGCTTCATCCCATGGTTTATAATACCAAATTTCTTCAAAATGTAATTATATTTGCGACCTGCAGTTTGATTACAAAGTTTACATGGACACACAGACGGACGGACGGACGGACATTGTTAAATCGACTCAAAAAGTGATTCTGATTCGACCGGTAAATTAAAAGATGGGTCTAGGTCAAATATTTTTGGTAGTTACAAACAGCAGCATAAAGTCATTATACCCAAACCACATAGTGGTATAGGGTATAAAAATGGAGTTGTGTATGTCTGTGTGTTTGTTTGTTTGTGGTTTATAGGAGACTAGACCACTGGACGGATTGTCTTTAAATTTTTATAGTAGGTAACTGCCTATCCGGCAGGAAAAATAGGCTATATTTTTATTTATTTTTCAAGTGGGCATGCCACCTCCCATACAAAGTGAATTTTTAACATAAAATTTTAACATATAATATCTGGAGTACTACGACAACAAGAGTTCTGCAACTATATGCATGTGCACTTATTAAAATAATTCTAGGAGTTGCGGAAAAGTGGGCGGGATCGGACCAATGGGCGTGGTACCCTCCATACAAAGTAAATATTAAATGTCATATATCTAGAGTACTGTAACAGGTAAAGTATTGACACTTTGTGTGAGTTCATAAGTCATCAACGTTAGTGCTCGAAAAAAATGGGCGGAATCCGATCAGAGGGCGTGGTACCTCCCTTACAAATTTAATATATAATGTCATATATCTGATATACTGTAATAGTGAAAGCCTTGGAACTTTGTCTGAGTTCATGATTATTAATGTGAGTAGTCCCATAAAAAATGGGCAAGACTCAACCAGTGGGCGTGGTACCCCCCATACGAAGTAAGTATTTAATATAACATAACTAGGGAACTATAACAACGAAAGTCTAGCGACTTTTTATGAGTTCATAAGTTATTAATGTGAGTAGTTGCCCAAAAAATGGGCGGAATCAGACTAATGGGCGTGGCACCTCCTATACAAAACAATAGTTTTCTACAAAACTTATTGCCTGCTTTTTATTTCGTTACGAGGGGTGTAGCGAGTCGCATCGGGTTACTGCTAGTATATTATATATATTTTGCACTAAGATTTTCTTTTTTTCTTTATTGGAGAAAAATGTCTTTTCGCATGCTATGTTGCTAACGAAAAAATCTTCACAAGATAGCATTCGAATAATCGCTCGTTATCGAATCACAAAATCAGAAATTTCGTTAAATATTATTCGCTATCGTATAAGAAAATCAAAAAAGTACCAAAATTAACAAGTTCGAATAAAAATACGTTCGATTAAGACTGGGAAAATTTGATCCCAGTTCTACCTTCCCTACGCCTTTTAATTTTCATTCATATGAACAGTTTGGTTCTATAAACTTTAAGTATTTTCTTTTTGTATACAGTTAGCTGGTCCTTAATGAATAGATACTTTTTGGTACTAGTTATTGGATTTGGGTGTGTATGTTTCGTTTGATATACATAAATTTCATTTGATTTTTTTTTTAATTAAAATTTGTTATATTTTTAAAGAAGTTGTTCAACAAAGAACAGAAAAACAACAATAAAATACACCAAGCAATGAATTTTGGAACTAAATTAAGGAAAATAATTATGAGTGATAAGCAAAATTATTTTCAACCAAAAGTTTGAACGTAGCTAATTTTTTTGTTTGGAATATTAACTATTTTTTTTTTTTTTCATTTATTTACTATCAATTAGTCATTGAGTTTCTTATTTCTAAAACAATGTTGAGTTACTATCGTTAAGATATTACAGCAAATAATTACATAATTTATTAATATAAGTTAGCATTTCTTAAACATATTATTCTAGTATATAGGAAAAAGATAGTATGAAAAAACCTACATATAATATCACAAAAAAAAATTAAAATAAAAATGGAGGTTTGAAAGGTTTTTATTAAACAAAAGAACTAATTTAGTCTATACCAGAGTGTATAGAGTCAATTAGTCCATGCTATGTAAACCCCTCAAATGGGCAAAATTTGACCTTCTGCATCTATAATTGAATGCCAGTGTCATATCCTTAATTAACGTTGCGATAGTATTTTGTCCTGTCATTCTATGCAATTCTATAGTGGGAAATGGTCTTGGTAAATTAAGAATTATCTTAAAATTTTTATTTTGAATTATATGAATACGTTTCTTGTGGGTTTTCGCGCAATCTTTCCAAACAACACAGCCATATGTAAGAATAGGTCTGATACATAACTGGTATAAAAGAAGTTTGTTTTTAATACTCAGTTTCGATTTTCTATTAAGAAGAGGATACAGAGTTCGACCACAACGAACTGCTCGTAAAGAAACATTTAACAAATGTACCTTGAAAGTCAGTTTTTCATCTAGTGTTATGCCAAGATATTTAATTGGTTTTGAGAAAGCAATTTCCGTTCCCTCTAGAAACAATTTAAGGGAGGGATTTCTCTTAGGAGATTTAGTAAACGGAAACAATATCGCCTGAGATTTCTCTTCGTTAATTTTAATTTTCCACTTGGTGAAGTATTTGGATGGGGAGACAAGGACCTTTTACAATTGCATTCGAAACCTTTCCGTGTGAAATTAACGCTCTGTCGTCGGCATAAAAAGCCACGTCATTACCTGCCGATAAAACGGAACCCTGTGGCACCCCTGCTGGTATATATTTATCAGCTGCACGAGCCCCGGCCACTTCGACTATAAATGATCTATCAGAGAGAAAGCTTTTAATTAATTTTATTAGGTATAATGGGCAGTAAAATTCATGAAGCTTGTATATAAGCCCATTATGCCAAATTGAGTCAAAAGCTTTTTCTATGTCGAGGAAGAGTACTCCTGTGGAGTAACGTCTATTCTTATTGGCTTTTACCACGTTCACTACACGTTTTAATTGGTGGGTAGTAGACTGTTGAGCTCTAAATCCATATTGGCAGCTATGGAGAAGATTATTTTCATCGACGAAATTGCTCAGTCTTTTCAATATAATTTTTTCAAAAATTTTATCCAGAGAGCTCAGTAAACTGATTGGCCTGTAGCTCGGTGGTATATTTGGGTCCTTACCACTTTTAGCAATGGGAATAACTTTCGCCTTCTTAAATCCATTCTGAATACAAAAATTATAAAATTTAACCAAGAATTCGTAAGCTGCACTTGGAAGTTTCTTCAGGACCAAGTTTGTTATTTTATTCAAACCAGGGGACTTTGAGTTTTTGAGATTTTTAATAAAGAATATAACTTCATCAGAACAGGTAAAAGTGTCTATATTATTATTAGACGAGTCGTCAACTTATATTGATCTTACGACTAAGTTGACTTTTCTATCTATAGAACTATTAAAGTGGGTAGTGGTATTGTGAGATATTCTTACCTCCATCAGGCAATTTGGACAGAAATGATCCCCACGCTTCACTTCTAGCAATACTAACGTGGTAGGCCATCATTTTATTCAGTTCTCTAACTATTGCCCGAGATAATGTGTTTCTGGTGACGTCATTACACCGCTGAAACTTTTTTTTTTATTATTATTATTATTATTTCTTTATTAATTTCCTGTACAAAAAGACTTGTCTTATAATTAAAGTACAGGATTTTCATTGTTCAAAAATTCGCCACAAAATTAAAATACAATAAAAAAAAATTTATAACTTATTTAAAATAAAGTAAAATAAATACAAGAAATTATTAAAATTCATGAATTTAAAGAAATGAAAATTAAATATATTTAAACAAAGTAACTAAACAAAAATTTCTTAAAATGTATCGCGTTGCTAACTAATTGTTGGTTGTGTGGAATTGCATTCCAAAGACGTGTGGCGTTTATGAAAAATTGCCATTCTGACACAAGGCATCGACGCATAGAGATAATAAGTTTTTTGCCCCTTCTGGATCTAGCAAACTGTATTTGATCATAAATATATAGGGGTTACGCAGTGTAAATAATTTTGTGCAAAAACATTAAAACCCTTATATTAATAATGTTATCGAATGAGGCTCCATAAAGACTTTTTGAGAAAGTCGAAACGCTATCACGTTTCTTCAGTCAATAAACATATCTAACAATATTGTTGTACAAAATATTTAGTTTTTTCTTGCTGGTGTAGTCGCAGTTGCCAAAAAGTACACAGCCATAAAGTAGACCAGGAATTAAGTATGCCTTTGCAAGAGGATGCTTTACTCTTAACGGCGTAAAATACTGAGTTACCCAAAGCGATCTTAGCTTTATATACGTTTGAACCACAAGTGTATCTACGTGGCTTGACCAAGTCAAGTTGTTATTGAAAACTATGCCAAGATTTTTTTACCTTTTTTACAATCTCGATTTTCTGATGGTTTATTAGTATATCATGTTCATGAACAGGCTGAAAAGTTTTTTTTTATGAATAATCAAACATTTTAATTTATGCGGGTTGAGACAAAGTACATTTGCAGTGGCCCAAAAATGTACTTTATTAAGGTCATAGTTTAGCTTTTCAACATTTTCTTCTATGGAGCTTACTGGACTAATCAGATGCAGCTGAACGTCGTCCGCATACATGTGTATTTTGCAGTGAGATAGTTGTTGTGGCAAATCATTGGCATAGACGGAAAAAAGAAGTGGACCCAGAATCGATCCTTGAGGTACACCTCTCGTGAGTGTTACAGGTCTTGAGGTCGAATTATTAACGTATACAGATTGAGTCCGATTTGTGAGGTATGAATATAAAAGCCGCGTAGAAGTGGATGAAAAGTTAAAAAAGTGTTTTAGCTTCATACATAGTGTTTGATGGTTTACTGTATCGAACGCCTTTGAATGGTCGAGAAGTACCAAAAAGTTTATGTTACCACAATCAAGTTCACGTCTTATGTTCTCGGTTACATTAACCAAAGCTGTAGTACAACTGTGGTTAGAACGAAATCCGGACTCTACATATTTCGCACAGAAATCATTCGCTTATAATCAGGAGATACCTGGAAATTTATATTTTCACGAGTTTGGTAAGGAATTGATGAACAACAAGCAAAGGTAATCAGGTCAGTAAATTCTTGAATTGATTGTTCAACATTGAGATGGGATAGCTGATTGTTTAAAATGGCCGACTGATTAATTTTAGAATCGATTATACTCTTAAATTGTTCCCAATTGGCATTAAAATAATCAGGGAATAGTTTTACATGATCACGGGCAGGTTCGTTAAGGTAAAAGGTAATTGGCACGTGATCAGTGTACAACTTGTTAGGATGAGTCTCTAATTCCGAAAACGGAAGTGTAGAGTTAGAAAGCAGAAGGTCAATTGTCGATGGACGTCTATATATTATATTCTGAGGAAAACGAGTGGGGTGGTATGAAAAATATAAATAGTAGTTTGACAAATTTTGATGGTTATAAAGAAGTTTACCAGCTCTGTCAGATGTTGGACAATTCCAACTGGTGTGATGAAAGTTAAAATCTCCAAGAATAAAGAAATCACAATTGGCAGAAGTTAAGAGATTAAGATCTGAGACAAAATCATCTATATAACGTGGACAGTAGGCACCTATAAACATTACTTTTCTATTGCAGATTTCCATAGAAATGCATATGTTTTCAAATCTTTTAGTATCAAATGATATTTCCCACTTATGCGCTATTGTTGACCTTACGGCTATTGCTACACCACCTCCATGAGAGGGTCTATCATTTCTGTACACAATATAACCAGGTAACTTGAACTTATGGTTTGTTTTTAAAAAAGTTTCATTAAGAAGCAAGATATCAATATTTTTTTCTCTTAAAAATAAATAAAGTTGAACTGATTGATTAAAGCTTGTTATACCTTGGCAGTTCCAGTGCATTACATGAAGGCAGTTATTTCTGTTGTTAGATGCCATATTTAAGCAATTGCATTATTACGTTAAGCTGTTCCATTTTTGAAGTACACTTCTGTAGGTCAGACACAGCATTCGTAAACAATTCATCGATACTAAATAAGTCATCTCGTATGTTGGTTGGTCGAGTAGCTGTTCTTACTGCATCGGCATAACTCTTAGCGGCAAAAATTGGACTGTTTCCAATCGGCACAGAATTTGAAGGATTAACCCATTGAGTCGTATTGTTTGGAGCTTGCTCAAAAAATTCGTGGAAATGCTGGTTTCGTGTAGGCTGATTCCTCTTGTTGATATTATAACGCATGACAAGGTATTCTTTACGGCTGGGACACCGAGGGTCATCTGCTCTATGATTTGTGTTTTTTAGATTTTTCTTGGTACAACTGAAGCACTTGTAAGCTACAGGGTTTCCCTCTGGTATCTTGTTTATTTGACAAACTGATAAATCATGATCACCACCACATGCAATACAGATATTATTGCGATAACAGTTCTTGGAACCATGGCCGTACATTGCGCAC
This sequence comes from Cordilura impudica, assembly GCA_963682025.1. Classification (NCBI taxonomy): domain Eukaryota; kingdom Metazoa; phylum Arthropoda; class Insecta; order Diptera; family Scathophagidae; genus Cordilura; species Cordilura impudica. The sequence continues at coordinate 230,450,870 of OY821520.1, read as the reverse complement.
TTGGTGTATTGAGTAGGGTTTTTTTTACTTTTTTGCGGGTTTCTCCAGTGAACCACAATACTGCGAAGTCGTCTAATTTTTAATATCTGTGACTTTGAGTTTTGAGTTCGGTCAAACTCTAACATATACAATGCATCATCTGCAGAATAACGAACCGTTTTTATTTCCATAACACTAGTTGCAGTGACATTGTATTCTAATTTAAGCTCTTCCTCTAATGGTTTTGGGTCAGTTTGGGGTAGGCCATGTAGGAATAGCTTAAACAATTTAGTATCTTTATCTTTATCTTTAGAATCTGAAATTAGCTGCGGTGAGTTTTTTCTTTGCGACATCATAATTTGCCAAAGAAGAAGATATTATTTTTGTGCCGACTGACATTCTTTTGAAGTCGTAATCTTTCCCAATTAAATTATATACTGGAGTAAAACCATGAATAGAATCAACGACAATTGGGGGTATTACAATTTTGTAATCCCTAATATGTTGTTGCTCACCTTCACTGAAAGTGTTTTCTTCATCATCTAAATTTTGTAAGATTTTAAATCGATTTTCATTTGCACTGAATTTCTTTTTTGGGGCACTTCCCCAACACTTCTTTCGTTTTAAAGCATTCATAAATACCTTGTTTTTTTTTCTAGTTCTTTTTGTTGTTTACTTTAGTAAAGTAGTAAGTAAATGCAATTTACTATGATAGTATGTTGTTGTTTTTAACTGTAACTTTTGTTTTTAAATTACTGTAGCAATACTAAGCAAGTAACAATAAATACGTCTGTTCGCGATCAATGACTGTATGAGACTGATATTAACTATTCATTATTTCCAAGTACGGTAAAAAATTCTGAAAACTTCCGTTACTCAAAATTGAAGTTGCCTTCATATAATATCGGATCAAAGCGTAGCATTAACAAATAAAAACTAAAAATGATAAATATAATATACGAGAAATAACTTTTATAGTGAATACATGCTTTGAGAAAATTAAAATTTTTAAGAAAAGAGACCATTTTAGGAAATGTACATTTTTAAGAAAAGTAAATTTTTAATAAAAGGTAATTTTTTTTTTAAATAGTACCTTTTAAAGGAAATGTACTTTTTAAGAAACAGCACTTTTAAGAATAGGCATTTTCTGAAGAAAATTTACATTAAACTATTGTTTTATCAAAAGGTACTTTTTTAAGAAAAGGAACCATTTTCAGAAAAATACTTTTTTAGGAAAGGTATTTTTTAAGAAAATTAATATTTATATGAAAACCCACCTTTTTAACATAAATCCTTTTTTAGAAAAGTAATTGTTTTTTAGATAAGTATTTTTTTTTTTCATAGAAAATTTCTTTTTTTAGAAAAGTATTTTTTTTCCTTAGAAAAGTATTTTTTTTATAGAAAAGGTACTTTTTGAAAAAATCAACTTTTAAAGAAAAACGTACTGTTTTAAAAAATGAACTTTTTTAAGAAAAGGTATCATTTGAAGAAAATTTAATATTTAAATAAAATATGCTTTTTGAGAAAATTGTTTTTGGTAGAAAACGAACTTTTTGAAGAAAATTTACTTTTGCTAGAAATGGTACTTTTGGAAAAAAGGTACTTTTGGGGAAAAAGTAATCTTGGAAGAAAACGTACTTTTGAGAGAAAAGTCACTTTCTTATGAAGATATACTTCTTCATGATAAAGAAGCGTTTTTAAGATATTTTAATTTTTTGAGAAAAGGTGCGTCTTACGAAAACGTACCTCTTGAAGAATATTTACTTTTTTATGATATGGTACTATTTTAAGAATAGATTATTTATTAGAAAATGTAAGTTGTAAAATGTAAACTTCATTGAAAAGATACTCTTTTAAGGAAAGGTACTACTTTTAATTAAGAAATGAGCTTTTTCAAGATAAGAGTCTTCAAACGTACTTGTTTCTAAAAAGAGACTTTTTAAAAATACTTTTTTAAGAACATGGACTTTTTAAGGAAAAATGCTTTTTTACAAAAGGAAATTTTTTTAGCAAACGGTAATTGTAAAGAAAAAAATTTTTTCAAAACTTTTAATATTATATAAATTGTTTTTTATGGGTATTTTTTAATATAAGATTCTCTTAAGGAAAGATACCTCTCTAAGATGAAGAATTCGTTGAAGAAAGAGTAGTTTTTATGCTCTATACCACTATGTGGTTTGGGCTGACTTTGAGTTGCTATTTGTAACTACTAAAAATATTTGACCTAGACCCATCTTTTATTATACCGATCGAATCAGAATCACTAATTGATTCGATATAACAATGTCCGTCCTCTGTGTGTCCATGTTAATTTTTTAATCAAATTGCAGGTCGCAAATATGAATATATTTTGATGAAATTTGTTATATAAGCTTCTATCGGCTGTGGGATAAAACGTGTTGAAATTGTTTAAATTCGGTCCATGTTCAGACCTAGTCCCCATACAAATGACCCCTATGAAATCGACATGAATTGCCATAAGATCCGAATTATCATAAAAATCTTAGTCAATTTGGGTTTGTATGTATATGTTACATCCATTAATCAGTAGTCTAAAAATGATCTCTATTGGACAACTCTTAGTCATAGGCCCCATATAGAGCTGATTCCCGATCTTCACTTAAATCTATCAAAAACAAAAATTTTGCACTTATTCTTCTCAAATTTTGTTTGTATATATTTTTGCGAAATACAAGATACTTTTGCAAACATGGTCAGGATCAGTCCATTTTTGGGCCTAGTCCCCATATAGATATAGCATCCGATATGAACTTTTTCGTATCTGCAGCCGAAAAAATTAATAAAAATCCCTCTCAAATTTGGTTTATGCCTATTTTCTATATCCAGTTAGTTGGGCCTGAGAGATAGGGTATCTGAACGCATGGTATAGGGTATCGTATAGTCGGTCTAGATCGACTATAATTTTTTTTACTTGTTTTGTATTAATTTTGCATAAAAATGTGAAAAAAAAAAAGTTTATATATTGAGATGTTGAAGAAACTAAAATTTTTACTCCCTTTATATTAACTCGTAATGTCTGCTGACTCGTGGCGACAATAAAAATGATCTATCATATTGTTTTTGAAAAAAATTTTTGATTTTTGACAAAATTTTTATTCAAACTTTCAAAAAATGATTCTTTAAAACTATTTAGATTTTTAGAAATATTTTTTAATATTTTTTTTTAAGTTTCTCAACCGTCTAGTAAAGTGATAAACACAATTCGTCTTTGCTGAGTAAAACATTAAAGGTTGCTAAGCACATAATTTCGATTTATTTCTATTCGATATTCCAAATGTGTTAATATCCTGTAAAATTTCCATTATTTTTAAATCAATGCCACAAAATTTTTCCTTTCTTTTAAAAGGCATAATAATCGTAAAAAAATAAAAAAATAAACAAATATGAATCTTAGATACTTTGTCTTTACCGTACAAAAATTTTCTGTATAGCGAAATAAATTGAGAAAACAAATTTACTATCAAAGGCAATTTTTTGCCAGATTTTATGGCTTAGTTGATGGGTCTAAATAGAACATGATACAGTAAACATAGAATAACTGGCAAGAAATACGAAATATAAAACGTTTTACTGATGCGTATGACATTTGCATAAATACTTATGCAAACACCTTTAGACATAAAATATAAAAAAAATAACATAAAACCAATAAACCAATAAACTTAATAAAAACGTCGTAAAAATGTATCATACATATAAATATACTCGTACAATACGAAATGTTTCATATAAGTTGAAATTATAAAAAAGTTTAAACAAGGTCTTTATGAATCCAACAGTTATATAAATTACACTGCAAATAATTTTAAATTGCCTTGAATAATGCAAAGATATATTTTATACATATATATTTTAAATATCACATTCATTAATTAAGTACTTGAAAATCATTTTCATTTCCAATATTGCTGATTTTGTTCACAACTTCATGCGCTTTATTTTAATCCTGATTAATTTATTAGCATAAAAGATTACAGTTTTATTTCAAGTATCAATTAAAATTTATTTGCAAAAATTATACTTCAATTATACCATTCAAAGAAAAAATTCATCGGAAAATAATCCACTTGCAAAATTATGGCACAAGGAGATAAAAAACATGAAGTGTAATTAAATTTATAATGTTAATAAACAAAAAAAAATCAAACCGCTATATTTCTGTAGCCTTTTATAATAAACAGGCACTTGTTAATGATAAAGCTTTTTTAATAAAAAGGTATGCATTTAATAATAAAAAAATCAATGTGATTCCGATCACAGGGGAGATGTACACCTTTTCCAATTGTATTTCAGAAAGTACCAAATGTATTTCAGAAAACATCAAATGTGTTTCAGAAAGTATCAAATATATTTCAGAAAACATAAAATGTATTTCAGATATTATGAAATGTATTTCAGAAAATATCAATTGAATTTCAGAAAATATCTATTGAAATTCAGAATTAAAAAGTAGTTTACCCTACAATACCGAAAAGTTATTATTGTTTATATTATTGATTTGGTGTCGCAGAAAATGTTTAGCAATATTTGCACTTATTTGTTATGCACTGCAAAATAAACTATCAAGGGCGGCCTTTTTATCGAAAGAAGATGAGGACTTCATTTGTTAGTCAGCCCCAATATAAACACCAAGATATAATTTTGACCGATTTTGAAGACATCATTTTGAAAAAAAAAAAACACGTTTATATCGTCACCTAAAATGCAAAGAGTTCAAAATTGACTTTTTGTATTGTAGTTACGGCCTTTTACTTAAAAACTACTATTTTACCATAAATTTGTTTTCATAAATAAAAATCCATCTTTATTTTTCAGCTTGATTCTAAAATTTGGGTATTAAGTTCAAAGCAGTTTTTGTTTTATGATGTTTTTTGATTCTCCTGTAAAAAATAAAAATATTAGTTGCGGCATTTAGGTGACGATATGTAGTTTTCAAGAAACATTCCAAAGCTAGTGTAATACTTAAAAAAATATGTTTTTAAATAGCGTTCTGCCTATTTTTCTGAAACTTAATTGATATTATCTGTAATTCAGTTCATATTTTCTGAAGTAAATTTAATAATTTCTGATACACATTTGATGTTTTCTGAAATACATTTAAAATTTTCTGAGATACTTCTGATAATTTCAGAAATATATTTTATGTTTTCGGAAATACATTTGATGTTTTCTGAAATACATAAGATAATTGCTGAAATACGTTTGATGTTTTCTGAAATACGTTTAAAATTTTCTGAGATACATTTGATGGCTTCAGAAATACATTTGATAATTTCTGAAATACATTTGAGTTTTCTGAAATACAGTGGATATTTTCTGAAATACATTTGATAATTTCGGAAATACATATGATATTTTCTGAAATACATATGATTATTTCTGAAACTCAATTGGTATTTTCTGAAATTCAATTGATATTTTCTGAAAATCAATTGATGTTTTCTGAAATACATTTGATACTTTCTAATATACAATTGATATTTTCTGAAAATCAATTGATGTTTTCTGAAACACAATTGATACTTTCTGAAATTCAATTGATGTTTTCTGAAATACAATTGGAAAATGTGTAGTAATTAAAAAAAACACATAAGTTTATTTTTGACTTCTTCAAAGTTTTCCTAGTACTTAGCTTTTTAAAAACCTAGCGGTTTTGCTTACTAAAAAAGTTCTGTCAATAGCAAATATATACTTTAATCTTAAAAAACACAACTCTGTAAGTTTGTGAACATGTTAACGAAAAAGATTTGTAATTTTGCTAAACAGACAGCAAACTCGGCGGTTCTGCTTATAAATACACAAATACACTTACATATACCATACACAGATTTTCCCTAACGCTGTTTTTGTGATTGTATTGTGAAATTGGAATTACCGCCTCCGCCCCTCCCACTGACCGCATAGATGTTTACACATCAACAAAAGTACTTTTTAATATAAAATTACCTTTTAATTAATATTTTACATTTTCCTAGAAATGTACTTTTTGATAATAAGTTCATTATTCTTTAATGGAAAATTAATTTTTAATAAAAAGGTATTTTTGAACAAAAACAAGTAATTGTGTCAATTTCGGCTATGCCGTATCTGTGATACCCTCCACCGGGTTTTTACGTTTATAACAAATGTAAACCAATTTCTAAAAAAATAAACAATTTGATAAACTTAATACTAGATTAGTACAACAAACATACTGAATTTTTAGCATTTTTAGAGGTGCTTTAATATTTTAGGCCATATCAAATACCATCCTGCTCGAAATAATGACTAAGTGTACCAGGCTACATAGATTATTTTGTGAATGCGACAGACGGACAAGCAGACACAGCGACATCAATATATCGACTGAGTTGTTATAATTAAGAATATGTATAATATATGGGTTATATAGCTTCTGCAGAATGGGTATCAAATTACTTTCACTGGTACTGAAAAGAAAATTTTTTTTAAATGCTACTTTTTACTAAAAGATTAACCGTTTACTAAAATTGAGCCCTTTAATAAAAAGAAACCTTTTTCAAAATAGGTACATTTTAATAAAAAAATATTTTTTAATAAGAAGATCATTTATATTGAAAAGTAATTGTTAATAAAAAGTTACTTTCTTATAAAAGGGTACTTTTTCAGAAAAAGGTGATTTTTAGTAGAACGTAAAAAGCTACTTTTTATTAAAAAGATACTTTTTCATCAATAGGTATTTTTTTGTAAAAAAACAGTGTTGGGTAAAAAGGTACATTTAAATAAATATTTAGTTTTTAGTAAAAACGGAGTTTTTCGTAAAAATTTATTTGTTCGTAAAAACGGTACATCTTACGAAGATGCACTTAAAAAAAATTTATTTTTCATTGAAAGGTAAATTTAAATAAAAAGGTACTTTTTCATAAAAAGAAAATTTTTAGTAAAAAAAGATTTTGTATAAAAAGATAGTAGTAGTTTTTTTGAAAACGTACTTTTTAATCTACATATATTAAATTCATTTTCTGTTTGTTTGTTTGTTTGACCGCTATACAAATTTTTATTTTTCAACGGATTTCTCTGAAATTTGGTACGCACAATTTCTGTACTCCAGGCCAGGTCAACATATGATTCTTAAGGCCGCTCCTACTTTTACGCCCACTTTTTATACAAAAGTCACTTTTTGTTTTTTGGTATATTTGTTCGCTATAAAAAATTTTATTTTTCAACGGATTTGTCAAAAATTTGGTACGCACGATCTCTGTACTCCAGGCAAGGTCGCCATATGCTTCTTACAAGACACGCCTAATATTGCGCCTACTTCTATGTATATAAATATTTTTTATTTTATTTGTTTCATTCTTTCACTGCTATACAAACTTTTATTTTTCAACGGCTTTCTCTGAAATTTGGTACACGTGATCTCTGTACTCCAGCGAAGGTCGGACTATATATATTTCTGGCCACGCCTACCTTTACACCCACTTTTTTATAAAATTCACTTTCTGTTTTTTGGTACATTTGTTCGCTATACAAATTTGTATTTTTCAACGGATTTCTCTGAAATTTGGTACACACGGGAATAACTTACCGATGAACAAATTCCCGAAATTTAAAAAAAGGTCCCCAAAAGAAATTAATAAATTCCCCATTTTTGTTTTAAGCTAAATAAAAAAATGAACTTACTCCCAAAAATATAATTTGGCAATTACAATAAGTTGACAAGAACTGCGCGGCAGCACTGGTGTACCGACAAACGCGCGGACGCGGTCGCGACTCGCTCGCGGAACACAGGTCAGTGAAAAGTCATATGATAAATTTTATCTACGTGTGTGCAATAATTACCTGTTGATCAAAATAGGCCAAACATATACTACAAGCAGTTGCTTAAAGCAACCTTGCGGCACAATTTTAAACGTCGCATGCATTTTCCATTTTTGAAACTTCTATAAATTTGACGTCTCTGCTCAATGATGATCATTTATTGAATGAAGTAATTCAATTTTTAAAACTTCTGATTCTTTTAATTTGCAAACGATTCTGTCATGATTGATGTTTGCAAAATAAATAAACTTAAAAAAAACTTCAAGCGCTTTCGCAGCTTATTTTTGAAGTATTTTTGCTGTAGCGTCTTTTAAAATTAAAAAAATTTCGACCAGCATAGCCAAGTAAGTTTACAACACAAAAAAATGTTAAATTGAAGTAATAATATATTTACTAACCAAAAAACGTAAATATTGGGGAATTTTTTTGATCATGAACAAAGTCCCCAATTCCATACAAATTTTTGGAGAGAAAGTTATTTTTTTTGAGGAATTTGTTCATTAGGAACTAAACACTCAGCGCCTGGTAAACAAGAGTGAACCATTTTTCAAGTCAATGACTGGATCCCGGGCAAGACCGGGTAAAAGCAGCTAGTAAAAACTAAATTATTACCAAAAGTACTTTTCACTTAAAAGTAAGTTTTTAACAAAAACGTATTTTTTAATAAAAAGGTACGTTTTTATAAAAAGGCACTTTTTAAGAAAAGGGTACATTTTAATAAAAGGGCACTTTTGAATAAAAAATTACTTTTAGTAAAAAGTTACTTTTTGGTAAAAAAAAAATACTTCTTTTTGGTAAAAAGGTACTTATTGTAAAAATATACTTTTGTTAAAAAGTTGTCTCTTGCGTTTAAGTAATAAATTAAGATGCTTTTATCGAAAGGTATTAATAAAAAGAAATAAGTAGTCTGTATTTAAAAAGTATTTTATATTAAAAAAGTGCCTTCTAATAAAATTGCAGTTTTTAACAAAAAGGTACTTTTTAATAAAAAAAGTTGTTATTTAATATTAAGGTACTATTTACTAAAAAAGGAGCTTTTTACTAAAAACAAATTACTTTTTAAACTCTTTCTTTTAACTCATACTCATACTCTCTGTCTGTCTGTCTGTCGTGGTTGCCCCATTTCCCTTTATCCAATTGATCTGAAACTTGGCCTATAGTCTTATTGTAGATTAATTTTTGGGGTAATAACGTACAGTCACATATAATCACGCATGGTTTCGGAGTGATCTAAATGTCATTTGCCTCATCCGTACGATCTTAAACTGTATGCACTTCCTGCTAAAAAAAGATTAACTTTGACCAAGTCACGCGCAGTCGCAGGGAGATTTAAAACGGATTTCCCCTCATTTAATCAATCTGAAACTTGGTCGATATACTTGCTGTAAAAAAAGATTAACTTTGACGCACAGTCACGCATAGTTACGCACAGTCTCGGAAAGATTAAATGCTCACTTCCCCTGATCCGATCGATCTGAAATTTTGTCCATAGACTTGTTGTGGCCAAAGATTTATTTTAAGATAGTCATGCACAGTCTCGCAAAATCACGGGTGATTTAAACCCCACTCCCCCTCATGCCCATATCCTACAAATCTTCTTCATGAAGAAACCGGTATGAAAAAATTATCGAGGATTAATAAGAATTACTTTGCCAAAATTGAAAATTGCGCTTACCCACTGATAGGAGAATGTAGAGAAAGAATGTAAAATTAAAAAGAAATCACCAAATTGAAAATTATATGCTTATAGAGGTCTATTATTTCTAATAAACCTCCTATAAGCATATAAATATTTTCAGATAGTATTTGAATATATTAAATCATCATATTAAATATTAAGAACTATTTAATATCTTTAGATCCTATATATTATTTGTTGCAATATCTATATGTAAAGATAAGAGCTCATATGTAAATATCAAATTTGCTGAAATAAAGAATGGCCCAGTTATAATCTGGACGCATTCATAACGTTGTTACAGCGCCCCCAGTGTATGAAATTTTAAACCATTTACATATGTTGTTGACAAAACATATACCGATATTTGACATAATTTTCAAGTTTGTCATTCGAATAGTATTTCGTACAGACGCCATGGAACAAAAAAGACGTGAAGAAACTTTGCACACTTTCTTAGAAAATCCAACATTCAGTGGTTCGAAAATTTCTAAAATACTTAAGATTCCTAAATCTACAGTGTGTAGTGTTTTATATCGGTATAATGCTACATTAAGTATAAATAGGAAACCAAAACAGATGTGTTCAAGATTCACGTGAGTACCTGCCACGGTGGCCTGACCTCACGGTGCACTTAACACCGGGTGGAAACTATGCGTCCACCGGCGCCCTCGCAGTACGAGTACCAATTTGAGGCATGCATTTGGGCATGACCTCCCCCTTGGATGAGGAGCGGAGTACTATCTAAAACTCCTACCGATCTATGGGTCACGGCACCCGGTCGCAATGCAACTCCACACCGAGCTTGCGCTCTACCCGCGATTTGGGTCTAAACCACAGCCACCACGATGCTCCCATACGGGGCCGCACCACTGCCAGGCTGGAATAAAATTCCAGGGGCTCCTGACACCCGTGGTACCAGAATAAAGCCTCCGGTCAGGCTTCGTAGCCGAAGCTACTACCAGTTGAACTCCAAACAGTTCGGGACTGGTGGCCCTGGACGACAAAACATATAGACATAAAAAGACAAAGGACAAACACTGAACAGCCGCGCTCTGAGTTAGCATGTGCCCCCTCAATAGCAGCACACAAAAGGACAACAATAACGTGGCAACACATAAAACAACAGAACAAACGCGCAGGAACAGCAGGTAGCAGCAACAACAGCAAACAGCAGGGAGAGAGCTGAAGACGGTGCACCGTTGTGGAGGGACAGATACCGATGTATCAGCCCCCGTCAACAGTCATACTTATATCTGAAATCCAGGCACGACGATGTGCACTACTGGAGCGACCACCCATTGGCAGTTAAGCACCACCACGGATGCCCCCATCAGAGGCCACCTATACTAAACGTCCAGTTCTCCTACGATTGAATACGCCCCTTGCGTATTCACCTAAATTCCTAACAGTCCGCCCGTCCTCTAATGCCCTACTCAAATCCCATCCTATCGCCGTCCGTAAAATCCCCATCCTATCCAAACTCCTAATATCACTATAAAGTGAACACCCGGTCAAAACATGTACGACGTCCTCCGGCCCTTCCCCACACCTACAGTCCGGCGTATCGGACAGGCCCCTCTTATGCAGAAAAGCATTCAAGGAGCCATGCCCAGTCAGTAAAAAGCCCAGGCTAAGGCCGAAGCCAAAGTCCGGGCGGTCTCTAACGAAGGTCACGTCCTTAATAAAATCGTACGTTGTTCGGTCTTTATCCGTCTCAGTCCAACGTGAACGCCATCTTGCAAGAAGATGCTCTTCCAGCAGGAGTTTCACCTACCTCAAGTCTAAATCAGCGATTTCAGTCGAAGTTATCCAATCATGCCCTGATAGTGGCAGTCCCTTCTTGACCTTGAAAATAATACCACGACGTACCACCTCCAAGTCAAGGGGAGGTGCACCTAACAAAACTTGAAGAGCATCTGTCGAAACTGTGTGACAAACTGGCATGCAAGCCAGCATTGCCACTCTCTGACAAGACAAGATTCGTTTCTTGCCCATAGCAGACAGAGCGGTGCCGTACCATACAGACGAGCCGAATGTTGCACAAGCAACAAACAGATCACTATATATGGTACGGACAGCTCTCCTGCTAAGACCCCAGTCATTCCTGAGGATGCGTCTGACTCCTCCCACAACTGTCGTCAACTTGTCCTTAAGTGTCGAAAGATGAACTAGAAAGTTCATTCTTTCGCCCATGGTTATGCCCAAATACCTAACCTGAGTCACGTATCGAATGCTGGCATTGCCAGATCGAACTACAGGTGGGCGAGCCTGCGATAAGCTGCCTTTAAGCAGCATGGAAACGGTCTTTTCCCTTGACACTTCAACACCGACACTGTTCCCCCACTCATTGATTTCACGCATGGCCCCCTCACCTTTTTCTCTCCAGTTCAGCACGAGACTGACCTTCGATTAAGATGAGCAAGTCATCCGCGTAAGCACAAAGTTGGTGGGTTGTCCTTAGGGACCTTAACAAGGGATCCATCATTAGGTTCCAAATAAATGGACCACAGATGGACCCTTGCGGGCAGCCCCTAACAACCTCCCTACAAACAGTATCGTTGGCTCCTACCGCAACAACTTTCCTGCTATTAAAATAGCTTTGCCATAAGGAAAGCTCTCTACAACCTACTGTCCGTAGTCTGTCCAGTACCCTATCCCACGAGAGGTAAACAAACGCACCTTTAAAGTAAACAAATATGCCAAGGACATATTTGTTCGGACAGTCAGTCACACAATTACGGACATGATGCCAAGCATCCTCCACGGATTTCCCTTCTTTAAAACCGAACTGAAACTCAGAAGCAACCTCATTGTAGGATTCCTTCAGTCTGTTGACCATAATCCTCTCCAGCACTTTTCCAAGTTCTGGGAGAAGGCTTCTGCCCCGATAAGAGCGAGGATCGCTCCTCACTCTATCGGGAGACTTCAGGAGCACCACAACTTTGGCTTGCTTCCAAGCCCCAGGGAAGTACCCCTCACTAATGCACCTCCTGTAGATTGCCTCCAGGTATTCCGGTATGGCTTTCCAGATGCTTTTACACATCTCTCCAGTCATACCATCCAAGCCCGGAGACTTTATATACTTGACTCGGCACATGCTAACATCTACTTCTAGTCTTTCCAGTGGCGGAGGGCCATCCACCGCCTCATAGAGAGGATGGACAGCCGGTTCAGCCCCTGGAAAAAGTGCCTCAAGTAAAGCGCTAGTGCACTGTCTCCACGTCAGTAAAGTCACTCCACTTATACAAAGACCGTCAAGTCCGTCTGTTTCCGTCTACCCCGGACTATACGATAGGCCTGACCCCAGGGGTCATTTCTGCTGTCCTGCACAAAAGTCCTCCAATCCTCCTCCTTGACACGAACAATCTCGTCTTTGTACGTCCTCAAGGCGGCCAGATAGTCAACTTTACGCTGAGCAAGATCTTCAGCATTGGAACGCCTTCCCCTTTGGAATCGCTTCTTAAGGCGTCGGACATTCCTCCGCATCATATCCAGCTCCCGAGACCACCATTTAACTCCTCTGTGTCGAGTCTGGCGACAACGACCCAGAAGAGTGTCGTTCACTGTGGACATCCATTGATCTATCTGGTCGACTTGACTGTCTATTGTCCAAGCCCTAAATTCTGCAATTGGCACATCCAGCGCTGTGCCCCTAAAGGCATCAGCGTAGATGTCCCAATTGACGTCATGTAGTCGCCACCTGCGTGGCATGTCCGTCCCGTTCGTAGCCCGATGATGAGAGACCACAACCTCAATGAGGCTATGGTCACTCACCCCAAAGTCCTCGCTAATCTTCCAACTAATGTCAAACTCTGAAGCTACCCTCCCATTACCTAACGTCACGTCAATGTCACTACAACCTCCTGGACCGTCAAAGGTGTACATCTCACTAGGCTCATTGAGAACAATGAGCCGCTTCGTGACCAGCCATTCACTAAGCATAACACCTCGCATGTAGTTCGGATGAGCAGAAGCATTTCTGCTCATCTTGGAGAACCACATGGGAGAGCATGCGTTTGCGTCTAGAGCTAGGATTATAGGTGAGCTACTATCCAGTAGTAGTACCGAATCCATGTACCCCAAATAGGGTTCAAGAGGCGTTCCGAACCTACAGTAGATGCTCGTCAGTAACATTCTACCAAAACCCCCTTCTACACTAACGCAGATTCCCCAAACACTCCTACTAATGACGGTACAGTCCACGTCCCTATCCCTAACAACAATAGCGGCGCTACCACCGTCGTCGGTAAACGCGCGCATACCCCCAGGTAAACCCCTGATGCAGCCATCCGTAATATACGGCTCCTGCACTAGGGCAAAACTCGCGCCCAGGTTACACATCGCCTGACCTAGCTCGCAGATCACGGAGTATGACCGCTGACAGTTAAGCTGCAAGATTTTTATATCTGTTCCCTCCATTTTAATGGCGTGCGTTCGCTCTAGCAACTATTGCGCTGTAGACGGGACAGGCCGCGGACATCATAAGATGCCCAGCCGGGAGTCCCTTAAATGCGCAATTCCGGCATCTTATTTCATTTTCGCACCGTGAGGCTTTATGGCCGGCGGTACCGCATAGGCGACAAACCTCATAAGGCATTCGACAGTCCCTAATCATATGGTCGAACCCTAAGCACCTGTAGCAGCACGGAACAGCATCGTGATGTCGCACCGCAAACGAAAACCAGTTAATATAGCATCTTCCGACATCGGTCAGCAGCTCCATAGCCTGAGCGTTGTCCTCCAGGACAACGTTAACCGGGCCGCCATTTACCTTCCACGGGCTAGACACCAAGCGAACGCTCCTTTTGAAGACTTCCTCGGACATCTTCTCCTTCAGGTTCTTCTCGTACAGCTCGTTCATAAATTCATCCGGAGTGATTTCCGGGTGAACCCGCTGCACGACGACCTTCGGTCCGAGCTTGTCTCTCACCGACACCTCCAACCCAACCTCACCGAACTTAGCGTTCTTCACGACCCTCTCCCTTTCAGCTACCGACGGGGTTCGAATAACCGCTCCGCCATCGCGCATAGGCCGTAGTGCGTGGACACGTACCCCAAGGGTGGGGCCGACCTCCTTCTGCACCTTCTTTACGACCTCCTTAGAGGTGACGCCCTTCTTGCCCTTCACCACCACGGACCACGTTTCCACAGGCTTGGGCACCACCGCAACAGCACCAGAGACACCACCAGACAAACCACCATCAGAAACACCAACGTTACCACGCCTAACCGCTATCTGGGCCCTTATGGGAGCCTTCGAAGCCGCTGGCTGCACTCCGACAACCCTTCCGCCTTCATATACCTCCAAACGCCCCTTCAGCCGCTCGTTCTCGGAGATTAAACCGAACAGGAGTTGTTCAAAATCGCCAACGTGACCCATGACCGCCTTGGCAAGCCGCGCATCAACACCATCGGCCATGACCAAATCCAGCAGATCAGCACTTACGCCCTTCATCTTGCCAACTATGCCAGCTTCACGTGCTGGCCGGGCCCTCATGCGGTCACGCGTCTTCCTCGTATTGGCACCAGACGTTTTGTCGCTCATTGCTTCTGCAACGACCTCCCCTGACTCCGCAGCCAAAACACCAGCAGCTTCACCAACAGCAACACCAAAAGCAACACCAGCCGGACACCGAAACCTGGGTGACAACGGCTTCTTCGGCGATACAACCTTCACCCGCTTCACCACCTCCTCCATCTCCGTGCTCGATAGTTCGCTCTCGGTGTGGCGGAGAAGACTTCCACCAGCCGGGGACAAACCTGCACCACACCCATCCGTCGTGGCCATATCAGAGGCGTCGCCTTTCGGCTTAACACCCCTCTTCCGGCTCGCAGGCGGCATCCAAATTTATAAATATATGCAAAAAGAGTACTGACCTTGTATATCACCAACAATACCAACTTACTCGTCAAACGGAAAGGCGGACAAACCGACGGAAAGACGGACAAGCCGACGGAAGGACGGACACTTAGACTTTTGCGAAACCGAACGGAAGGACAGACAACGGTTGCGTCCACTTTATAATTCAAAGTTATTAGCGCCACCTACTAGCCGATGTACGAGCTAACTACAGCGGTAGTAGCCGCGACACTAACCGTACCGACACTAGCAAACACACTTATCGTCCGACTATTCACCGCTAGAGCGTTTCTTTTCTTCGTGTTTAACCACACTTTTGGCCGGAGAATTTGAGACACCAAATTCTATGTTGTTCAGCGGAGCACCCTAAACAACAACAAACCACAATATTAAAGTCACTGTCTTATTTCCAACAACAAACCAAAATATTAAAGTCACTGTCTTCTACTTATTCACTTTTCACTTTGACTTAACCGCACTGCTTAAAAACACGTCTGATCAATTCAAGAGTAAAACACCGAATGAGAGGAAACCAAGACACGAGGAAAAAAGTAAGGTTACGAACTCAACTGTGGAGAGAAAGGTATTAGCATCAGTGCAAAAAAAATCCTGGAATGTCTGACCGCGATAGAGCCAAAAAATGTAAAATAAGCAGAAGCAATGTCCAGCGAATACGTATACGTAATGGATTGAAGGCCTACCGAGCAATTAAATACTCAAACCGGACAGAAAAAGAAGAATCTGTTGCCAAAACACGTGCTCGTCTGTTGTATACCAATATTTTAACGAAGTTTAAAGGTTGCATTATGATGGATGATGAAACCTACCTAAAATGCGATTTTAAGCAGTTACCTGGAAACAAATTTTATATTGCAAAGGAACGTGGAAATGTCAGCGCTAAATATAAGTATACCAAGTTGGATAAATATGGCAAAAAAATTCATATGGCAAGCGATTTGTAGTTGTGGGTTGAAGAGTGCTGCTTTTGTGACATCATCAAAAATGACGTCTGAATTACACATAAAGGAATGTCTCCAAAAAAGAGTATTACCACTGATTAAAAAGCACAACAATTCCGTCAAATTTTGGCCTGATCTAGCAACATGTCATTATTCGAAATTAGCCAAAAAGTGGTATAAATACAAAGGGGTAGATCTAATACCCAAACACATGAATCCTCCAAACTGCCCACAATTTCGACCAATCGAAAGATATTGGGCAAATGTAAAAAATAAATTGAGAAGAGTAATAAAGAAGCAAAAAATGAAGTTGTAGTGTTACAAAAATGGAACCAGAGTGCTAAAAAAGTAAAGCCGAAGGATGTGCAAAAATTAATGGGGAGCATCAACAAACATGTCCGTTCTTTTATTCGTAACGAAGAAAATTAAATTATTTTTATGATTTTCCTTGAAGCTGAATAAATTTCCTTTAATTTGGTGTATACAATTTTTAAAAATTTGTCTTATTTACAAAGTTATAACTACTTTTGTGCGTTCAGATTATAACTGGGCCATTCTTTATGTAAATAAAAGAAGAATATATAATTGAAAATTAAAAAATTGATAGATATAAGTGAAGATCGGGGAAAGCAGCTTTATATGGGGGCTGTCACTAAGAATTATCCTCTACAACTTATTTTTGGATGACTGATTAATGGCACTACTAAACATACAGAGACCCAATTTCACCGAGTCCTATAAGATAATTTGGATTTTATGACAATTTAAGTCGATTTCACAAGGGTTATTTGTATGGGGACTAGGTCTGAACATGCTCAGATTTCCACCAATTTTAATAGCGTTCATGCTCTGGACGGTGGAAGCTTTGTTAAGGATTTTTTTTATGTCCCTTTTATACAACCATGGATCTGGCATCTCGATTACCGGATAAAAATGCAACCATGCTATCGAGTTTTGTCTTAGTCAGTCATCGCGTCAGTTTTTTTTTTCATATATATAATGACATGATAGTACCGTTACCAAAATTGACCAATCATAAGATGACACCTTAACATTAAAGAAGAAAGACAGAAGAAACGGGAGATAAGTTGAGAGTTTAAAAAAGGGCAACATTGCGTGAGGTCAGTTAGTTAGCAGTTAGCAGTTAGAAGTTGAAGAGTTCGCGTTTGATAGTTAAAAGAATAAATCATGCTATTGAAAACAAAAAAAAAATTGAAAACTTAAAATTTAATAAGTTTAATGCTAGAAAAGAAATAATACAAAATTTTAATTAAAGATCTAAAAGTAAAAACGTGAAAGTTAAAATTTATGTTTCAAATAAAATAAAAGCTAAGTCAAAAGACAGAAAAAAAAAGGATTGTAATCAAAGACCTGAAAAGAAAAAGCGTAAAAGTTATATCATAATTAAAAAACTGAATAAACTATGTTAAGTTGAAAGGAGAGAGAAATGTAAAACGTGCATTTAAGAAAAAGATTACCAGAGAATTATGGAAAACTGAAAGTATAATGTGCAAAATCAAAAAAATAAGAAAAAGCAAAAATTATAAGGAAAAGTTACGATTTTGTTAAATTCCGAAAACTAAATATAAGTAAAGATTTTGTTATATATTAAAAACTAAAGAAATGTGTACTATGAACTGTAAAACCATCTAGCATAAACCTGACAAGAAAAACTAAACAAGTGTAAATTTTGAAAACGAGAAAATCTAAAAATGTAAATTATAAATTGTAGAAACATAAATATGAAATGAAAATCGAAAGAAAATTACGAATTTAAAATTTTGTACAATAGCCAGATGAAAAACGAAATAAGCAACAACGCCAAGTACCATCAATATTGCAGCCATTGCTACAGCATTGCAGCGTCAGCCCCAAAGCACAACCCCAGCGACAGAGTAGCAGCGACCAACAGCAACACAAAAAATTAGACGTCGTTAAGTATAAATAAATTTTCTTTACAAACTGTTATTATTATTTCCTTATCCATAATTGATTTTTTTTTGCTTACATGGTTATAATAAAATTGTCCCTTATTTTAGATTAGAAATTAAGATTTTGAATAAGAAAATTTTTTTTTGAATAATAAGATCAATATAGTCACCAGAATAACTTTCACGCTGTTACCTATATTTAAATAAAAGTCTACATAAGTGTAATTTGATAATGCAAACATATATATATAAGTGGTAGATGTAAAAATGGAGAAAGAATTTTTTTTTAAATAAATAATATAAGTTAAGGAAAAAAAAATGAAGCATTAAACTAAATAATCAAGAGGAATGTAGGGATGAAAGGTAGGTAGTGGTGGGTGGGCAGAATGATCACAACAGGAAACACTTCGTGGTAGAGAAATCCTAAAAACATTCGAAAAAGCAGTTTTTTTTAATTTTTTGTATTTTGCTAAACTCATGGTTATTCGGCATGGGACTTTAGCTATATGCTTACGCGTTAGGGATACAGGGTCATAGAATTGCCAACCCGAGAAGCTAGCCGGGGGACAAAATTACATCATGCCATGCCATTTAATTATTTTTGTATTTTCTAACGTAGTGAAAACGACGCGTAACAACTTACAAGTCAAATGTCAAAAAAATATGTTCATATTTGCGATCTGTAGTTTGATTACAAGGTTTATATGGATACACAAACAGACGGACGGACGTACATCGCTAAATCGACTCAGAAAGTGATTTTGAGTCGATTGATATAATAAAAGATGGGTCTGGGTCAAATAGTTTTGGTAGTTACAAACATCAGCACAATGTCATTATAACCCGACCACATAGTGGTATAGGGTATGAAAAGGTTTTTTTTTTTAAATAAAAGGCTACATTTATAGCAAGACTTAACAGTAATTATTTAATCAAAATTGAAAGTTCCTTTATCCATTGATTATAAATTTGTTGCACTTTAGCTTAAAATTAAAAAATAAAAATAAGAACAATACAGATATTTATAATTAACTATTAACACAATAGTTCTTTTATAAACATGTGTATTTTATAACAATATGTGATTTCCAAAACATTTAATAAAGGATTTTCCCCTATTTTTAACTTAAATCTTTTTTATGTTTAATAAGCAAATCCATAATATTAACAGGCTAGGCGATTTCTTGTGACTGGTGTTTTGTTCTACCGTTTTATTCTGATTTCGACGAAACATATATTATTTGCAGACTTAAAGATTTTAAAATTTTTACTTTTATTTTTAGTAAATTTCATTTAAAGTGGCTACTAACACATACACATAATTATATAATGATATGTGTGGGTTTATTAAATTTGTTAATGTGTTTGTAATAAAACTGAGTTTGTTTTTGTGTTGTTTTGTGAATTGGCAATAATTGATTAGCATACTTTTAGGGTCTTTATTTAATGAAAAAATAAAATTTCCTAGAATTTGCGCCCGAGTTTCGAGGCCTGGAATCTGCTAGTTGTTATTTAATATCTTGAGATCATATTATATTGATAGTTGTACTAACTAGTCGATAAGATCTCAAAATGTACATATCATGAAACTATGGTCTGCAAATAAAGGATGAATAAAAATATAAAAAATAAAAAAATTAAAGGCAACATTTTCATGAACAAAAATTGTAAAATGGAACATCTTAACGAGAAGATACTTTTAAAGAAAAATATACTTTTTCGTAAAAAAGTACTTTTTCGTAAAAGGGACTTTTTCGTAAAAACGTGCTTTTTCGTAAAATGTACTCTTTTGCAAAAGGTACTTTTTCGTAAAAAGGTACTTTTTCATCAAAAAGTTAATTTACATTAAATTGTACTTTTATGAAAATTGTAAAGAAATACTTTTTTATAATAAGAATTTTTATGCACTTTTTACCATTTTTGAGCATTATTCATCAACTTCAATATTTGATTGTTTTATCAGTGCTTTTTTAAAGATAGGGTTATTTTTTGGTGCTCTTTCCAAAGTTGTATTTAGTTAAAAAAAGAAAAAAATTTACCAATTTCTAAATTTAGTATTCATTTCTCTATAAACAAATTCAAAAACTTTATTCCAAAATTATTATCATACGTAACAAACTTTGCCGTAGAATATATTTTACTCTTTTTGCGGTTTTCCAAATTAAATTTAGGGTGAAATTTTCTAAACAAATAACACAAACAGTTTTTTTTTGTTTTGCATAAAAGTATAAGTTTTTTATTTAGCAAAATATTTCTATAATTTTATCCAAAGCAACCTACGTTTTTCTTTGGACAAATTTCATTTAATTAAATTTGTATGCATATTTTAAACAAAAAGTGGGATTAGATGAAACGAAATAATGCTACAGAAATTTAATTAAACTTGGGGAAATGTATAAAAGTAAGAAGTAATTATAAAATTTTGAAAAAATATTATTCCAATAAAGTTTTTGTGGGTGTTCTTTTTTTTAATTTATTGTTTAAACAAATCATTTCTTTTATTATTATGAAGTTTAGATTGAAGTGTCCTGTTATATTTGCCTTTCAAGTAAACATGATAAATTACTTTGGTTTACCTCCTACCCAACCTCTTAACAACAAAGTTTTTATTTTCTCTATTTTCCTGTAAGAAACAGGACTTTTAGGGTTTCATTTTTTGGTGTTTGGTACACAGATGCTCATGTTATACTGTTTGTTTGACTAACATATTGACTTGCTGACCTTTCAAAATTAAGTTTATTTTGCTTTTGGGAAGAAATATAGAAAACTTGTTTTTAAAAAAAGTTGAATTGCTCTGTTACAGTTGCTTAAAGAACCAACGAACTAAAACAAGGGAGATTTTAAAGTTTAAAATGTTTTTGTTGGAAAAATTGATTGACAATTTATGAACATGTTAACCATGAAATTGAGTGGTATTAAATGATGACAAAAATTAAATTATCACAGTAATGATAGGTTCTGTGCTAAACAATTTATCATATTATAGTTGATGGTTGGGTTTAAAATTGTTATTAAAAAAAAAATTACATGAATAATCTTTTTAGTGAATAGTGATAATATTTATTTATTTAATATAGTTTTTTGTGAAAAGGTATTATTTAATGAAAAGGTACTGAAGGGTAATAGAAAGGCAATAGGATGGAACTTTTTGCTAAAAAAAAAGTACTTTTTACTAAAAAAAAAAGTACTTTTCAATAAAAAAGTACTTTTCAATAAAACTATAGTTCTTACTGAAACTGCACTTTTTACAAAAAATTACATTTTTTCTAAAAGAAATTACTTTTTACTAAAAAACTTAATTTTTAATTAAAATGTACTTTTGATAAAAAAAAAGTAATTTTAACTAAAATGGTACCTTTTAATAAAAAGTATTTTTTACTAAAAAAAAAAAAGTTAATTGATACCTTTACTTAAAAGTTCTTTTTTAATCAGAATGGACTTTTTTAAAATAAGGAACTTTAAACAAAAAAAAAATTTTTTTAATAAAAACTCACTGTTTGAAAAAAGATACTTTTTACTAAAAAGCTCGTATTTAATAAAAATTTCCATCTTTCTAAAATAAAAGTACTTTTTCTTAAAAAGGTACTTTTTATTTACTAAAAAAGGACCTTTTACAAAAAAGTAATTTTTACAAAAAAAAGCTACTAAGATCCTTTTACGCAATAGGTACTTTTTAACATGCAAAGAGGTGTTTTATACAATATTTGAATTCCAAAACATTTATATAAAGGATTTTCCCTTATTTTTACCTTTGGAGTAGGTTTGATAAGTTGCAGTTATCATACTTTCAGTATGGTAACTTCAATGGTAACCTTGAACCATTTATGTGTAAAAATATGCACACATACCAAACTCAAACGTGTAAAGTGCTTGCTTACATTTTGGTGTTGTTTATCAGTAAAAGTGCTATTACACGATGTGTTTTTTTACACATGTACTGTCACTTTTTTTATCCATATGAAATTCCGCATGTCTGTCAAAATTGTCATTTACATACGATTCATAATTTTTGCTATCACACGTGCATATGTATTTCCATATGACATAACCTCTAAATGTAAACAACAGCTGATTTAATTTGTGAATTTACAAAAATTTAATGTTAAAAAAAAGTTATATATTTTTTAATTGTTAATTAGTATTAAACAATTTATTTTTCTTTCAATATTAATCTTTATAATTTACTCTGTTTTTCTTTCGCCACAAGTAGTATTTCATAAGTTTGTCATGCCAAAATAGAACCTGTTCTAATTGAAAAATGTACGTGTGACTTTCCTCATGTATTGTAAATAAACAATGTTTCATATGTATCACACGATGCGTACAACTTTTGTTGTGGGAAAATTTGACAGTACATATGTAAAAAAAAACATCGTGTAATAGCACCTTAAGTCAATTTGCAAGCCAAGAAATTGTAATTTAGATACTAAGCTAGAAAAATATAATTTTAATATAGAATTTAGTAAATAAACGTGATGATGAACAGTCGCACAAGCACCTAAATGTTTTTCAAAATCGTCATGTCTTATATATTTCTAATTAAAAAAAAAAAAATTATATTTAATATTTACAGTTCAAATTAATTACATGTATGCTAACAGCTACTCACATGAAGCAAAAATCCCACTTTGACGTTAGTTTTCAATGTAATTCTTTTCTTTAACAAGAAATTAACTAAAGCACCAGACCTTTTATATATAATGTGAACTATAATATTTTATAATACAAACAAATAAATTTAAATTTTATGTTACATATTTTTAAAATTCAATTAAATTAACCACAAACCTTAAAAAACACAAACATCTATTTTCAACTTGATCAGTAACCAATGTAATTTAGGCTCTTGACCGCAGTTATAAATGAAAGTCTAACATAATTTAAATAATAGAACACTTTTATAATATTTAATGTAAGTACTTCTTCGGAAAAAGATACTTTTTTGCAAAAGGGTAATTTTTCGTAAAATATTACTTTTTCGTGAAAGGTACTTTTTCATGAAAAATGTAACCTTATTTTAATGTAAATTGTAGAAATTACTGTTTCATAACAAGAGATACATTTAACTAAAAAGGTACTTTTTATTAGATGTTAATTTTTATTCAGAAGGTACTTTTTACTAAAAAAAGTAGATTCCACTGAAAAGGTACTTTCTATTCATAAGGTACTTTCTACTAAAAAAATAAGCTTTTTATACAAAAGGTACTTTATTACTAAAAAGGTACTCTTTACCAAAAATATACTTTTCACTTAAAGGGCACTTTTTTGCCAAAAACGTAATTTTTACTAGAAACGTACTTTTTACTAAAAAAAAGAAGTATATTTTTATTCAGAAAGTACTTCTTATTCAGAAGATACTTTTCTTAAAGGTACTTTTTACTTAAAAATGTATTTTTTAATAAAAAGGTACTCTTAACTAAAAATATATTGTTTACTTAAAAGTTATTTTAGAAAGGTCATTTTTAATAAAAAGGTTTTCTTTAATAAAAAGTTACTTTAAAATAATATGGTAATTTTTAATAAAAATGAAATTTTTAATAAAAGGTACTTTTCACTAAAAAAGTACTTTCGACTAAAATGTTTTTTTTTTTACTGAAAAAAATTTCTTTTTAGTAAAAAAAATTCTTAAAAACAAGTACTTTTTTACTAACAAGGTACTTTTCACGAAGAAAGAACTTTCTTCAAAAAAGTTACTTTTTACTAACCATATACTTTTTAATAAAAATTTACATTTTACTAAATAGGTACATATTACTAAAAAAAAGGTACTCTTTATTATACAGGCACTTTTTAATAAAAACGAACTTTTTACTAAAAATGAAGTTTCTTTTCAAAGGGTACTTTAACATATGTATTTTACTAAGAAGGTAATTTTTATTAATAGGTGTTTTTTGAAAAGATACTTTTTACAGAAAAGTTACTATTTGCTAAGAATATCGAGGTATTTTTTAATAAAAATGTACTTTTAATAAAATATGTTTTTTAATAAAAATGTATATCTTAATTTTTAATAAAATGGATCTTTTTAATTAAAAGCTATTTTTTAATAAAAAAGAATACATTTTTAAAAGATTATTTTTATACCGTCCACTCCAGTGTGCAGAGGGTATATATAAGTTTGTCATTCCGTTTGTAATAATTAAAAAAAAATTTTGGACCCCCATAACATATATACATTTGTGATCCTTATAACAACCGGAGTTGATATAGCGATGTCCGTATGTCCGTCTGTGGAAATCACGATGATGGCATCAATCGGGCAGCTAGGGTGCTCATTGATAAAAACAATTATTCCTTGACATCCTGAGAAGTTTTCTATTTAAAATCGTCCAAATCGGTACATTGGGGCCCGAGCTTTGAATGAAGAACTAAAAAAAGTCTTGAAAAAATATAATGCTCTATGTTGTTTTTATCACGATCGCGCACTTAATAGGACAGCTAGGGTGATCATTTTTAGTGAGAATGATTCACCAAATTCATGGGAAGATTTCTATTTCAAAAATCATTAAAACCGGTGGAACAGGTTCAGGAAAATCTCTGAAAAAGTGAAAAAAAAAAATGGAAACTATGATGTTTCTATATTGTTCTTGTTGTTATTTTGAATGTTGTATTGTTTTCTTAGTTGGACTTGTTGTTTTTGTGGTCGTTGTGGTAATAATATTATTAAAACTAACCCTTTGTAAATTTTTTATCAA
The DNA here is from genome assembly GCA_963682025.1 of Cordilura impudica. Taxonomy (NCBI): domain Eukaryota; kingdom Metazoa; phylum Arthropoda; class Insecta; order Diptera; family Scathophagidae; genus Cordilura; species Cordilura impudica. The sequence continues at coordinate 230,425,965 of OY821520.1, read as the reverse complement.
CTCTGGTAAAAAAATTTTAAAGTTTCCATGGTTTTGGCAACCCAAAAAAAAATTGTCAGATTTTCTCATTGCCACGAGACTGCCTGGGTTACGGGAAAGGGGTTAAAATACAACATTTTTTCAACAAGCAGACACTACGAGTTAATACAAAGTGAGTAAAAATTCACCAACATCTTAAGCAAATAATGCAAAAATACCTAGTTGTTATTAAAAAAAAAAAAAACAATGTAAATTTAACAAAAAAAAAAAATATGTATTCATTTAATCGGAAAAGCACACAAAAATAACGTTTGATGCTGTATTTTTTGTGTGTAATATTTACATATACATACATACACATATTAAATAATACAAATAATATACATATATTCTATATATCTATATCCATAGTAACTGCATGTTAGAAATAAATCGGTATATTATTTTATTTACATAAAATTCTGCAATATTTTGTTGTGGGGAAAATACATTTCTTTTGCATTAACAGAGTATCACTTCATTTTGCTCAGCGTGACTATGCCGCAGTAGATGGCGCCACAATTTTTTTTCTAATTAGCTTTGCAATAGTTATTTCTATTTTAACATGAATGTCAATATTTTCAACTAGATATCATAAAGAACAATGTTAAGATTATACACGCGCTGGTCTTTTATTTCATACGTTTTTCATTATTCTTTTACAAATATGAACATAAGTTTGGCATATTAACTTTTTGTTGTCTTTACAAAATAGAGTTACCGAGTTCATCACTGAGCATTTTGCTTTCAAAACAGTTCTACATAGTTATATGGAACAATTATTCTACTTTACCTACAAACTATCTGATTACGATTTCATCTAATTTTTAAAAATTGTTTATAGTTACTATAGCATTATTATTCACATAAATACAAAATTGCACTTTTTTAATTTTCCATTCAAATTTAAGGAAATATCAATTCTAAAAACTGGAATTAAAATCTCCAATTATAAATTAGATAATATTAATTGAATTTCAAAAAATCTATTTAAAAAGTCGGAAATAATAATTTTAAATTTAGAAGACATCAATTGCATTTTTAATATATAAATTTTATTCGTTAAACACAAATTGAAATTCCAAAAAAAAAAAAAAACACCATTCAGGAGAAATTAATAGCTTTTCAGTACCGCGATTCAGTAACTTCTTTTAACGATATTCGAATCGTTAAGAAAAGAAAATTGCAAAATTATTAGTAAAATTTTTAAGCGATATTCGCTATTGTTAAAGTCAGCTGTTGTTGTTATCTAAACGACAACCATTTTTGTTTTGTTTATTCAATCGATCAAAACTTAAATTTTTAGGTTGAAATGTCGTCATACATAAATAAAAATCATAAAATAGTGAAAATATTTTGCTTTTATTAAAAATATTGTTTATATAAATAAAAAAATTACATAGCATATTCAATTCATTATTTCATTTTCAAATAAATAAACAGAAATATTAGTAAAAAAAAAATAAAGAAATTAAACATAAACATAAAATCAGCCGGTCAAACACGAAATAATTTGTGTTTTTCGCATATTTTGACAGAGATGCCACTCGTTTACAATTTAAATGAATTGCAATATAGATTTTTCGACTGTCGTTAAGATGTATGTACTTAGTGAATCACTTAATACTTAGTGCAAACAACAATAGCTGTCGATATATTTTGCGATTGTCGGATCGTTGAAATTTACAGAATCGCAGTACAGAAAACATTAATTTAAATTCAATGAATTTTAGAAAACCTCAAATGATATTTAAGAATTGCGAATATAAAAACTGTTACATAAATAAACGCAATTTGATGAGAATGTTATTTTTTTTATATAAATTTTCACAATTTTTGTTGGATGAAAAGTTGAAGTTTTTCGGAAAATAATGATAACAAATTATTTTATTTATAATGTTTGGGACATTTGGTTTTTTGCGTTTGGCATCCCTAATTTGATTATTTATTATTATAAACTTATTCTCTTTGTTTTCAAAATATGACAATATTTTAATAAAAAACTTGTGAGAGCTGTTTTTTTTGGTTATTATTTTGTTACTTCATCCGACCTGTATGGCCGCAATGAAGAAATATTTGGCAGTTAAAAGAAACTATATAGCCGTCTTCAATTAGCACGATTTAATGCATATAGCCACCCTACACAACCATTACCTTTGCAATGGAGGTTAGGGCGAGCTATTTAATTAGCAAAAACTAAATTAAACGAGAAGTTATGTCATATAACCGGAAACGCATGCATATAGAAAACGCATGCATATTTTTCCAATATTTTGTTTACATTTATTATCAATAGTCAAACCGAGGTGGTGGGCACAGCCGAATTTAAAACTCTTACTTATTATATAACAGGGTACTCTTTATGAAGAAGTTTGTTTTTACCAACACAGTTCTTTGTAACAAAAAGGGACTTTTGTCTAATAGCTTGTTTTTTATGAATATAATTCTTTTTAGTAAACTGTTAGTAAAAACCTATTTTTTTTAATAAAAATATAATTCTTGAACAAAAAAAACAATCTTATTGGGAATGCAGATTTTCATATTTTATATTCTTATCTCTCTCTTTTTTTTAGTTCCCCCTTTCTTAAAATACCACTTATTTGCAAATAGCAGTTTTAAAATTTTGTAACAATAACTAACAATACAAATTAAAATAATATGTTGAAACTAAGACATCATTATGAGCGGCAAAAGTTTAATGTTGTTGTTAAAATTCCCTTTTAATGCCAAAAACAAAAAGGAAAAGCTCAGCATATGTGTAATATAAAAATTAATGTGGCAACACATTAAGACGTGGCAGGTAGCATCACAGCTACAAGGGTAAAACTTTGTGAAAACATGTATACGAAAATGGTTTTGCTATTTTGATGGAATTTTACTTCAAATGTCAGAAGTTTGAAAACGAAAGCTATATTGAACGAAGACGTTGGATGAAAACTTTGACGTGCAAAATGTTTAAGTTTAACGCTTGTATGCACAAATATTAAACACAATTTTGTTGCAATTTTGAAAATTGAAGAAGTTAGATATACAAGAAATTTTCCAAATGCAAGCAACAATTTGATTTCTGTAATTTTAATTCAAACCCTTTATAAAAACCAAGTTTCAAGCAAATCAAATTTTTTAACATAAAAATATATTATAACGCACAGTTCGTAGATAAAAAGATGATTGATAAACTGTAATAGACATTGAATGACAATGACATAAAATTAAATGTATGTAAAACATTTTTAATAATATTTTGACATCAGCTAATCAAGACAAAAACACGTTAACAGTCATTAATAAAATAAGAAAGTAGTTGGGCAGCAGAGTAACATAAAACAATTAATTGACTAACAATAAAACATTTGATATATATTTCCGATATTATTGAAAAAAAATATAAGAATAATTTAAATTAATTAAGATATTGCAGTCTGGCTGATGCTATTGTTGTTTAAAGACGTTTCGTGGCAGTGAGTGTTTCAAACCACTTTCAGTATTATTCAAATAATAAAAAAAAAACAAAAAATTGCATATTTTAAAACAAAAACATTCTGTTATATTACTTAAAGTAAAAAAAAAAAAACAAAAAAAAGCAACAAAGCTTAATTCATAAAAAATTAAACGTACAAGACCTAGTGAAGATGCTAACGCATTATGCGTAAACACAATGTCTAAAAAAACTAATACCCATAACAATGCAGTGAATGCAAATTATTGTTCACAGTTGCAGACTATTGATGAAGAAAAATCAAAAAAAATTGTAGTACCACCCATTACTATATTAAAATGCAAAATCGAAGAAATTCATGAAATTTGCAAAACAAACAAAATTGTGGATTATGCCATACGAAAAATTCGATAGGCATTAAATTATTTTTAAATCTAAAACTGATTTCGATAAGGTTTCCAATGTGCTTACAAACAACTACGAATTTTACACTTATGCAACAAAAAGTGAAAAACCGTATAAAGCCTTAATCTTTGGTCTTGATAAGTTTGAACCTACGATTATTAAAAAAAAACTCATCTATATGGGTTTGAGTTGCTTAGATGTTAAATTGGTTACTAAAAAGAGCAATTACAATGCCGAATATATTATTTATGTCGTATACCTTCAACGTCAATCAATAACAATTAGAGAATTAAGACAAAACTATTCTACAATTGATTACGTCAAGGTGAAATGGGAGTTCCAACTAACTAATAAAAATAAAATTACTCAATGCTACAACTGCCAAATGTTTGGACATGGTTCTAGTAGATGCAAGGTAAATACATTTTGCGCAAATTGTGCAGGGCACCATAAGACGTCTGACTGTAAATAAATCGCCATTAAATGTGCTAATTGCAACGGGCCTCACAAGTCCTTCTCTGATGATTTTCCTAATAAGGCAAGTTATTTACATATGAGGCAACGTGCTTAACCAACACCGCGTCTCTCTGTTCGTAAAAACGCAGCTTTTAATACCGCCAACTACAATAATTTCCCAAACATTTTACGCCAAAATGAATTTGATACACCAGGAGTATGGCTAACAAACAACAACAATAACGTCACCAACAACTGCAACATTAACAATACCAACGATTTATTCACGCTGCAAGAAATAATTGTAATTGTAGAAGCAAAGCTGATCACTTTGAGGTCATAACCAACCTCGCGTGCAAATTCCTCTCATAATGATCAATGGCCTAAATATCATCACTTGGAATGCTAGAGGCATTCGCAACAAAAGCCAAGAATTGTTCCAATTCTTAACTAGCCACAATGTAAATGTATGTTTACTATCGGAAACATGGCTTAAACATAATTTATCCATAAGTCTTAATGAATTTTATATATATAGAAATGCCAGAGACCATGCCAGAGGTGGCGGAGTAGCAGTTATTGTAAAAAAAATGTTTCTCATACAATACTACCTATCGTAAATATTAACCTTATTGAAAATATCGGTATAAAACTCTTTACTAATAATGGTCGCTACAATATTTATTCATGTTACTTTCCAGGTGGATTCGCAGGTTCCGATACTAATAGAAAACTTCTTTTTGCTTCAGATATTCGGAAACTTACAATCAATAGCGATCAAAAATATATACTTGGCGGAGATTTTTACAGTAGACATGAGGGGTTGTAGTAGAGCAAATTGCTGGGGAAACATATTACACGAAAAGTTAGAGTCATATGAAATAGATATTATTTACCCAAGCGATCATACATACGTATCTTCTAACCCTAATAGACAAGGTTCTACCCTTGATTTTCATTTTAAACTAATAGACCCGAAATAACATCGCCGGCAGTCGTTATAAATGACTTAAGCTCCGATCATTTGCCAGTTAAAATAATACTCATTACCAATGTAAATGACACATCTTTGTTAAAGTTTGATTTTAATAAAGCAAATTGGAAACAAGTTAGAAAATTATAGTCGGTCTAGACCGACTATACGATACCCTATAACATGCGTTTAGAGACCCTATCTCTCAGGCCCAACTAACTGGATATAGAAAATAAGCATAAACCAAATTTGAGTGGAATTTTTATTAAGTTTTTCGGCTGCAGATATGAAAAAGTTCGTATCGGATGCTATACAAACAAAATTTGAGAAGAATCAGTGCAATATTTCTGTTTTTTGATAGATTTAAGTGAAGATCGGGAAGCAGCTCTATAAGGGGCCTATTACTAAGAGTTGTCCAATAGGGATCATTTCTGGACTACTGATTAATGGATGTAATATATACATACAAACCCAATCTGACTAAGATTTGTATGATAATTTGGATCTTATGGCAATTTAAGTCGATTTCATAGGGGCCATTTGTATGGGGGCTAGGTCTGAACATGGACCGATTCTCACCAATTTCAACAGCGTTCATCCAATAGCCGATAAAAGATCAAATGCCAAATTTCGTCAAAATATATTAATATTTGCGACCTGCAGTTTGATTACAAGCTTTACATGGACACACAGACGGAAGGATGAACGGACGGACGAACGGACGGACATCGTTAAATCGAATCAGAAAGTGATTCTGATTCGATCGGTATAATTAAAGATGGGTGTAGGTCAAATATTTTTGGTTGTTACAAACAGCAGCACAAAGTCATTATACCCAAACCACATAGTGGTATAGGGTATAAAAATATTCCAGATATCTCAATAGACATATAAACTTACCAAATACGAGAGATAAGGATGATATCGATTCTATGTTAGCAAATGTGAAAAATCTTATAAATGATGGCATGATGGCCAGTGTACTCAAAAAATTACCCACATATCCAAGAAAATCGTTACCCCCTTATGTGAAAACTTTGATTCAGCAAAGAAATAGAACAAGGCGAAACTGGCAACGTTTCAGAGACTTTGATGATTTTTATAAAGTGAAAATGCCTAACGAAATTATACAAAAAGGAATGGATGCATTAAGAAATAAATCATGAGATTGCCTCCTTTCTACTCTGGATTATGGTTCTCCCCCATTTTGGAACCTCACAAAAATTTAAAAAAAATGGTAAGAATATTCCAATTTTAAGCAAAATAATTCTCATTATTCAACAAATCTGGAAAATTGCGAAATACTAGCCAAAACGTGTGCTTCAAACCACAGAATTTCAAATAATATTCGGAATACTGAAACGACATCCCTAGTTAATAATAACCTCTAATCTCTTCAATCATCAACCTTGAACTTGTCAAATTATACCCCAACAAATATATCGCAAATTTCTTGCATTATACAAAAGTTGAAACCAAAAAAGTCACCGGGTCTGGATGGTATAAATAACAGATTTTTAAAAGCCCTCCCCAAAAAAGCAATAAAATAGCTAACGATTATAATAGATGCATGTTTGAAACTTTGTTATTTTCCTCGAGCGTTCAAAGAGTCTAAGGTTATCCCAATTAGAAAGCCAAACAAACCAGCTAGGTGTCCTTCTTCACACCGACCTATTAGACTATTGCCATCCATCAGCAAAATTCTCGAAAAAGTTATTAAGGAAAAACTAACTCATTTTATTGATACTAATAATATATTATTCGGCTTTCGTAGTCAACACAATACGGTACAACCATTAATGAGAATAAAGAATTTAGTCAATTCTAATTTTGCCAACCAAAAATCAACGAAAATGGTACTACTCGATGTTAAAGCTGCCTTTGATTCAGTGTGGCATAACGGGCTAATTTATAAAATGATTCGATTAAATTTTCCCCTAAATTTGGTAAAAATTTAAAAGGTGTGTGGTAAAGAAGAAGAAAGCATATATTTCAAAAATTCATAACTGCACTGTATTCTTAATCGGACCGGTTTCTGGCATTTCAGCCTTCATCATAGATTGTTTCCATATGGAAATTTTTCTACTTAGGGCAGCCGTGAGGTTTGGACCATGTACCTTCACATACACTCGTACTTGCACTTTTTGGTCAGCGCTTTAAAAAATTTTTTTTCAAGCTTTTCTCTCTCTTCGCAATTTCAAAGTACATATTGGTTCGTACTGTTCAGAAAGTTTTTATTTCCCAGCTGGTTGCCCAGAGGGCTCATGTCTTTCACCAATACTCTACAATTAATATACTATACATACGACCTCCCCCAACTGGAGTGTTGTACAATGTCAATTTTTGCAGATGATACGGCAATTCTCTGCTCGGAATTGTTTGCTGTTGATGTTATAACTAACTTGGAAAGAGCGTTAGTTGAAGTTTCGACATATTTTAATAGATGAAAAATTATGTTGAACAGTGAGAAAATACAGGCAATATTTTTTACGAGGAAACGAAAACCTTGTTATAGCCCCCAAGTATGTATCAACATTATCAATCAATTAAATGCATGGGAACAAAAATTTAAATATTTAGGTGTCATACTTGATCCTAAAATGAGATTTAAAGATCACATACCATATGTCTTAAATAAGATAAATATTTTAAATCGTATGTTGTACCCATTAATAAATCGAAACCCAAGATTAAATATAACGAACAAAAAAATTATACTTAAAGCAATCTTTCAAGCGGTTATGTTTTACGCAGCTCCTGTTTGGGCAAATAGTGCAAAATGTCACATTAAAAACTCCAAGTAGCCCAAAACAAATTACTTAAAATGATTTATAACCTTCCTTGGTATTTTTCTACCCACAGACTCCATGCACTCGCAAATATAGAACTAGTGGAGAGTAAATTACATAGACTCTCGCTAAACTTTTATCTTCGTTGCAATAACTCTGAACATACACATATTAATGGTTTATTTCCAGAGTAGTAGGCAGTAAGTTAGTAGGTTAAGTTTTATCTAAACTATTTAAAATTTTTAAATAGGTTTTTGTAAATTGTTTCCTCCAAAACAATGTATACATGTATATGAATTTTAAAAATTCTGCTAAATTATTAAGTAGAAAAAGATTAAATCTTGAACTTTTTGTACATATTATATAATGAAAAAAAAAAATGAAAATAATATTTAACAAATGAATAAATTGAATTCAAATTAAGATATTAACAACAGAAATAGACCAAGCTATTTGGAAATATTAACATTGAGTATACACAAATACAATGTATAGAAATTTTGCATATAAACATTATTCTTAGAAATATTTCGAAACACTTTTACAAAAATTCTATAAATATTTTAAATGCAGAGCATTGTTTATAAATATAAAAAGTTTTATATTTTAACTGTTGTACAAATTGTGATAATTTTAACTGTCATAAATTTCGCTTAATCTTTTTAAGAAATCGAAAAAAAAAAATTATTAAATTTTGAACAATAATAATAATAAAAATTATAATCGTAATTTTTAAAATCGAAAAAACAGCAAAATAAAAAAATCGATAAAATGCTATAAACTTTAAAATACAAAATCGCAAAAACACAAATAAGAAATAACTGAAAATCACAAAAATTGAAAAACGCAAAATCACAAACATGTGAAATCCAATAAATAAAGTGATCCGAAATAGCCAAAACGCAAAATCGTGAAAACAGTGAAGCGAAAAATATTAAAAATTGTAAAACCGCTAAACGGGAATTCGCAAGTTCGCAAAAAATCGAAAGTTTCAAAGACGCGAAATCATAGAAACGCAGAAATGAAAAATCCAAAATCGTCTAAACCGCAAAATCAAAAAACGCAGAATCGCAAAAAAAGAAACACTCCAAAAGCGCCAAAATGACAAAAAAAATCAATAAAAGAAAAACACAAGAACAAAAAATTAAATATTGCGAACACGCAAAATCACAAGAATGTAAAAACCAAAGTCGTGAAAACGCAAAATCTTAAAAACTCCGAAACGCAAATGCTTAACATCGCCAAGAATACTTAATCCGAAATCGCAAAAACACAAAAACGAAAACTTGGTAAAACACTTATACGTAAAATTGCTAAATCGTTGAAAGCAAAAATGAAAAAAGCCAAAACTTCAAAACGCCAAATCGAAAAAAGCGAAAACTCAAAAATCGAAATTACATAAAAATGCAGTAAAGCAAAAACGTAAAAAAAATTAATAAATTGCGAAATAGCGAAAACGCAAAATCACAAAATGGCAAAAACGGAAATCGTAAAATCGCAAAATATTATAAGCGCCAAAATGCCAAAGCATAAAATCCCCAAAACCCAATAATTCGAAATCGCAAAAGCGTAAAAACGTAAAATCTTATAGACGCCGAAACGCCAAAAAATGAAAACTTTTAGAAACGCTAAAATGTAAAATCCCTAAACTGCAAAAAAGACAAAAGTTTTCAAAAAGCCAAGTCGCAGAAAGTACAAGTCAAAAACGCCAAAACTACAAAAACGGAAAATCACATAGACGTAAACCGTCAAACAGCGAGAACGAAAAATTGAAAAAAAAAAACAAAATAGCTGAAACGTAAAATCGCAAAAATGCCAAAATTAAAATTTACAAAAGCGCAAAATCAAAAAAATGCGAAAACGAAAATCTCAATAACGCAAAATATCAAAAACGCCAAAAAGCAAAAGCATCATATCCCAAAATTAAAAAATTGAAGAATCGCAAAAAAATCACAAAATGACAAAATCACAAAAGCGTAAAAAATCAAAACCGCAAAATACAAAGAGGCCAAAATGACAAAACGCAAAATAAAAAAACAAATTTGATAAAACGTTAAATCTCTGATCACAAAAACAAAAAGCCAAAACCCGAAAAATTCAAAATCGCTAAACCGTAAAAACACTAAAACGCAAAATTGCAAAATAATTTTTTGAAATGTACGGAAATTCGACTAAACACTTAATTTCTTATTGATAGTTGCACGTTAGAGCCCTGTAAGTTCTACAAAACTGCTAAAAAAAAATAATTTCCAATTTTCATAATTGAATTTAATTACTTTAAGGTAGATTTTTAAAAATAGCTTTTTACATGTATACTGTGAGCATCAAACGCATTCGTTACTCATATTAAAAGTTTTATTAAAATAAAAAAAAAAATAATAATATAAGGAAATCGAGAATTATTTAATAAAAGCTGAACTCAATAAAAACATTAAACAAAAGTAATACAAAACAGAAATAAATGCACTCTATTTAGAAAATTCCGAAATTTTACGCGTAAAAAAAAAATTAAGCAGCAAAGAAAATGCAACAAGCCTTCAATACAAAAAGTAAACTTTTAAAATTTTTTAATATTTGGTTTATTTTCATTATTTTGGCTTTAAGCACCTCATAATATCTTCTAGGCATCGACTCAACAAGGGTTTCTGTTATATTGGGGGAGATTATGGTCCATTCTGCATTTAAATTTGGCCTTTGCTTGAAAAAGCCTTTCGACTTATTTTTGATCAAGACTTTCCCACAGATACTCGATCAGATTAATGTCCGGGGACTGCGATGGATAATCAAGTGGCTTAGGTACAGTAGCCAGTCTTTCACAATTTTAGATATATGCTTTAGATCGTTTTCCCGTTGGAAGATCTAATTTCCAGCCATGCCTCATGTCTCGACGTTAGGGCTAACATTGTCCTTCAAAATGGCTAAGTAATCTATTTTGTTTATTGTGGAGTAAATGAAAATAAGACTACTAATACATGTTGCCGCCATATAGCCCCAAACCATAACTGAACCTCCACCGTGTTTGAAAGTGTTGGTAACACACTTTTCCTTTAAGGATTCATTCTTAGAACGCCATATTTTTGGGAGCTTTTTCGCGCCGCAAGTTTCGGATTTGCTCTTATCTGTATGTAATATGTTTTCCCAAAAAGATAGAGCCTCATTTTTGAACTTTTTATCGAAATTCATAAGCTTGCTCGCAGTCTTTCTCTGACATTGAAAAGTGCAGACATAAATTGTGTTCAAATTCTATTATTTTGTTCAAAATTATAACCAATAACCTTTGTTATTGCACGGAAAACTTTATTTTAACATACTTGTGTGTTAAAAAATATAGCAACAACTATTTACTTTATTTAAAAAAAGTAAAAACAAAGGGATTTGTGATCTACTTTACTAATCCATTTCTGCTACAGCAGAATGGTTAGTGACGATTCAGCTGGTGATGACGATGCTTTTTGGCAAACAGTAACTAAGCCTACAACAGAACGTCGGCTATCAACGTCACCAGACATTTTTAAACATAAAAACAAAGCTGTGAAAAATAATAATTTACCAAGCACAAACAACAACAACGTTTTAAAAAATTCCAGCAATAATGACAGATTTGCCACTCTTCAAACAAATAAAATTGTTTATGATGATGATGATGACAACGAAGAAGTTACCGAAGCAAAACCGCCGCCAATATTCATTCCAAATGTCTCAGATATTAAGGCAATGATTAATAATTTTTCAAAACTAATAACATCCGAAAATTATTCATACAAATCTATGAGAGATGGCCAGGTAAGACTAATGATCAAAGACATTCAATCATATAGAGTGATAGTAAAATATCTTGATGACAAAAAAATTAACTTTCACACTTACCAACTCAAACAAGAAAGAGCTTTTAGAGTAGTTGTTAAAAATTTGCATTTTTCTACACCAACCTCTGGAATAAAAGATGAAATTCAAAGCCTAGGACACAAAGTTCGAAACGTTATCAACATAAAAAGTAGAATAACAAAACAGCCTATGTCAATGTTCTTCGTTGGCCTAGAACCAATGGCAAACAACAAGAACATTTATAAAATAAGCAATTTTTTGAACGCAGTTGTCAAAATAGAGCCACCATAAAAAACACATGAAATTATACAATGATATAGATGCCAAGGGTTTGGTCACTCAAAAACATATTGTAGGAAAATGTTTAATTGTGTGAAATGTGGACTAAATCATCCATCTGTTACTTGTCCTAAATCGGAAGAAACACCTCCTATGTGTTTAATTGTCTGCAATATCATACCGCAAATTATAAAGATGCCAAGTATATAGAAATCTTTTGAAAAGAAAATATGAACATCGCAGAAATAATTTAAATATTTCCCAAGCAAATTATAATCCTGACCCAGAATATTTCCCATCATTTAATTATAACAATAATTCTAACAGTCCATCTGGAAACAGTCAATTTTCATATGCGCAAATTACCAGAAACGATAACAATCAACAAGAACAAAATATTCTAAAATCCTTAGAAACATTTAAGAAACAACAAAATGAATTAACAAATAAGCTAATAAGCATGATGCAGTTAATCATACAAAACTATGCGTTTAAATTTACGTATAGCGCTATGGAATGCTAATGGCATTACCAATCACACACGAGAAATAGAAATTTTCCTTCAAACTATCCACAATAAAATATGAAAACTTGAATGGCTTCCAGCAAAACTATCTACAGGCAACTTCTATTAAACTAAAATGTAATGACGGTGACTTAGTTGTATCCTCAATTTACTTTCCTCCCCGACATACCGTACTTTGTAAAAATTATGATGATTTTTTTAATACACTTGGTATCCGTTTCATTGCTGGAGGAGACTTTAACGCCAAACACCCTTGGTGGGGATCCAGACTGGTAAACCCTAAAAGAACTGAACTTTACAAATGCTTGATGAACAAAAACCTTTCAGCCCTTTCTACTGGCTCACCAACAAACTGGCCCAGTGACCAACGAAAAAATCCAGATTTATTAGATTTCATCGTTTACAAAGGCATCCAAAATCATAAACTAGAAATTAGAAGTAGCAATGAACTTAGTTCTGATCATACTCCAGTTCTTGTAAATTATAACGTTTCAATTCATTTAAATACTCCTAGGTATCACGTATTATCATCAAACACAAACATACCTCTATTTCAACAATATTTGGATGATAATGTTAATCTAAATATAAATATAAAATCTGAAATCGAATTAGATGAAGCAGTTGAAAATTTTACAAATGCAATACATAACGCAACGAATATCTCAACACAAATATTAAATTTTTCATCTCAACAACATTTCTCACTCGAAATTCGGCAACATCTAAGAGAAAAAAGAAGATTGCGAAAAAGGTGGCAGATAAGTATAAACTCACTCTATAAAACGATTATTTAATATATCTAGCAAGGATCTTAAAATATTGCTTAGTAAGCATAAAAACGCTAAAACATTACAATTCCTTGAGGAAATAAATTATTCAAGATATGATGAGCACCTACTATAGAAAGCTACTAAATTCCTTAAAAGACCAACATGAAGGGCTATTGTCTTTTTTCATGGAGCAGCTACTTTAAAAGAATAATAATATTATTATAGGGCTTTTGAGATATTTTTACCCAAAGAAGAGATCAAATGATTAAGTATCTTATCATAAAAAAGATTAGAATATAACATAATAATAACATCAATAACTTATATGATATTTTTGAGGTTGGGATTTTCATAGCAAAATACGTACTAATTGTTACATCACATCCCATATAAAAAATGTCAGTTAATAATTTTTAAATTTATAAATATTCCTTAAATTTTTAAATTTCATTTTTAAAATTTCAAAAAAAAAAAACAATTTCAAATGTGCTTTTCTTGTTACTTACATACATATATATTAAAAAAATAAAAACTTTTTCTCCCTGATGTTGCAAATTAACTTAGTTTATGTTTGACATTATTTTTATTCAGTTACTTGTATTCATTTTTTAAGCATTTTAAATACTGTGCACTTTTTGTGTTTTGTAATTCTGGCAGACATGCCAGTAGAAAAAAAGTACAAATTACTCAATGGTTTTGTTGTTTTGTTTAAAATACAAACTACTCGTAAACATTATGCACATGTCTGCTTGCCTGCTCATGCCATTGCATGAGCTAACAAATTAAACAGCATGTGTGCAATTGTAAAAATGGGGTTTTGGTGGCAATGTTTAACTTAATACTAGTACACATATACATCCAATCCCTATGGTTTGTAATACTTTAACATGTAACTACTTCTGAAAATATATGTACAAGTATAAGGTACTCTTCATGCTTGCATCTGTTTATTTATACATACGAGTATGCACGATCCGCGGAAAAGGCTATAAAATGTTAAAATATTGCTTCAAATAGCAACTTTTGTCTGGCGCGCTTTTACATTAGAGTGCTCTTTTATTCTTTGTTATTTTTTTTGTAATATGATTGCATAATGCAGTTGTACTGTGTTATAACAGTTGCTGTTAACGGAGTGTAAGCAAATACCAGTAGTGTATGTGTAAAGTAAGGTTGAATTAAGTTTTATACATTCAAATTCACATCAAGAATTTGTTTAAGTAATTGACCCATTTCGAGCTAATTTTGTTGTTTGATCCGGACACTTTTGACAATTTGAACTGTACTAATATTTCGCTTCTTATTTTTTCAAAAAATGCAAAATCGTAAAACTGCTAAAACGCAAAATTGAAAAAAACGCTAAAACGTAAAGTCGGTAAAAAAAATTGAAATTTGCAAAAACGTAAAAATTCAAAACGCAAAAACACAAAAACATTTAATAGTAAAAATGCAAAACTTAAAACAGCTGTTAAGCATAAAAATTTAAAAATAAAAGAGGCAAAAACGTTTAAATGAAAAATTGCAAAATCGCAAATATATAAAAAAATAAAAAAAAAAAAACGCAAAAGCATAAAAAAGTAAAATCAGAAAAACCGAAAATCGATATAAATTAAATCGTAAAAAGGCAAAAACATTTAAAACCACATCAACTCTTTGTTTAAGTAATTGACCGATTTCGAGTGGATAGTGGGGATTTTTGTTTTATTCAGAATTTTCTGATAAAAAAAAAACAGAGGGACACACGATTTCGATGAAACTTCGATATGTTATTAAAAACGAAAACATAAGTGACCCGTAATTTTCAGCTGGCTAATCTCTTTTTCACGACGTTCTTAATTTTTTTTTTACAGATCAAAGAAGCTTTGTTTTTGAAGTTTTTTTTACAGGCCTATCCAATACAGTATTTTTTCTTAGTTTCCCAAGGAAATAAAAAAATTAAAATTAAACATATTTGAAAACGGTACCAAATTTAAAAGAGTATGAAACTGCGGAGAAAAATTTTTCAGGGCCAAATGTTTTCAAAAAGTTTTCGTGGGGAAGCGATTAATTTACTGAATTTTTGAAAAGAATTTTTTTTTTTTTAGTATTTATCGAAATGAAGATTCTCAGCTGAAAAGTTTTAAAAAAGACCCATTCTTGCGCTCCGTAGGGTCACATTTGCGCCAAAAATCATTTCTTTTTTTTTTTTCGTAAAAATCAAGTTTTGGAGATAAATTCCAGAAAAATAAGAGCCGAAAATCAAAAATCGAAAAAGAGGGAACGATTGGAAAACTCAAGACGGACCTTTTAAAAAAAAACCCAGCTCAAACAGTTGAAAAATTGAACGGCGCACTGTGGCGCCGTTGCACATAGGGTATGTATAAGTTTGTCATTCCGTTTTTAATAATTATAAATAAAATCTGGACGCAATTAAATATATATATATATATATATATATATATACATATATATATATATATATATATATGTATACGTGATGCTATTTATAAGCGGAGATGTTACAGCGATGTCTGTCTGTCCGTTTGTGCATTTCAATAGGTCAGCTATGTTGCTAATTTTTAGTGAAAACTTTTCACTGTTTTTAAGAATAAACTAGAATATTATAATAAGTCCTGTTCAAAAGAGAAAAGCAATAAAATTTAAATTTAAATGGTATTAGAATTCAAAAGTTATTAATACTGTGAAATAGCTCGAAAATTTTTGTTATTCTAAATTCTATAATTTCTGAGTGGTAGCTGTAGTTTTTGTTTTATTTATAGCATTTATAGTAGTAAGTATCGTTATACTGCGCGTTTAATATTAGTTGGCACACTTTTTTGATGTTATCAACAAACAAATACAAAAAATCATCAATATGGACGAAAAATAATAATAATAAATAAGTAAGAAGATTATAGTCGGTCTAGCCCGACTACACAATACCCTATGCCACGAGTTTCGAGAGAAGGTCTCGGGTCCAACTATGCTGAGGTAATAATAGTATAGAGAAAATAAGCATAAACCACATTTTAATGCTATTTTTTTTAATATGTATCGTGCAAATATGAAAAAGTTCATAGTTGATGTCAACGGGACTAGGACTACTGAACTTAATTTTTTAAAAACCATATACACTGCAAATTTCAAAATAATCTATGCAATATATTTGTTTTTTTTTTATTTATTTTTTTTTTTTATTTCACAAATGGAAAAACAAAATTAATCCAAACAAGACCCAAGCAATTATTTTTCCGTTCAACAAATCTCCCAAAAGACTGCCAAGACGTCATCTTCATATTGGAAATAATACCATAAATGTACTTAATCATGTCAAATATCTCGGAGTTGTCTTGGACAAAAAGCTTACTTTTAAACAACATATTATGGCTACGTGTCAAAAAGCTATAAAATCATTTAAAGCATAATGGCCACTACTAAACAGAAGGTCATTTCTAAACCCCAAAAACAAAAATCTACTCTTCAAAAATGTTATAAGGCCGATATTAACATACGCGTGTCCTATTTGGAGTGACGCTGCCAACTGCCACCTAAAACGCTTACAAATAATAAAAAGCCCTGGAGGTATCCTACAAATCTTCTTCATGAACAAACAGGTTATGAAAAAATTATCGATTTCATAACAAGGATTAATAACAATTACTTTGCCAAAATTGAAAATTCCTCTTACCCACTGATAAGAGAATGTAGAGAAATAACGTAAAATTAAATAGAAATCACCAAATTGAAAATTAAGTGCTTGTAGAGGTCTATTATTTCTAATAAACCTCCTATAAGCACATAAATATTTTCAGATAGTATTTGAATTTATTAAATCATATAAAGGTTTTTTTCCTCCCATTTTCCTTTAAAAATCATTAAAAAATAATATAAAAACTATTTAATATCTTTAGAACCTATGTATTATTTGTTGCAATATCTATATGTAAAGATAAGATCTCATATGTAAATATCAAAAATTTGTTAAAATGTGTAAATAAAGGAAGAATATTTAATTGAAATTTGTTTTTTTTATAGATTTAAGTGAAGATCAGGAAGCAGATTTTTATGGGAAAAATGATTAAAAATATTCCTACAGGTTTTAATTATGGACCACTGATTAGATTTTTCACATTTCATCCAAAGAAATCATATAAATACATTTTGAAAGTCATATGGAAGGTTATTCCAAAGCCTATCGAATTGAGTATCATTTTATTTGAAAAAAAATTAATAATAAAAAATAAAAATAAATATATTTGTAAAAGGTACCCTCACCAAAATTAATTATTATATTATTATAAATATGTAAAAAAAACCATGAAAAATGTTAAAATCAAAATCAGATAATTTATAAAAAAATTATTATGGTTTTATTGTTTATTTATTTATTACATAGTATATTTATTATAAACTATTTGATTGGGTGGCGCCTAAGCGCCCGTTCATTTTGACTTTAACAAACAAATTTTTTTTTCCATTTTAAAATTTTCCTACATTTTATATACTTTTAAAAAATTAATTTTAATGTTTTTAAAATAACTTAAAAAAAAAAAAAAAATCGAAAAACAGTTGTAAAAAATATAAAAAAAAAACTTCGACTTTCAAATGAAGTTTTGTGAAAGGTCCTTTCCACTTTCCACTTCTGTACATAAGGAATTTTTAATATTATATGATTTTAAAAAAATATTTTGTTTTGATAGAAACTCGGTAATTTTAGTCTTATTAAGACAAACTATTAATATGTATCTTTTTAATAATTTAATTTATGTTTTATATCTTTTTAAAATGCATCAAAATAAATAAACTTATTCAACTAAAAAAAGTTTTTAAACCTTTCGGACAAAACAAAAATATACAACGGTTATAATGAACTTAGTCTATAACGAACTAACTTGATCGGTCCCGCCAAGTTCGTTATAACCGAACTCCATTTTATTGTAGAAATTCTAAAAAAATTCTCAAAGAAAAAAAAAAAACGTTTTAAAGCAAGCTTCCTAAAAGTTTCTTAAGGGGGGGTTTAAAAGTTAAAAAAAAATCGTATTTTCATAATTTTTTTTTAAGACATGAAGAATGTTGGATTATTTATTTCATATGTACGTTATAGCATAACATTTGAAGAATCTTTGAAAAAATTTTCAATTCAAAATTTGAATAAATAAGTCATTGACAGCGAATCTCCGGAGGCGTTGTTGTTCTGCGGTGGACATCATAACTCGTTACCGGATCATGGAGAAATAAAGAAATCGAAATGCGCCTAAAAGTTGACATGTTTTCTGAGGTAGTGACGAAGAGTTTTTTAAATTTTTTTTTGGCAGCATTTTGAAGCGAAAAACGATTTTTGCTATACGATTTCGGAAATTTGTTGTTAAAAAATGGGGAAGAAAATGTATTTAAAAAAACTCTTCGTGGTTACCTGTACCTTCATGGTTTATGTGCAGATATAGTATCTAAAATTTCAAAAGAACCGGTCAAGTAGATTTTGAGTTATGATGTTCACGAATTTCGAACATTTATTTGCGAGAAAACCGGTTTAAGGTTTTTTAACAACTGACTTATATACTACATACCATATGAGGCCGGTCGCTGGAAACGCTGTAGCGCTGTAGCTTCTTAAGTTTGCTCTGATTTACTTAAAATTTTGACACAACACTCTCGACATATTGTGCATTCAGAAAAAGAGATGCAAAAAAGTTTTAAAACCTACCACCCCTTAAGGAAGTGCAAATACCAATACACCTACACAAAAGAGAAAAAAATATTTCATATTTCATCATACATGTAAACTGAAAAAAGGGAACTAAACTTCTTGCAAAGTTATCTATAAATCAAAAAATAAAAAATAAGGGAGTATTAGTTTTGCTTCAAAAAAAAAAAAAAAACTTATTATTCCAAGTCGCTTTTAATTCATCCCTGATAATTTCAATAAATTATTCAAATTAAAATCTTAAATATACCTATTTACGTAATTTATGTTTGTCAAAATTTTTGAAAGTAAATTATGCAAAAATTAATATTATGAGTAAAAACCAAATAATTTTCCCACCTCTCTTCGGAAATTACAATGTAATTTAATTATGCAAAGTTAGAAGAATTTAAATTTTAAACTTTATATTGCACTATTTTTTCAAGTGCTTTTCAATACAGAGCTTTAAAGGAAATCATAGGTGGGATAACAACAAAATCCACATTTTTCTCAAATATTTATCAAAAAAGCATACTCTTTGGTAAGTGCTGGCCATCAGAGAACCTGAGCGAAGGCACTCCTAACAATACAAAACAATTTTGTGATGAAAGAAAAACAGACAAACGGAAAAGTTTAGTTTGATAAAAGAAGTATGTATGCATATCGGACGACGTTAAATGAGAAAAATAAAAATGTTTAAAATTTCATTCATTACTTATTTTTTGCAGAATTTTTTCATTGACCAACAATGGGAATTTAAAGAAGAATTTGAATAGATTTTATTTTTTTTGATGCATTTTTTGCGTTCAACTTATTCCATATGTAACACGAAATCTGCATATGTAGTGCTATTGTCGATAGCAGTGCTGCCAATTTTGACAACTTATTGTAATTTCGACGATTTTTCAATTTGTTAAAATGAGTTGTTAAATTTGTTAAAATGATGATTGAAGATTTAAAATTTTCTGTAGTATAAACAACAATTAATGGGTTGTTTATTGAAAATTGATAGTTTTTGTTCAGTGTAAATGTTAATTACAAAATATGTATAGATTTAATTCTGGGTCAAGTCGTTTCAAAACGGAAATACCTTGAAAAGCATCTCCATTTAAGATTTAAGTTTTAATTACGGCGATACTTTAATCGTATATTATATGTTTCAATAAAATGTCAATGTTTCAATGTGTCAATAAATTAATTAGTTGAATGCTGTGTTAAATTTTTTTCGTTGAAATTTCATCACTAATACATTTTTATATATATAAATAACCAATGATGTAATAATATTCGTAATATGAATGATATAAATATATTTTATTGTTTCCTTTTGAAATATTTTTTCGAATTTTATAAGCGGTAAAATTTTATTGACAATTTCTTCTTTTAAAAGTGACCATATTGGCGATTTAGTTTCCAAAATTGTCGATTTTTAGAAGATTTTATTAGCAGCACTGGTCGGTAACAAAGAAGAGAGAAAATTGTGTGTGGGTTTGTATCAAATGAGAAAGATTAAATGTTGTTTTTGTATTTCGCATAGCTTTGTAGGGAGTGCTATGTGTGTATTTTATTTCAGCGTTACAGAATCAGTCAGTCTCTCGGTCAGTCAGACAGTGAGTCAGGGATCAGCGTAAATATATTTAAAGGTTATATGTTGTTTGAAAGATACTTAAACTATGTAATATTAATGAATATAATTTATATAATTTCAATACCTTTCAAATATCACATATAAATTATGTGATAGTACAGTATAAGTACAAGTACAGCGAATCAAACGGAAAATCAAACAAACCTCTATCATTTACATTAACGAATATCAGCTAGATAAACGAGTTTTTGATTTGTAATAATAAAAAAAATAATTTTATACAATTTTTCTTGAAAGAAAATTAATAAGAGTCTGGTCCGATTTTCCATTTGATTCACTGTATATTGTATTATTATTATTCCTTTAAACTCCCAAGTGGAACATAGGGCTTCAGCAAATGACTTCCATTGAATTCTGTTTAATGCTATAATTTTAATTTCATTAAAAGTTTTTCTTGCTAGTCTAAGCTCTTTGTCAAGGTGTCGCCTCCCGGCACTTTTTGGACGTCCTCTGCCCCTGCTACCTTGCGGGTGGTACTCTAGCGCTATGCGAGCTATATTGTGTGAAGGTTTTCTGAGAGTGTGTCCGAGCCAGTTATAAAGGCGCCTTTGGATTTCGTAGGCAATGGGCGCTGGCCTTGTTATATACCAGAGCTCGGTATTTCTGAATATTCGAAGAATGCTACATAAGCATTTATTAATGAAGGCTTGAACCATGCAAACTTCGCAGGAGGAGAGGTTCCATAACTCGCTACCACTTTTTAAGTTGTTGTTGAATATCTTCACTTAGGTGCCGACCGACACGTATGACGAATTCCAAAAACATTTTAGAGTCGCAAAGGCCCTTCTGACTTTATTTAGGTGATTGTTTACATCCTATTTGCGGTCAGCGTTGGCGGAGATTATACTGTCCAAGCAACAAAGACTCCCAACGGTTTCAATGGGGACATTTCCTAGCTTGAACATAGTTGGGTTAGATGAGTTTGTGCGTAGTGACTTTATTTTTGGGGCGTTTATTGAGAGGCCTGCACGGACTGCCCTACCGCCAACACGATCAAGCATATTTTGCATTTGTCCATGGGTAGCGGTGAGCAGGTAGATGTCATCTGCGTAATCTAGAGCTCTTATTTTACCCTGGATACGGAAGGAGATTCCGTCTTGACTCGTGATTGCTTGCCTCATTATGATGTCCAGGACAATGTTGAAAAGTAAGGGCGAGAGTATGCATTCTTATCTTACGCTTTTCTTGACGTGAATGCGGTTGCTTACTTGGCCTTTATGTAAGATTGAGTAGTAAGCATAATTGCTTCGGGATGAATAGTATCGAAAACTCGTTTGAAGTCAATGAAAACCAAATAGAGACTTGATCTCATTTCCACTGATTGTTCGACGATAATGCGGAGGGAGTTTATGTGATCGTTGCATGCTCTAAACCGGCTTGTTCATTTCGTAAGTCGTCGCTAATGCACGTTGCTATGCGCTGGTGAAATATTCGGGCAACAACTTTGTTGATCGTGTCCAGGAGCGTTATGCCTCGCTAGTTTCGGCATTCGTGCAGGTTGCCCTTCTTTGGCAGGTTTACTATTATGCAGCCTGTGGCGTAGTTGATAAGCCGTTCTTTAGTTCAATAGCTACAGACCATTGGTGCGATCATAGAGGCGGTGAGTTGCTGGTCAACTTCGAACAACTCAGCTGGAATGCCGTCTGGGCCAGCCGCTTTGTGGTCCTTTAGTCGCCCGATGGCTGCAGAAATTTTATTTATGTCGGGAGGTGCGCTGTTGATTTCTGTTCTTCGTCTGTGGAAGTTGTGATCGCAAAGTGGTTGACCATGGTCGCATTGGATTCATTCTGTAATATATTTTCCATATTGGTTACAGCTTCGCCATTATTGTCGGTCAGAGGCTTGACGTTTGTCTGGTTTCGACCTGTAATCTTTTTTGTAATTTGGTAAAAGTCCCTTGGCCTATTTGTCATCGCTGCTCATTGCGCTTCTCTTGCTAGGATTTCCAGCCATGTTCGCTTGTCCCTTCTTGCACTACGTTTTACGTTCCGGTTGAGTATGGTCTAATTGACACGGAGCTGCTGGGTGGCCAGCCTCGTTCTTGCGCTATTGATTGCGCATTTCACTGTACGACGTTCCTCTATTAGTTGCCACGTTCGGTCGGATATCCAACATTTGCGGTCTTTCTTAAGGGCATTAATGCACTCTGTTGCTGTGCTTATAAGCGCTGCTTTAACTGGGTTGCCGCATCGTCAAATAGGGCTGCTCCTATCGCGCTTTGGTGGGATTGTATGGCGTTATGATATCTACTGCAAGTAATCAATATCAAATCTTCTGCTTCTGAGGGGTTTTTTCTTTGTATTGTAGCAATTTTGAGTTTGATGGATCCGAGTATCAGTAAATGGTCGCTTGCGATGGCAGCACTGCTTTTGTTCTGGACATAGGTAAGGATCGTCACCACATTCTGTTGATTGCTATGTGGTCAATCTGGTTTTTGGTATTATGATCTGGCGAGACCCAGGTCGCTTTATGGATGGCGTTATGGGAGAATACCGTGCCACCTATCACCAGGTCGAAAGTTACTGCACATTTTCGAGAACCGCTCGCCATTCTCCGTCATTCAACCTAATTGCTTCTCTTCCTGCATTGTCTGCCCCTAACTGCGCGTTGAAATCCCCAATGAGTAGTTTAATGTCACCAGATCTTATGCTTTCTAGGACTGATTCCAGGTTGTTGTAAAAGACAGTTTTTGATTGTATGTCTGCTTTGTTTGTTGACGCGTAGCATTATACACAAGTAAGGTTTCATGCTTTGGTTCTAGATTTGGCTAAAATTAGAAAATCTCAAAGATTCCGAGTATTTTTAAAACAGAATTGAAAGAAAGTATTGTACGAAGTCTTCAAGAGCGGACGAGGATTGGTCGGCGTAGAAGCCGCAGCTTAGGACCTATAAGAAGAAGATTAGAACGGCAAAATGCGATTCTTGGAAAAAATTTTGTGATAACATAGAGGACGTTTCTGAGGCATCCAGGCTGCGAAAGGTTCTGGCTTCTACCCCTCACACATTGGGCTATTTGAAGGGTCCAGTGGGGGTGTGGACCACCTCCGGTGGAGAACCACTTAGCCTGCTACCGGACACCCATTTTCCGGGCAATTCTCATACGTCACTACAGGCGTTGGAATACTCTGACGCTTGCACGGCGAACATTGCTTCGGAGATAGTTAATGTACCAACATTGACCGGGGCGATTAAAAGCTTCAAACCTTACAAATCTCCCGGACCTGGCGGTACCATTCCAGCTAAGTTGCGGCATGTGTCGGACTACATTTCCCCTTGGCTATGCAGTCTTTTCACTTGCTGCATAAACACAGCGTACATTCCTTTGAAATGGAGGGAGACAAGAGTGGTGTTCATTCCAAAAGCTGGAAAGAGCTCACACACTTTCCCAAAGGATTTCAGACCAATAAGCCTATCATCGTTCCTATTGAAGACAATGGAGCGTATGATAGACTCTTACTTACGTAGAATTATTGACCCTAAACTGCTATTAACGAGGCAGCATGCCTACAGCAAGAGAAGGTCAACCGAAACAGCTCTTCACGAGCTTGTGAGTACCATCGAGAAATCGCACTCGGTAGGAGAATACACCATGACAGCCTTTTTGGATATAGAAGGGGCTTTTAACAATGTCACACCGCACTCGATATTAGCGGCACTATATAGTCTAGGAGTGAATTCTGTGATCATCTCATTGATTGGAAATCTGCTTGTCAACAGGCGGATAATGCCTAAACTGGGAACGTCGGAAATATCCCGATTTGTGAACACCTTGTGGCGTTCTATCACCACTTCTCTGGAACTTGGCGCTAAACCCAGTGCTAGTATCGTTGAAGGGGCAAGGCTGCAGCGTAGTCGCACATGCCGACGACGTGGTCATGGCCGTAAATGGGAAGTTTCTATCTACAATTAGAGATATCCTGCAACGGGCTCTCACAGAGCTATTTATCTGGGCAAGGGGTTGCTGTCTGGGGGTTAATCCGACCAAAACGGAACTTGTTCTTTTCACTTGGAAGTATAAGATCCCTACCTTCGATCCCATTTCTCTCAACATCACTGAAATCGTCTTCTCTGATGGAGCCAAGTATCTTGGCCTATTCCTGGACAGGAAACTGAACTTCAGACGGAATTTGGAGGAGCGGGTGAAGAAGGCAACTAGAGCTTTATACTATTGTAAGAAGACCATTGGTAAGCGATGGGGCTTTAGTCCGAAAATTGCTCACTGTATGTATACAGCGGTGGTCCGTCCAATAATCCTATACGGAGTCATCGTCTGGTGGCCTGCTTTCGAGAAGGCCACCAATAACAACCTTCTCGCAAGGGTACAGAGAATGGCTTCCATGTGCATCACTGGAGCCCTTCGTACTACACCTTCGGATGCCTTGAACATCCTATTACTCCTAATACCACTGGACATATTAGGGAAGCAGTCGGCGGCCTCATCGCCCATTCGATTAAGAACCACACTAGAATGGCGGGGCTACAATTGTGGCCACGAAGTGATCCTGAATGACAGGAACTTGCCATTGAACGTGGATTACACTACTCCAAGGAGCGTATTTGAACGTCACTACTGTACACTAATACCGACCAGGGAATCTTGGTATGGGAGGACACCAGGCAGTAGGCGTTCCGTAAATTTCTATACTGACGGATCGAAAATGTGCGGTCGGGTTGGTTTTGGAGTCCATTCAGGGGAGCTTGGACAAAATCTGGCTCGAAGGTTACCAGACCACTGCAGTGTATATCAGGCAGAGGTACTGGCAATAAAGGAGGTTGCTGACTGGTTGGGTCGAAATATTCTGTCTACGACCGCAGTCAACATCTATTCTGATAGTCAAGCCGCGCTAAAATCCATGCGATCAATGTTCCTGAAAGCGAGAACCGCCCTTTGCTGCCGCATGACTTTAAATGAGATGGCCAAGCAGTTCGACATCAGGCTCATATGAGTGCCAGGTCACAGGAACATACCGGGAAACTGCAAAGCGGATGAGCTTGTAAGACAGGGTACTACCTTACAGGTTCCAGCGGATTTGGAATGTGTTGGTACACCCCTGGAATCGTGCAAGCTTGAACTTGAACTTGGATTAACGTGTAGGATCACAAGACAAATCTTTTTTTTTTAAATCTTTAAATCGAAAATTAAAAATTAGTTCAAAAAATTCCAAAAAATAATAACTGCAATATATGTTATTATAATAATAAAAACAAGTAAGAAAATTACAGTGGTCTAGACCGACTATACGATACCATATACCATGCGTTTAGAGACCAATTTTAGTGACAATGAAAAAGGATACTATATTTATATCGGGACTAAGTCGAAAAATAGACCCATCCGGATCATATTTACTATTTTTTGCAAAAACATATACAAACCAAATTGGAGAAAAGTTTGTGCAATATTTTTGCTTTTTGATAGATTTAAGTGAAGATCGGAAATAAGCTTCATATGGGCTTTATATTTGGACTACTGAAAAATGAATGTAATAAACAAAAACAAACCTAATTCGACCGAGATCTATAAGAAAATTCGGATATTGTTGCAATTTAGGTCGATCTCATAGTGGTCATTTGTACTGGGACTAGATCTGAACATAAACCGATTTTCACCAATTTCAAAAGCGTTCATTTTATGACCGATAGAAGCTTATATACTAAATTTTAACAAAACACATTCATATTTGCGATCTGTAGTTTGATTACAAATTTTACATGGGCACAGACGGACGGGCGGAGAGATGGTGATTCTGAGTCGATCGGTTTAATAAAAGATGGTATTTTTAGTAGATACAAACATCAGCACAAACCCTGACCTCATAGTGGTATATCGTATAATTGAGCAGAAACTTATTTTTGAAGTATAAACAAGTTTATACGATGAAAAAGATGTTGATGAAATTTAATATGTTGAGGAATTTTAGACAAAAATAAATTGATACGTTTTGAGGTGGTAATATTAGAGATTAGAATATATGTTTGAGGTTATTGAAGGTCAACAAAAAATTTGAGCGGAAATATAAATGTGTTTTTGAGGTTGGAGAAAATTACGTACAAATACTGAAATGAAACTAAAATTTCCACTGAAAACATATATTTATTTCTAATTTTTGAGCTAAAAAAAAAATTTTCATTGAAAATAAATTTTTGTGGTTAACAAAAAATTCTGGGGGAAAATAAATTTCCATATTGTTTGAGGTGAGAGTAAATTTGTGATATACAAAAAATTTATGGTTTAAAATAAAATAAATATATTTCAAGACCAACTGGAGTATGCTCTTCCTACAGAAAACCCCTTAGATTTTGAACAATTTTTTGAATAGAAAATCTCTTAGATTCCGAATTGTGTTTCTGTATTAGAACACAGAGTACTAAGGACAGTTTTTTTATTTTCAAATAAGGAATTCTGAGTACCTTTCAACTAGAAGTACACTAAGATTTGTAGACATTTCTCTGAAAGAAAACGCCTGAAAATATTGAAAGTTTACTATATTATGAATATTATCTATATTAAGAAAAAATATTTTTATATATTGTTTATGTTATAAAACTGCCCACTGTTAGCTTGAAATTATCAATAACAAAATATTTTTCATTGTAATACAGTTTTTAGTTTTTATATATCTTTAGTACAGAGTACTAATTTTATGTACACATTGGGTATGTATTCATATAAATAATATTTCTGGTATCCATATTGCCCATATAGTATGCGCAGGCTGGCCACCATCAACCTTAAGATGCCACTTCAGGAAAGATCGAATAAAACAATAACTAGACACAATAGCGAAAGAAGCTTCGCTACACACAGCTATAACTAATATACGAGAGTTTCGATTTAAATTTAATTTATACCCCAATAAAAAACCGGCTAAAAAGTAAGGGTTTTATTAAATAACTCAAGCATTTAAGCATGATCGTTCATGCCTGTTGGATGTCGTATTATTTCGTATTGTATCTTTGGATAATTGTTCATATTGGGTAGCAAAACAAGAAATGTGGATGTGTTCTATAACATATTCAAACTAGCTATCTACATTCTACATGTACCCCACCTTGTATTTGCTGCTTCAAATATTTTTCTTTTTCAATTTATTTATTTAGGAAATATTTTAATATTTTTAACTGCTAAAAACTGGTTATTAACGAATATTGATTTTAGTGCGTTTATATTAAAAAAAAATAATTTTCCAGCAAAGTGAAGATGTGAAGCGAAACGTAGTAGTTCAGTTGCATTTGAAATGGTAGACCAACAACAACTTTTACCATTTTATTCGTTAGCATAATAAAGTTTATAAAAGGAATTCCAAAATGAATAAAAATAAATTAAAAACAGTGTTAGTTTAAGATAATTTTTCCTAGAGATGCTGAAAATATTTTCTAATTTATTTAAAAGCTGGCAATTTTTAAAGTTTTGGAATATGTCTTCTGTAAATATTGAGAACTTTGATGAATTAAACTGCATTTGAAATTAAGTTGATTGTTGAAATTGTTTTGGTGTTTTAAAAGTTGAAAGCGATAAAAATTGCAAATTTGTAACAGCAATTACCAGCATGTACATAAAACTCCACAGCTCTGCCGCATGATTAATATGATATTTTAAAAAAATATCACGCATTCGTCCAAGTAATCGATACTAATATTATAAGGAGGTAATGTGTGTTTGTTTGTTTGTTTGTAGGATGTAATCTCCGTAACTACCCATCTGATATTCGTGAAATTTTCACAGAGTCTAACTGCGGATATGGGAAGTGATATAGGCTATAATATTTTAAATATTTTTAGTGGGCGTGGCACCACCCACACAAAGTAAATTTTTAATATCATATACATATATTGAGTACTAGCTGTTACCCGGTGCGCTTCGCTACCCCGCCCCCCCCCCCCCCCCCCACCACAATGTTATGAAAGGAAATCAAAAGTTTACAGTTTATTTACAGTTTATTTATTGCAAAGCTCTTATTTATTATGATTACAATTCAATATTTGAAATTCGATTATAAACTATATATTTTTTTAAAATTATAATTATAATGTTTTTCTTTGTTATTGTATCTTTAAATTTATAAGTGACTCAGAGCTTCTCTATATACAATGTTATACGTAGAGTTGCTTTTTGGTAGCAAAATGAACTGTTTCTCTGGAGTTCCAACTCGTGATAATCCAACATATAGTTGGCCATGGGAAAAACATTATTTTCGTAGATCGATTCCAACCAAAGAAAAGGTTTGTCCCTGTGACTTATTAATCGTCATCGCAAACGAAGTTTTGACAGGAAATTGTAGTCGTTTGAAAGATATCGGCAAGTCTGAAGGAATCATTGGAATCCTCGGAATGTGTGCTAACTGGCCAGCTGCAGGGCCAGTGAGGATGGTCGCCACAATTAAGTTGTCTTTTAAGTCTTTAATAAGTAGTCTTGTGCCGTTGCACGTGTTAGGTGGGTTTAAATTTCTTAAAAGCATTATAAGTGTACCGACTTTTAATGGTAGATCGTGAGATGGCAAGCCAGAAGGATTAAGCGAATTTAAAAATTCTTGCGGGTAGTTGAATGCATCCTCGATATCGGTGACTGTATCAATCGACTTATAGTGTTTGATTTGGCCGGGAACTTTTTGCATAATAAGATTATTAATTTCATTGACCGTGTCGTTCCTAGGTGATACTATTGCCCTTGAATATAGCCAATGGAAGTCTTTTTCTAGTAAATGTTCAAGATCAGGATATACTGCATTTATAAGATCCTCTAAATTGTAGAGTATCCTACCCAGTGTCTCATTGAGAACGATTTCAGAACACTTAGTGCTTAAATTCGGAGTAGGAAAAACTCCTTCCCCTAGTTTGAGCAATTGTTGTGGGAAATCTTTATGCGTGTCTCCAATAAGATGGGCTCTCATGTTAGTTCGTAAGTTCAATTTTTGAATGGAACTCCATAAAGGAGATGATTTAAGGCATGCTTTAATAATATGTGCACGCGTCCCTTTTTGTAACTACAGGGAGTGTCTGCCGAAAATCACCAGCAAACACAAACGTTACTCCCCCCATAGTGGCGCTCGAGTTTCTAAGGTCCTTTAATGTTCGGTCCACGGCTTCAACATGGGCTCTGTGACTCATGGTACATTCGTCCCACATTATAAGCGACGCCTCCTGCAACAATTTGCCAAGTGGCCCGTCTTTGCGTATGGAGCATACGGATTGTTGCTCCAGAGATACTGACAATGGGAGTTTGAATGCGGAGTGTGCAGTTTTACCATCGTTTAAAAGAGTAGCAGCAATCCCTGAAGAGGCGACTGCCAGGGCTATTTTTCCAGATTGTAGTACATGTGCTAGTAGTAAGTTAATCAAGAAAGTCTTTCCTGTGCCTCCTGGGGCATCCAAAAAAAATATTTTGCCTCTTGTATTCGTCACACTGTCAATTATTGCATCAAATGCCCGCAATTGATCTGTGACTAATTTTGGTACATTTTCGTTTATAAAATCTCTTAGCTCACTGGTGTTGTATTGACGTACCAGCATTGTACCCATCGCCTCATTTTGTGAACGAATAGGATAGGGTAATCCGAAATCATTTAAACTTTTGTCGCTTAATTCAAATAGTTTATTTTCAATTTGGACCAAGCCTTCATTGTAGATATCGTGATTAAAAGGCAAAGTAAAATTCTGATTTTGCTGTCGAACTCTGTGTCTAATATCTTCACAAAAACTTTCTTTGAAGTTGTTCCATAAT
This sequence comes from Cordilura impudica, assembly GCA_963682025.1. NCBI lineage: Eukaryota > Metazoa > Arthropoda > Insecta > Diptera > Scathophagidae > Cordilura > Cordilura impudica. Next base: position 230,395,454 of record OY821520.1, on the reverse strand, counting down.
TTTAATGGTTCAGATGGCTGACAAAATAGTAGAATGACTACAAACAACTCCCTCAGCTCAAATGGGCATTGCAACATCGCAGCTTCTCTCAAAGTATTTTCCCAATAATCATCAGTTTGTAGCAAACCTCTATCTCGGCAAGCTGCTTGGTACGTTTCTTTAACAACTCCATTTACAGTTTTTAAGTTTTCGAATGAGGTTGGACCGCGTACGTGATGCAGTAACATTCTAAGAAAAAAACACTCCGATTGAGAAGGATGTACACCATATATTCTTCCTAAAGCAGTGTCTTTCTTTATGCCTGGATGGCCAGTTACTTTTTGACCGCGTAATCTTCTTGAAAATTTATTATTAGCCCATGTATAATAGTGTGGAACTTCGTGGTACAATAAAGTTTTTGCAAATTCGTCAGAGTTGCAGAGCTCGAAGAAAGCTATAAGTGTGGTTTTGCGAGGGTTTTGTGCAACTTGATGTGCTGTTCCTGATGTAAAGTACACCCTTTGACAGTTTTCTAAATGTACTGCCAAATGCATGACAGTAGGGTACCGATCGTGGATCGGAAATTCTAATATTCTCCATACAGATTCTGATGTACTTATGTACCGACCATTTAAATAGCTTTCAACCTCGTCATGCGGATTTCTGACGCTGAAAATAGCTTGGTCCCATCCTTTATTTATATATTTACATATATATTTAATTGCCTGAACTGAATGGCAGTATTCCATGTTAATATGGGCGTTGAATGATCGACACAATATTGGGGAATACGGGACAATCCACCTATTGTCTATGATAATAAGTCTTCATCTAATGTTCAAGATTCCATTTCGACCCCCACTTTCCGTGCCGCGACGACGATATACTGGATAACCATCCTCTCCAGTCTGGGTTTCGTTGACAAAACGCCGGGGGTATTTTTTCGAACAAATACCATTTTTCATACATGGTGACGTTGAATTTTGATCTCCGCATGGTCCATGCACCATATTTCTGGTCACAATATCGAACAATACGGGATCTTCATCCTTATCTGGTAATTCGGCAACTATTATGCTGTCAATTTCATCTGATTGTATTTTTTTTTCAAACCAAAACAATATATGACAATGAGGAAGACCTCGTTTTTGGCACTCAACACTGAGCATATGGCACTTAACTTTGCCAAATATTTCGTCTTTTGTGAATAAGTTTATAATTTTCTTCATTTTTAAATAGAATACCCTTGAAATTATGTCATGACGATCAAATGACCGCTGGCCAGGTGAAAGCTCTTCCTTAATTTCGGGCCACACCGGGTTGCACGTAAAAGTCACAAATAAATCGGGTCTCCGGTAGATTCGGACATACGTCATTGCATCCTGAGTTTTTTCGTGCATATAACATGGGGATCCCGTGAAAGTTGAAGGCAAGATTATGTGTTGTCCAATATTTGCAGGGTTTGCATTAGCATCCTGATTTGAGGCATCTCGTAGATGTATATAGTCATCAGCTCTCAATTGTTGTTGATTTTGACGTATGTAATTTAGTCTTTCTGATATAATTTTAGCCATCATGTCGACACAGTATTGACTGAACAAATCTCTGTAATAATGTAAGGGATTAAAACTGTCAGCTCTGACCATCAGCCTATATGGATAAAACTGCATACATGAAACAGTTTTATTCCTCACTGAATGTTGTTGAGGGATTGTCAAATAATAACCATTTTCGCCTTTTACAAACATTAGAGGGTATTGCAGAAGATCGTACGCACGATGCAATTCTGACACCCTTTTTAGTTGCCCATCTCTACAATTAATAACTATATCCCTAGGACCTTTGTCTTCGTCAACTAATAAGACTGCTACTTCGTTTACAGTAGGTGAATTATATCTTCCTTGATGTTGATCTTGTGGAGTGTGGTCGGCGTTGATTATCAATTTCAAGTTGTCTGATGAAAAGTTATACTCTAAGTTGTATTTGAAACTGCGAATGTATGGATTATAGCTGCATAAAACAGATGTTAACTCGTTGATTAATCCTTTTTTTAGATTGTTAGCAATACTAAATCGCAATGATAATTGATCGGCATCAGATATAAAATAAATCTGCAGAAACTGGGGACTTTGACCTGAAGGTGGTATGAGACTACCAATCCTATGGTACACCTGCCCTTCTATCTTAAATGTAGGCATAAAGTTTCCTTCGCGAATTTCTTTACCACCGAATGACGTCATCTGAAATAATGTATTGTACCTGCGTATGTTATTTAAGAAATGCGCCGATAGTGGATGAGAACCTGAAAGAAGATCTTTTACTGGTTGTGGTGGTTCCTGTATATTAGGGAGAACCACTTTGCCTCCAGCACAGCACATACCATTGGGTTCATCACTCCATTTTTTAGCAAAGCAAGTAGGGCAAATGTTGTTCATTTGTCCAACTTTTACACTATTTTGTATCGCATAATCTATATTTGGATCATAATTGAAAGCTGATCTATTCCCATTAGCGACAATTCGACTACGCGCTCTAGTTGTAGATATCCGTTGTCTTTTTGCTGCAAGCCGCTGCGTACGTTCAGTACTGGACTCCCTAGCACGGGCCTGCATTGTTCTTATATTTTGGCTATCGAGGCGCTGCGAACGTTCAGTAGAGGACTCCGTAGCACGGGCCTGTGTTGTTCTTATATTTTGACTATCGAGGCGCTGTGAGCGTTCAGTACAGGACTCCCTAGCACGGGCCTGGGTTGTCTTTATAAATTGGATATCGAGCCGCTGCGAGCGTCCAGTACAGGACTCCTTAGCACGAGCCCGCGTTGTTCTTATATTTTGGCAATCGAGGCGTTGTGAGCGTTCAGTACAGGACTCCATAGCACGGGCCTCCGTTGTTCGCATATATTGGCTATCGAGGCGCTGCGAGCGTTCAGTGCAGGACTCCGTAGCACACGCTTTTGACATTAACTCTTAACTACTCGAGAGACGCTCCGCAGTTTCAGAAGAGGACTCTTCAGCACGCCGTATTTTAGCTGTTCTTGTCATAGATATTTTTCGTGACAGATTGGTTTTTTTTCGGCATTTTATTGTTGTTTCACAGTAATTGAAGAAAAGTATGGTTGCAACAAATTTCTTTACATCATATATTTAAGCAATTTTGCTAAAATGCAGGAAAAATATGAATGTAGTTGAGAAAATAACTTTGCATTAAACTCACCCACGTGGAATTCAGCTTCTAACTGCAGAAATTGTCATTAAAATACTACAAATATTACATATTATTATTTTTAATCAATTCTCCCCAAGAAGTATTGTGCAATTAAAATATTTTATTTTATTTTATATTTTCTTTATTTCAATGCCTGCTGATATAAAAATTTTTTGGTTTTTTCACTCAGTGCAATAATTATAAAATTTTTTGGCATTTCTACTCTGAAGCAAGCTAAATTTAGATGCCCATGGAAGAACATGGATTTTCAAAATTAAATCCGGCAACACTTAACTATTAGCCTTCAATTTAGAATATCATTTGGCAATTTTTCATTTTAGCAATTTTTGATTTCGCCCATTTTTATACCAGGGTATAATGACTTTGTCCTGATGTTTGTATTTTCCCAAAATATCTAATCTAGACTCATCTTTTATTACACTGATCGACTCAGAATCACTTTCAGACTCAGAATCACTTTCTGAGTCGATTTACCGATGTCCGTCCGTCCGTTTGTGCGTCCATTTAAACTTTGTAATCAAACTACAGGTGGCAAATATGAACATATTTTGATAAAGTTTTGTACGCAAACTTCCATCGATCGCAGGAAAAACACTATTGAAATTGATGAAAAACGGTTCATGTTCAAACCTAGTCCCCATACAAATGATCCCTATGAGATAGATTTAAATTGCCATAATATCAAAATTGTCATATATATATTTCGGTCAAATTGCGTTTGTGTATTTTTATTACATCCATTTATCAGTAGCCATAGCCCCCTTAAAACTATCAAGAAAGCAAAAATGTTGCACAGATTTTTCTCAAATTTAGTTTGTATATGGTTTGTATGTGTTTTTCGACCGAGTCCTCATATAAATATAGCATCCGATATGAACCTTTTTTTATCCGAAGGCAAAAAAATTAATAACAATGCCACTCAAATTTGATTTATAATTATTTTCTTTATCTAATTAGTTGGTCATGAGAGATAGGCAGACGGTATCGTATAGTCGGTATAGACCGACTTGTTGATCTTGAAGATTTTTGTTGTTTGTGATTTTCGGGATTGGTTAGCCTCACATTTGATTTTTGACTATGGCGACTTTTAAATTTGGCGATTCCGCCCATAATTTCCATGACCTCTCACACTGCCAGTTAATGTACTTGTCAAAATTTTCAAGATCGTCGCTTTCATAGTACTTTATATTTTTGTAATGGAGGTGCCACGCCCACAAATCCTATCCCGCACATTTTTTGTCAGACTACTCACATTAATATCTGATGGACTCGTGCAAAATGTCAAGTCTTCCCCTTTTATAGTACACCAATTATATGATATTAGATATATACTTTACATGGGCGGTGCCACGCCCACTGCTCCGATCACGCCCATTTTTTTGTCTAACTAATCACATGATTAACTTATGGGCTCACACACAGTCCCAAGACTCTCACTATTACAGTACTCCAGACGTATGGTATTTTATATTTAATTTGTATGGCAGGCGCCACGCCTATTGGTCCAATACTGCCTATTTTTTTCCGACAACTCACATTAATAATAGGTGACATCAGAAAAATTTGAAAAGCTCTCTCTATCACTGTACTCGAGATATATAATATTGAATTATTACTTGTATGGGAGGCCACGCCCACTTATCCGAAGCACACCGGGTTACATCTAGTATTTAATATAATAACTAGCAAAGCATAAGCTTTCCCTGTACATAAAAGTATCTTTACTTAAAAATTATATTTTCTTAAAAACGTTTTTTTTTTGTTTATTGGTTCGAAAAATAGATATTTATACTATAATAAACACAAGTAATCTATAAAATGTTTTATATACATATATACAATGTCTCCCACTCTCGAGCACTCTAGTATTTTTATACTATATATGTGGTTTGGGTATAATGACTTTGTGCTGCTGTTTGTAACAACCAAAAATATTTGACCTGGACCCATCTTTAATTATACCGATCGAATTAGAATCACTTTCTGAGTTGATTTAACAATGTCCGTCCGTCCGTCCGTCCGTCCGTCTGTGTGTCCATGTAAACCTTGTAATCAAACTGCAGGTCGCAAATAAGAATATGTTTTGATAAAATTTGGTATATAAGCTTTTATCGGCCATGGAGTGAACGCTGTTGAAATTGGTGAGAATCGGTCTATGTTCAGACCTAGCCCCCATACAAATTACCCCTATGAAATCGACATAAATTTTCATAAAATCCAAATTGTCATATAGATCTTACTCAAATTGGGTTTATATGCGTTCAGTACATCCATTAATCAGTAGTCCAAAAATGATCCCTTTGGCCCCATATAGAGCTGCTTCCCGATTTTCACTTAAATCTATTAAAAAACAAAAGTATTGCACTGATTCTTCTCAAATTTTGTTTGTATATATTTTTGAAAAATACAAGAGACTTTACCAAACATGATCAGGATCCGTGCATTTTTTGACCTAGTCCCCATATAGATATAGCATCCGATATGAACTTTTTCATATCTGCAGCCAAAAAAATTAATAAAAATCAAACTCAAATTTGGTTTTTGCTTATTTTCTATGTCTAGTTAGTTGGGCTTAAGAGATAGGGTTTCTAAACGCATGGTATAGGGTATCGTATAGTCGGTCTAGACCGACTATAATTTTCTTACTTGTTAATATAGTTATGGTTTGCTTTTTACAAAATGTGAATCAAAAATTTGTTCTATATATACAAGCTTAATTGCAATGAAAAGTATTTATAAAAAAAACATTGCTCGAATAAAAAAAAAAAGTTTTTTTTTTTGCAAAAGTTGCAACAAGGGATAAAAGAAAAAGGTAAAGAAAAGCTTCAGGAGGAACAAATCCATTTTTTAAGGATTCTACTATATATTCTTCGTTTGTATAAAAAGGGGCCATTATAATGTTATTTTCACAACACTGTGAACACCTTAAGATATAACTTCTTATTAAATTAAAAATGAAATTATCTATGCGTATAATGTTTGCCTTATTATTCAACATCTTATTTGAAATGTATTTTAAATATCCACTCTGTGGGTTTCTATAAAGCGAAGTACAGGATCTTAAACATTTCCTTTCAAAAACTCTTATTTTTGCCATGCTTGAGGGTGATATATTAAACCAAATTGGACATGCGTATGTTAAAACAGGTCTTATTAGCGATTTAGACATTATTAATTTAACGCTTGTTTTTATATATTTTGAATAAAATAAAGATCTATATATAATAAAGGCTTCTTTCTATTGCTTTTGTAGGCATTTCTTTGACATGTTGACTGAAGTATAAAAATTTATCCATATATAGCCAAAATATTTGACTGTGACCTTATTTGGAATTATATCTGGACTACTGTAGACGAGAGAGCTTTGTGGCTTTGCGTGAGCCCATACGTTCTTTGTGTGATTAGTCGAACAAAAAAGTGGGCGTGATCGGAGCAGTGGCCGTAGCACCGCCCATGCAAATTGATATCTAATATCATATAACTGGTGTACTTTAAAAGGAAAAGACTCGACGTTTTGCATGAGTCCATCAGATATTAATGTGAGTAGTCCAATAAAAATTGGGCGCGATGGGATTAGTGTGAGTGGCACCTCCTATATAAAAAATATGAAGCACTACGAAAGCTACAGTCTTTTGACAAGTTCATTAGTTATCAATGTGATTTGTCGTGGAAGATATATCGCCAAAATCAAAAATCGCCAAACCCAAAAATCGCTAAAAATTAAATTCGCCCAAAAACAAAAATCTTCAAAATCAAAAACAAGCAAAATCAAAAATCGCTAAAAGAAAAATTGCCAAATGATACTCTAAGTCAAGGCCAATAGTTAAGTGTTGCCAGATCTAATATGGATAATCCATGGGCAGCTACATGTACCTTGCTCCAAGGAACGCCGAAAAATCTGATAGTTTTTTTACCGAATGAAAAAACAAAAAAAAAATGGATATCAGCATCAGCAAGCATTGAAATGAAAAAATCTATACTAATAATCTATACCAACATAATAAAGAGGTAATATGTGTTTGTTTGTTTATAGGAGGTGGCACCTCCCATACAAAGTAAATTTTTAACAGCATATGGGCAATGCCATACAAATGTCAACTTTGATGAAAAAAAATATTTTTTCATTTATATGAAGTTTAAAAATATATTAAAATATGTTCCAAGTTACATAATGTAATTTCTTACAAGTATTCTATATAATAAAGTAATTATAAAATTTATTTGTTTACTCAATTTTATTTTAATACATGTTTAAGAAACTTCAGTCATTCTGTCACAGTCATTCCGTCACGTCAAATGACAGTTAATAAATTCGACACTATTAAAGGCAAGTTGCTCTAAATTATAATTTTATATTGCTCATATATCATATGTAAAATATGTATTGGTTTAAAAACTGATTAGCTTCTTAATTCACAAAAGTTCCCAGGTTTTACTACCAAGACAGAGTCATGGTAGCAAAAATGTCATTCCGTCACGCAATGAGAAATTACTCAAAAATAAAGGAATAAATTAGTGTAAAAATTGTTTCAGAGTTTTTTTTTAAATCTCTTAATCATTAACGATCATTTTCAAATTGAAGAATGAATTTTCAATTCAAAATAGCTTTGTGGAATAGCGTTAACTTGAATTCTACAACTCAAAATGTCATTCCGTCACATATGGAATTGCCCATATATATTAAGTACTATGATAGAGAAAGCTTTGCAAATTTTTCTCAGATCATCTATTATTGACGTGAGTAGTCACACAAAAAAATGGGCGGGATTAGACAAATTTCGCGTGGTACCCCCACACAAACTTAATATTAAATGTGATATATTTGAATTACTGTATTAGTGAGAGCCATGGGACTTTGCGTGAGCCCTTTCATAACTATTCGGAAGGGGGGGGGGGGGGGGAGGTGGAGGGTGTAGCGAAACACACCAGGTTACATCTAGTAATTATATAAAAGTGATTTGATTTCGAAATTTTTCCAATTTTTTCTGATGTTGTAACTACATTTATTTATTGTTTCACATTTTTGTGCATTAATTTTCATGTTCCAATTAATTACATATTGTTCAACAAAATTATAAGATTTCTGGAGATTTGAATTGTTTTTTTCTATTTTGATTTCAGAATGGTAAATAATTTCATCGTCTGCAAAAGAAATTATGTTTTCAATATGGTTAAGTAGGTCCAAAATATATAAATTAAACAGAGTGGCAGAATTAACAGTTCCTTGCTGTAAGCCATTGTAACTTTAAAAGATTTGCTGCTTTTCATATTTTGATATTAAGATAGTTTGATAACATGGAAGATTATATTGAATTAATTTATATATAAGGCCAGCAATCCATATGCTATCGAAAGCCTTCTCCATGTCAATGAGACACGCTCCTGTGCAGTACTTTTTATGCCAATTCCAATTTATATCGGAAGTTAGTTTCTGTATAGCATTAACTGTGGAATGTTTAAATTTAAACCCAAATTGCTTTTCACTATTAATGTTTTTTTATTGCAAAATTTGTTGACAGAATTATTAATGCATACTTCATATATTTTGCTCATATTAGGTAATAAACTAATATGGCGTAAGTTTTTGGGAGTAGTGGGCTCTTTACCTTTCTTTGGAAGGATAACAATCTTAGCCATTTTCCAAGTACTTGGGAAATATGAGTTATTAAGCATATTATTGAATAATTTGCAGTAATCATAGATCATTATTCGAGGAATCTTTTTCAGAACTATGTTAGGTACGTTGTCAATACCTGAAGATAATTTATTCCTTAAACGAGAGAAAATATTTACTAAATTAATCTTTGTTATGAAGAAATCTTGAGTTTGTGATTCATCCAAATTATCTGATAGAAATGTATTATTGAAGTTAATCAAAGTTTCTTCATCACGCTCATATGATCTTCTTGTTTCCAAAAATGTATTGAAACATTCATTGACTTGCTGGTGTATAATATTGTCCGGATTAGTTTGTTTTGGTTCGTGGACTGACTCAAAAAACACTCCTATTGCGTCTAACATTTGGGTTTTTTTTTTATCAACAATGTAGTTATTTAAGGCAATTTTTTTTTAAATATTGCGGGCTTATTCCCGCGTTGTTAAGTAAGGATTCAGAATTTTCTGGGATTCTCAATTCTTGAAGACTTAAGGATGTTTGAAATTTTTTCCAGTCTGTTATTTTATAATTGTAACTAAATTTTGGGTTATCTTTTAAAAATAAGAAGTTTTCTTGTGCCTTGCTCATAGTGGTAACCATTAGTACTGCAACATGGTCGCTGTCATAGTCCAATGTTTTAAGTGAATTTGTGGTGTTATTTTCAGTATTTATATGCAGTCTATAGTCTGCCAAACAAATGTCTAAATAGGAGCCTGTACGGGGATAAGATGGGGTACTTGTTACATACAATTTACATCTAAAATGTATTTCATTTTTTACTAGCCACTTTTTGGTTGTTGTTAGTGTTTACAATTAAGATCCCCAGCCAAAATATAATAATTGTTATCACTCTGTAAATCAATCGATTCAAAAAGGTCACACAACTCACTTTTAAAATGGGTATCGTTATTACCAGAAGGTTAGTATGCTGATATAACATATAATATTTTATTTGCAGCTAATTAAATCGAATTATGCATGTTTCTAAAGTTTTGAAGGAATCTGTGACAATGTTTGTGCAGTGAGAATGTCTCAAATTGTTTTTTTTTTTTATCAATGTGGCTGTTCCTCCACCTTGAGTTGCGCCTTTTCTGTCACTTCTAATAACAATATAGTTTTCATATTGGATTTTATGTTTGAAATTTAGTTTTGTTTCATTAAGGAGCACTTTATAACAAATTCATGAAGATCGTATCTTTTGCTAATTCATATTAAAGACTTAACAATAATGTGTATTATTTTAAGTTTTTTCGAAATAATAATTGGTTCACTATTTGAATCCACTATCTACACCTCAAGCATAGTAAAAATTGTATCTATTCTTGATGCTTGTAAATTAAGTTGTTTTTGAAAGTTTGTAATTTGATTGTAATTTGATATTTGTCATAAAATTTTTAATTTCCTGTGAAAACGAGTTATTCATTGTTGTATCTATGTTATTAATATTTAAATTTGATGTTACATTACCCTTGACTACGTTTGCAAAGGAAGTTTCTGTATTAGTAAATATATTTCTATTCTATACCTTGTTTGTTAGTAAATCTTTTCTTTTAGAATTTATTTTTTTGTTTTAGCATCTTGTATTTTTAGCATCATTTATAGGATGCTGGGTGGCCATACTTGTTGCACAGAACGCAGAATAATTTATTTTTTCTTCGATTGGAACTTTTTCTATTGCACATTTGCCTCTTTTGTGATCGATGTTACACTTGACACATCTGCTATGAAGATAACAGTTGGCTGCACTATGAAAAAAACTTTGGAAGTTGCGACTTTGAGGTATTTCTGGTCGCCTGACTTGCTCCCATTTTATTATACGGTGAAGTAGTACTTTAATATTTTTCAATTTATTAATATTAGATTCAGGTGAAACTTGCACTAAAAACATTGGTAGTTTTATTCCTCGTTCAACAGCAGCTTTCGTTGTAAAAGGACTAACTTTAATAAATTTTAATTTATCAGTACCATAGTTCAATAGTTCAAATAATATTTCATCAGCATCAACGTTGGCGTCTTTAGGTAAGTATATTTTTATTTTTAGTTCTTTGGGTGTGAAAGTAACAAATTTTGTTTTTGTTTAAACTGAGTAGGCTTTTACCCTTTGAAAATTTTGGATTGAGTTCAAAAATAAACTTTTTTGTTTCTATATTCTTTAATATCAAATTCATTAATCTTTAAACCGTTTTTTTAAAATTCTATTAGTTGTTTTGTATCTATCAAGGTTCAGAAAATACACACATGAAACACACAATGTTCTGTTCAAAAGCAGCCAACACATATCTTTATTTTCATATCAATTATGTGCGTTTCTAAATTTTCTACGGTGCCCAACACAACCATGACTGTGTTCGTTTTAATATTTCGTTATTTACACGAATATTTTTGTATCACATACTTTTTGTTTCAATCACACATAAAGCACACATTTTTGAGTGTTGCTTTATTTGAAGTTCATGTTCTGGTACGTGTAGTGAGAAAAAACACAGAACATGTACAATAAACAGGTTCGAGTTCAGTTATATTTTAAGTCGTGTTGTGGCTCGTGTAGTAAGAAAAAACACAACATGTACAATAAACAGGTTCGAGTTCAGTTATATTTTAAGTCGTGTTTAAAATATAACTGAACTCGAACCTGTTTATTGTACATGTTGTGTTTTTTTCACTACACGTACCAGAACATGAACTTCAAATAAAGCAACACTCAAAAATGTGTGCTTTATGTGTGATTGAAACATAAAGTATGTGATACAAAAATGTTCGTGTAAATAACGAAATATTAAAACGAACACAGTCATGGTTGTGTTGGGCACCGAAGAAAATTTAAAAACAAACATAATTGATATGAAAATAAAAATATGTGTGTGTTGGTCCAAGTTATGTTTGTTTACCTATATATGTACGAGTTTTTTATTCAGTGTGTGTTTTTTTCTGAACTCTGGTATCTATATCAAAAATAATTATTGGGGGTACTTTTTTGCTTTTACATTTTTCTAAATTAACCACTGTATTATCAGTAATTACTCTTGGTGTGTTATTGTTTTCACTTGCTGAATGAGAGTTTTGTAGATTGTTTTTGCCACTAACGTATTTCTCATATTTTTTTTAACAAATCTTGATCACATTGATCGTCTATTTCACAGTCAAGCACTGATTAATATTTATGATTTTTTCTTTTGCTTTTGCTAACACTATTGACATTATTGTTGTTAAAATTTACATTGTCTTTAGATTTTATATTATCGTTGTTTTTGTTGTATGAGTTTAGAGCATTATGCTCACTCATTACAGCTTGTTTGTTCTTTACTTTATTTTTTTTTTTATTCTGTTATATATATGCAAAAACAAAATAAAGAAAAATATTTGTAAAAATGTAATTTTAAGTAAAATTCTCCGCAATACGTCTATTACACATCATCGAACTTTTTCTTAAAAAGGTTTTTTCTTAGAAAGTACTTTTTTTAAAAAGTAATTTTTCTAAATAAAGCACATATCCTTAAAAATGTATTTAAAAAAAGTACCTTTTCCTTCAGAGTATATTTTCTTAAAAAAGTAACTTTTTCCTCAAAAAGTAAACTTTCTTAAAAGAGTAAATTTTTTTATAAAAGTACCTTTTCCTATAAAAAAATATTTCCTTAAAAGGCACCTATTTTTATAAAAGTACTTTTTCATATAAAAGAAAATTTTCTTAAGAGTACATTTCCTTAAAAAACTAATTTTTCTTAATAAAGCACGTTGTCAGTAATTGTGTATTTTCTTCAAAAAGACCTTTTTTTAAGTAGTTAAAAAGTATATTTTATTTAAAAAAAAGTACATTTTCTATAAAATTTAAATTTTCCTAAAAATGCACCCTACTTAAAAGAGTACATTTTCTCAAAAAAGGCCATTTTATTAAAAAGTGCCTTTCAATAACAAAGTACCTTTCTAAAAAAAAGAACATTTTCTAAAAAAGATATTTTCTGAAAAAATTTACCTATGTTATAGAAGCTCTTATTCAAAAACTTAAATTTTTTTAAAAAGTATCTTTTCTTAAAAAGTTTCTATTCTAAAAAAAATAACCCCATCTTAAAAATGTTTCTGTATTTATAAAATACCATTTTTTAAAAACGAAAATGTTCCCAAAAGTACTTTTTCTTAAAAAAGTAGCTTTTATTTAAAAAAAGTACCATTTCTTAAAAAACATATTTTCTTCAAAAAGCAATGTCACTTAAAAAAGTAAAAGTACATTATCAAAAAAGTACATTATGCTGATAAAGTGATAAAAAAACACTTTTTCTTAAAAAAGTGTATTTTCTTAAAAAAAGTTATTTATCTTTAAAAAAGTTCCCCTTTCTTAAAAGCGCTTTTCTATAAAGCACATTTTTAATGTGCTTTTTCTTAAAAAACTAAATTTTCTTTTACAAAAAGCATTTTCCTAAGTAGCTAATTTTTCCTAAAAATATATTGTTCTAAAAAATATTTTTCAAAAAGTCCTTTATCCTAAAGTTTATTACCTTTAAAAAGTACCCTTTCTTAAAGCATATATCTTTTCAATAAACTACCTTTTCTAAAAAAAAAATATCTTTTCTTCAAAAAGTTAATTTTCATTAAAAAGTAAATTTTCTTGCAAAGTACGTTTTCTTAAAAAGAGCCTTTCACAAAAAAGTAAATTTTCTCAAAAAATTTTCTTTTTCTTTTTAAAAATACATTTTTTAAAAAGTAAATTTTTTAAGAAAGAACCTTTTCTTAATGAAATGCCTTTTCTTATAAGATATATTTTGTCATTCATAAACTACATTTTCAAAAAAAAGTAAATTTTTCTTCAAAAGTTTCATTTTCTTAAAAAAAAAAATTTTTTTTTAAAAGTAGTCTTAAAAAAGTACCTTTTCTTAAAAAGTATATTTTCTTCAAAAAGTACCGTTTCTTAAATAAAGCAAATTTCTTAATAAAGTAAATTTTCTTAGAAAAAAGCGATTTAAAAAAAAAAGCGTTTTCTTAAAAAAAGTACATATGTCTAACAAATTACCTCTTCTAAAAATAGTACATTTTCTTTAAGAAGTAATTTAAAAAAACAAACTACCCTTTCTAAAAAAAGTCATTTGTTTCAAAAAGAACCTTTTATTAAAAAATAAGGTTTTTTTAAAAAGTAGCTCTTTAAAAAAAAGTACTTTTTCTTAGAAAAGCAAATTCTTGTGTAAGAAGTAGCTATTCTTAAAAAGTATCTCTTCTTATAAAAGTACTTTTTCTTAAAAATTACATTTCCTTAAAAAGTACCTTTACTTAAAAACACATTTTCTTAAAAAAGTAGCTTTTCCTCAAAAAAAAAAAAATTTAATTATCTTTTAATAAAAATTTATTTTTTTAAAGTATTTTTTCCAAAAATTACCTTTTTTAAAAAAAGTACTTTTTTAAAAAAAAAGCAGTAAAGTACTTACAAAAGTTTATTTTTTAAAAAAGTACATTTTATTAAAAAAATACGTTTTCTGAAAAAATTACATTTTCTCGTTTGTAACAGGCCGAACTGTTTCTATAAACTTTATTCTAGAAATCGAAGTAAATTTAAAAATTTGATAAAATTAGTGGCTAAATACTTAAACATTAACAATTTGTACATAGCCTACAGCTTTTCAAAAAATATTTTTTTTTTCAGTATTTTACTTATTTTTTTAAATTCATAAGTATTTTATATATAAATATTTAAAATTTTTTTTGCATTAATTTTATTTTAAAGTAAATCTTAAATTAAAATATTTTTGCTTTAAAACACAATCTTAGTTCATGTATGTACATATATAAAAAAACAAAAATAATATTTGTCTGTATTTCAGTTGCAGCGCATTCTGAGGGCAACCCGCAGGGGCCTTTCTTAAAAAATATTGTCTTTAAAACTTCAACGTGTTTAAGCTTTTGTCCATACAACAATTTTAAAAATTATGACAAGTTCATCATCGCTTGTTCGTGTCTTTGCTTGCCACTTATTATATGTACGAACTTTATGCGGTTGTATCTACTTGGAAATGAAAATTATTTTTTTTTTGCTTATCATTAACGAAAATTGTATTATCCAGGTTCTCTGTGTGTGAGTGTGTGTATGTAAATTTATGTATGTAGTTCATGACTGAATGAGTTGTTACGAGCATCTGACATTTGGTTAAAAAGAGTGTATCGCATAAAGCGACCCTGCTTTTCTGTGTATTTCTTCAACTGAAATATTCACACGAGGTTAAAACCTCATTTACTATGAAATTGTGTACAAATTCGTTGTAGGGCAGCAAAATATCAATATAACAGCGAAATAATACAGCGCATCATATCACAATTTAACACAGTGAGGAACGAGGTAAAGTGGAGTAAAAAAAAACAAGTGAAATGGTGAAAAAATCCAGTCAAACAACTTAATTATTTTCAGTTTTTAGTCACAGTTTTTGGTTCCCTATACATATCATGTTGTGTGTTTCACCCACAACTTGATGTGAGTATGCAGCATAATTAAGTACTTTTTCCGAGTGACATGTGTGTAACATTTAATCATTTTATAAAATTTTGTAGGAGGTACGTTGCATGACGAAGGCAACAGTAAATTGATGGAGTTATAGCCGGTCTACGTCGGTCTACAAAAAGTCTTAGGTCTCAAAATGAAGAGATAACGTGAATATCAGCAGACGGTTTCGCATCAGACTAGAAACTAACAATGGTACTGTGATTTAATTTTTTACCTATACTAAATATCGATTAAAGCTTCAATCTATTTTAAATTTATAAAAGGTACTTTTTTAAGAAAAGGTACGTTAATAAGACACTTTTTAAGAAAATTGACATTTTAAGAAAAGGGGACTATTTAAAGAAAAGATAATTTTTTTCTATAACATGCAATTTTTGAAGAAAACATACTTCTTAAAGAAATTGTACTTTAAGAAAAGGTACTTTTTTAAGAAAATTCACTTTTTTAAGAGAATGTACCTTTTTAAGAAAACGTACTCTTTTAAGAAAATTTACTTTTTTACGAAAGGTAACTTATATTAAGAAAATTAACTATGTCACGTAGACGTACCTTTTTAAAGAAATTTATTTTTTAGGAAAAGGTACTTTTTAGAAAAAAAAACCTTTTTAAAGAAAAGCTACTTTAAAAAAATATATATTTTTAAGAACAAGTACTTTTTAAGACTACGTACTTTTTTTCTATAAAATGTACTTTTTTAAGAAAACGTATTTTTTTAACGAAAATTCTCCTTTTTTTATAAAAATATACCTTTTTAATGATATTACTTTTTTTTTAAAAGAAAAAGTAATTTTCTAGGAAAAAATAATTTTTTAAAAATTTCTGATGAGAGTACACATTTTAGGAAAATGTTAATTTGTTTAAAAAGGTACTTTTTTAAGAAAAAGTAAATTTTTTGGAAAAGGAAGTTTTTTGGAAAAGGTACTTCCTAGATAAAGGTACTTTTTTAAGAAAAGGTACATTTTCAGAAAAAATTAATTTTTCATGAAGGTACTTTTTAAGGAAATAAAAGTTCTTTCTAACGAAAGACCTCATTTTAAGAAGAAGTAATTTCTTAATAAAAGTTAAGTAATGAAAAGAACTTTTTTAAGAAAAAAATACTTTTTCTAAGAAAATACAATTTTTTAAGAACGATACTTTGTTAATAAACTTTTTTGAGAAAAATACTCCTATTTGCAAAAAGTACTTTTTAAGGAGACGCACTTCTTAAAGAAAGGGTAAATTTTTGAGAAAATGCATTTTTCGAGCGACGTACTTTTTACGGCAAATGTTATTTTTAAAGAAAAGCTACTTTCTAAGAAAAATTAGTTTTTTTTAATTAATGCACTTTTTAAGAAATACATACTACTTGTAAACAAAACGTCACATATTAATAATCGGTACTTCTATAAGAAAATGTACTTTAATAAGAAAAGGTTATTTTTAAAGAAAATGTACTCGTTAAAGAAAACATAGTTTTTTAAGAAAACGTTCTTATTTTTTAAGAAAATACGCTATTTTAAGAACATGTACTTCTTTAAGATGTTCCATTTTAAGTCCTTGGTAGTAATCACATAACAAAATTCATAATTGTTTTTATCTTTTGCCCTCTTTGTGTTCGAATTTCCAAAAAAAAAAATCTTTTTTGTTTCTCTCCATAACAAATTTCATATTGCTTCATTTGTTTAGAAGTTAATAAATCTACTGTTTCCATTTTTTGGCAGTTGATTCTACATTAACTGACGAATTAGAAGAATTCTCTCTTATTTATATACTTATTTATTAATTTATTTACTTAATTAATTTAGTTAATTTATATAGTTAGTTATTTATTTATTTAATTATGTTAATTATTTATTTATTTATTTATTTATTTAATTATTTAATAGTATATTTAATTATTTATTTGTTTAATTATTTACTCATTAATTTATTTATTTATTTATTTATTTATTTCAGCTACATTATACATTTTACAAAAATAATACAGCATCGTAAAAATCAATTAAAGCATAGCGTCTTTTCACTTCGGCGCAAATTGGAATGGATTGAAATTGATAAAATTTGATCCGCGGAAATTCAGGTAAGCAGGTTCATAACATCGAAGTTGTCTCTTAGGAACATTTATACATATTTTTCCAAGAAGGCATTCAGAATCATTTTTACCATGAACTAAGTTGAGGAAAAATGTAATAATAAAAGTAAGGAATTACAGTCGGTCTAGGCCGACTACGCGATACCCTATACCATGGTCGGTCTTCGGTCCAACTAATTAGATATATAAAATAAGCATAAACCAAATTTTAGTGCCATTGTTATTAATTTTTTTGGCTGCAGATATGAAAAAGTTCATATCGGGTGCTATATTTATATGGGGAATAGGTCGAAAAATGGACCGATCCTGACCATAATTAGTAAAGTCACTTAAATTTTGAAAAAATATAAACAAACCAAATTTGAGAAAAAGCTGTGCAATATTTCTGTGTTTTGATAGATTTAAGTGAAGATCGGGAAGCAGCTCTATATGGGGCCTATGACTAAAAATTGTCCTAAAGGGATTTATTTTGGACTACTAATTAATGGATACAATAAACACATACAAACCCAATTTGACTAAGATCTATGTGATGGTTTGGATCTTATGGCAATTTATGTTGATGTCATAGGGGTCATTTGTATGGGGACTAGGTCTGAACATTGACCGATTTTCACCAATTTCAGCAGCATTCATTCCGTGGCCGGTGAAAGCTTACACACCAAATTTCATTAAAATATATGCATACGTGTGACCTGTAGTTTGATTAAAAGGTTTACATGGACACACAGACGGACGGACGGATGGATATCGCTAAATCGATTCAGAAAGTGATTCTGAGTCGATCGGTATAATAAAAGATAGATCTAGGTCAAATATTTTTGGTAGTTACAAACAGCAGCACGAAGTCATTGTACCCAAACCACATAGTGGTATAGGGTATAAAAATTATCCTTCTTTTTTTCAAAGTTGGAGGCTTTTTAGACCCAAACGACTCCCTTAAGGAACACCAGAAGTAAAATTTATATATTTCAATTTAGACTTGTTCAAGAAGTACAACCAAATGTATTTTGGGAAGTTGCCGAAGAATCCAATAGGATCACGCTTCTCTAGCAGTAGATCATGGCTGACTTTATCAAAAGCTTAGCTAAAGTTTGTGTATATAACATCATTTTGTTTGTTTCGCAGAATTCAGAACTAATACAGAAAGTAAGTTCCTTTGGACTATTATTCGTAGGCAGTTTTTTGCTAAAACCATATTGAGCTGGTAGTAGAATTGATGGCATTTCGTGTGATAGTATATAAATTGCTCTGTCTACTCAAAATTGTTTTTGTGCGATCTCTCTTTGTACGATCTCTTATTTGAGCACAAAAAACGCACAAAATAAATCATACAAATAAGAAAATGCGCAAAGAGAGACCGTACAAAAAAAGGTTTAAATGTAATTAGTAGAATTTTTCCCACACTTTGGAAATAAGCCAAATTTAATAGAGTTACGGCATAGTTAGCCAAACGTTGTTAAAATGTAACCGTATAATATCGTAACGTTGTCATTTAGTGCAATTATAAAACGTAAAAAACGAGCCAGCATGGTGCTATGTTAAATCAACCAAACTTTATCAGCTGTTTACAAATGTCATGTACAAACGTAGCAAAAATCTAAAATCAACAGAAACTAACGATACGATTCATTTACCTTAAGTTGGGTAAGCACTTGCATGTGTTTTTCATAGAACAGGTTGAATCAGCTGATTCGCGCCTATACCGTTACGCGTGGCTAACTAGGCCTTTATTATATGTGAGAGTTGGCGGAGTAGCCAACATTTCGGCACAGTTTTTTAAGATGCAGCTGGGAATACCATCTGGATCCGGACTAAATGAACTTTTTATACATTAATAACAGTCAACACATCTACGGATGTTTATTTGCCAGGAAGAATCCTCGTAATAAGCTTAATTTTCCTAGATTCGTTTGCTTAAAAGATAAAAAAACGTACCATTTGTGAATGTTTTGTACATTCCCAGTTCCTACAATCCTTTAGTGGATTTCAACGCCGGTAGGCTGCACCTACAATCCAAATTTAAAGTTCCAACTCCATATATATTAAAATCATACACCGTTAAAGAACCTGACAGTGAACCAGTTTATTAGTGATGGGAGCATATACATATAAGGTTGATTATAATTTGACACAGACAGAACATTTGTATGGGTGTAATTTCTGGACCTTTCAGGAATATGAAAAATATGAATAGTGAGTGTCCTAAGGCTAATCAAAGCATTGATACTATACATCTCTCAATTTACTCAGAAAGTGCTACGATATGAATTTAAGTCAATCGTAATTATAAAAGCTGCCAACAACTGAATAACATTAGTTGGTCACAAACCCTCATTGAGCACCTAACCTGAACTTAAAGAATTGTAGTGTATAATTCTATATATGAAAGTAATGCATTTGTTCATTACATTTTTTTTTTTGTGTGTTTAAAATAAATGGCAAAAAAAACTATATTACATAAATGAAGTGATTATTTTTTATTTTAAGTAGAAGCTCTTTCTCCTCCATCATGACAGCATTTAAAAAAATTTGTTGGAAAACGAAAACTTTAAAAAAATTAGCATCAAACTAAAATTTATTTAAAAGGAATTTTAAAGAGGCATAAAAGCTTTTGTGTGCAATTAAAATAAATATAATATTAACTCTTTAAGAGTATGACATTCCATCTCAAATAAATTGAAATAAGAATCAGAAACCACACAAGGATATTTTTTTTTAATATATCGAGTGGAAGTTTTAGTACTTTCTGGCTTAAATATTTTCTGTTTTGCTACGCAGTTTTGTATTGAAAATGAGCTTCAGTAGTTATACCCTATACCACTATGTGGTTTGGGTATAATGACTTTGTGCTGCTGTTTGTAACTACCAAAAATATTTGACCTAGACCCATCTTTTGTTATACCGATCGACTCTGTTGTGTATTCTGTAACCAGATCTCAAGTGTCTTTATTGTACAAATCATCATACATGACAAGTATAATTACAGCGATGTTAAATATAGCATTATAATATTAGGGCTGTTATATATAGCATTGTATTATTAGGGGTATGTACATATTCATATTCACAACATCTCTCTTTGTTTATAAAAATTAGTAGATAAATATATAAATTATTTTATATACGAAATTCAAACATTTTACATGTAATAATACTTCATTAATATAACATAATATAATATAATAAAATATCTTAAGACTAGATACGAAATGAAATTACAATATAAGCATTTAAGAGAGGAATGTTTTAGTCTTCAAAACCAAGTCTTTTCGGTGGCTTAATCTTTCGCCCACTTCTTGAATGAGATACACTAACATTTTCCAATTGTCGGTCAATTTTGGAGTTACTATAAACAACATTCTGCCCCTGACTCAAAGGATTATTTTCCGTACTATTATGTTCTTTTTGCGGCACTTCAAGAATATGCTACCTATTTATTCTATACGTAACACACTCATCATCTTTTATAAGATATGACCGAGGCTGCCTACAGACCTCAACAATAGTACCCGGAAACCATACCGACAAAGGATTCTTTTTGAAATAAATGTGATTACCCACATTTATGGGCTTAAGATTTTTTGTAGACCTGTTATAACTTGTAGCTACTTTTTCTTCCTCTTTCAAATGTGTTTTCACAATTTTATCTGATTTTACTAATTTTGGTTTTAAATTTGACGTCAATGATGGTAATTTAGTTCTAAGTACTCTGGACATAAGAAGTTCTGCAGGACATGGTCTGTTGTTTTTCCGTGTTGTATGGTAATGAAGCAAAGCTGTATAATAATCAGTCCCTATCTCTCTGCATTTTTTTAAAAGCTTCTTAGCCGTCTGAATGGATCTTTCAGCCATGCCATTAGATCTCGGAAAGTATGGACTTGAAGTTTGATGGTCAACTCCCCAATCTGAACAGAATAACGCAAAATCATTTGAGCTAAACGGTGGAATGCCATGTCTGGAAAAAATACTTTTTAACTTGTCCACAACCAAATTGTTAGAATACCCTGAGCTTAATGATTCAATTTCTATATATTTCGAAAAATAATCGACAACCAGCAAATAATATTTTCTCTAGAATTCAAAGAGATCTGCACCAACTTTATACCACGGTATCGTAACTATATCATGACAAAGTAAATTTTCTCTCGGATTTGCGTTTCTATGCCTAATGCAGAGTTCACAAGAGGATACAATATTGGATATATCATTATTGATATTTGGCCAATTTATTGACTCTCTGGCCAAACTTTGGCATCTCTGAATGCCTAAATGTCCCTCGTGTAACTTTTTTAACATTTCTGACCTAAGGCTCTTCGGAATTATTAACCTATTGTTTTTTAAGAGTACCCCATTTATGATATGTAGGTCATCTTTTATATTGAAATAAGGAACAATGTCTTTATCGCATGATTTCTTATCCTTAGGCCATCCTCCTTTTATATATTCTCCTATTTTCTGAAATATTTCATCTTTTTCAATTGATTTTCTTATTTTGGTTATATCACTTCCCGGCAAAGCAATATTATCAACAATAGCATGGCAATGCAAATCAATATCTTTATCCATTTCCACAAGTGCGTGTTTTTTCAACGGAGCTCTAGACAAAGCATCTGCAATATGAAGATACTTGCCTGGCTTGTAAACGACAGTCAAGTTGTATGCCAGAAGTCTCATCATAAATCTCTGCAGTCTAGCCGGAATCTTATGTAACGGCTTACCAGAAAGCGATACCAGAGGTTTATGGTCTGTTTCCACAATAACACTATGTCCATAGATGTACTGATGGTATCGGGTGCATCCAAAAAGAATTGCAAATAACTCCTCTTCTATTTGTGCATAATTACCTTGACACTCCGTTAAGGACGCCGATGAATAGGCAATAGGTTTGGTATCGTGCATGATGACGGCCCCCATGGCAAATTTAGACCCATCGACAGACAAAACTATTTGTTTATTAGGGTTATAATAGGTTAGAACTGGAGTATTAGTTATCTCCTTTTTCAAGTTGTTGAACTCGTCATCCTGAGCCTTGCCCCATTGCCATAATGAATCTTTTTTCAGTAAATCCCTCAAATGTTTATTCTTTGCTGACAAATTATGAATAAATTGGCCCAAATAGTTCACCATGCCCAAGAAACGTTGTAGTTCTTGACAATTTTTTGGTACTGGCATCTTTAAAATTTATTCTATATTATCACTGTCTGCCCTTACACCCTTCTCACTAAAAATGTAACCTATGAATTTAATTTCCTTTTTAAACATGTTCGACTTTGACTTATTAAATCGGAGGCCGACTTCTTTTGCCCTTATCAACACCTGACATAAAATCCTATTACGTTCTTCTATATTTGGCGCATGTATCAAAAAATCGTCTATATAAATGATGAGCCCTTTGATACCCGAAAAAAGTCTGACCATTTCTCCATGAAAGATTTCTGACGCTGCATTGATTCCAAATGGTAGCCTAAGAAATCTGTATCGTCCAAAAGGTGTAGCAGAAGTACATAGTCTTGACGATTCTTCCGAAAGTGGAAACATCCAAAAACCCGAACTAGCATCAAGTGAGCTAAATAATTTGGATCCAGTCATTTGAGCCTTGCACTTATCAATACTTGGAATCGTAAATCTAGGCCTGACAATAACTTTATTTAGATTTCTAGGATCTAAGCATAATCTCAATGAACCATTTGGTTTTGTGACTAAAACTATAGAGTTAAACCATTCTGTTGGTTCTTTTTCTTGAACAATAACATTTAAATTCTTCATTCTTTCAAGCTCCTTTTTGAGCGGCTCCAAAAGACTGAATGGTACCCTACGAGGATGATCTACAACTGGCTGACAGTCCTCCATAAGTTGCAAATGACATTGATGCTTCAACAGACCAAGACCCTCAAAGACCTCAGAGTATTTTTCAAAAATATTTTCTTTATTTGTATAATTCATTATTTGAATTAAATTCATTTTAACTACCATGTCCAGGCCCAAAACCAATTTACATTTCATGTCAAGAACATAGAATTTCACTTGATACATAACATTTTTGAATTTTAAATCAATTTGGACACTTCCCACTACTGGTAGCCTCTCGCCACTGAACGTTAAAATATTATTTTTAATATTAGTATTAATATGCTTAGTATCTAGCTTACTCATTAATCCTATCGGCATCAAGTTTGCCTGCGAACCCGAGTCCACCTGACAACTCACTCTTTTGCCGTTCAGTTCCACCTCAATATTCCAATCTTTAATAGAATTCTTCCTTGCTTGCTGAACTACACCCACAAACAAATCATCATAGTCCTCTTGTTCTTCTTCAGGATCGCAATTTTCTTCTTCGTTGACTTTTCTCGCACTTTCTTCTTCATTGACTTTTCTCACGTACTTGTTTTTATCTTTTTGGTAGTACTCCGTTTGACGTCTGAAACACATTTTTGTGAAATGATTTGGCTTTTTACATATAAAGCAAATGGCGCCTTCAGCCGGATACTTGTAGTTGTGTAATTGTCCACATTTGTTGCATTTTTTCCCGTACTGTTGTGGACCAGTTTTTTGTATATAACCTTTTCTATTTTTCAAAACTGTAACGACGCTATCTGATCTTTCTTACATTTCGTTCGCGTTCTCCTTTGCCATTTCGATACTCTTGGCAATATTAAACGCCTTATCCCACTTAATGTCATCCTCACTCAGAAGCCGTTCTTTAATTACTTTATAATTCTGCGACATGCCACATATAAAAATATCTTTCACCAGACCTTCCCTTAAGGCACCAAACTAACACGATGCGCTAAAGTTTTGCAACACTGTTGCGGATTGGCTGATGGTTTCGTCCAGTGTCTGTTTTCTTGTAAAGAAATGGTGGCGTTCCATAGCAACATTGACTTTTGGAATGAAGTACTGTTGAAATTTATTCCACAACTCATCAAATTTAATGCTGTCTACTTCAACATTGAATGCATTAAATACATCCAATGCATCAGATCCCATATGATGTAGGAGTATTGCCACTTTTCGCATATCCGACTGCTTTATCAAGTTGGATGCTAACATGAATATATTAAATTGTCTGCTCCAGTTGCGCCATTCCAAGGCCAAGTTTGTATTTCGCATGTTAAACTGGGGAATACTGGTAGCAAACGAAAAAATTTGTTTTTCAGTCGTCGTCACTCCTGTGTTTGTCGCCAGATTCGTTCTTGTTGCTCTTTATTTTTGGGTATTCTTTTTATTTTACACACCTGACACCATGTTGTGTATTCTGTAACCAGATCTCAAGTGTCTTTATTGTACAAATCATCATACATGACAAGTATAATTACAGCGATGTTAAATATAGCATTATAATATTGGGGCTGTTATATATAGCATTGTATTATTAGGGGTATGTACATATGTATATTCACAACAGACTCGAGAATCATTTTCTAAATCGATGTCCGTCCGTCCGTCTGTGTATCCATGTAAACCTTGTAATTAAACTGCAGGTCGCAAATATTAATATATAGTTTAGTCCGAATATAGTTTAGCCTTTAACATCTATATTCATCCTAAAAAAATTTTTATAACTTTAAATTTTCTTTCATCACCAAAATCACATATGTTCACTTCTAATTTTATATTCACCTCAAAAGTTATTCCAATGTTTAAAATGAATTTGTGTACTCTACATCACTATGCGCTTAGGGTATAATGACTTTGTGCCGATTTTTCTCATTACAAAAATATTTGGCTGGACCGATCGACTCAGAATCACTGTCTAGTCGATTTGGCGATGTCAGTCCGTTCGCCTGTCGACTGTCTGTCCATCTGTGTGACCATGTGAATCTTGTAATCAAACTACAGGTCGCAAATACGAATATGTTTTTATGAAATATAGTATATAAGCTTCTATCTGCAAGTTGAGTTTGTGTATGTTTATTACATCCATTTATCAGTAGTCTAAAAATATACTCTATAGGCAAATTTTGAGTCATAGCGCCCATATGAAGCTGATTCCCGATCTTTACTTAAATCTATAAAAAAAAATATTACACAGATTTGTAATTGGCTTGTGTATTTTTTTGCAAAAAACAAAGGACCCTACCAAATATGGTCAGGATCGGTCCATTTATCAACCTAGTCCCCATATAAATATATCATCCGATATGAACTTTTTCAAACAAACAAATTAAAAAGAATGCCACCGAAATATGGTTTATGCTTATTTTCTACATCTAATTAGTTGGACCTAAGTGATAGGGTCTCTAAATGCATGGTATAGGGTATCGTATAGGCGAAATTGTTATTCTCGTACTTGTTTTAGTTTAATACTAAAACTTGTTTCCACATTAATATTTTTTAATTTATTTTATATTCGACTCAAAAAATTTTCCAACATATAAATTTTATCTAACCTTCTTAGATGCAAATTCTTTTATTTTTTTTAATAATTTCTTCAACATCAAAATATGTTTTCAGCTCAACTATCTAAATTTATTTTCACCTTATTTACATTTCAAAAAATTTGTTCTTTAGTCTATTTAAACCAAAATTTATATTCATTTCAAAAGTTAAAGTAAACCAAAAATATAGTCAAATTTTTCTAGTTGCTTGATATTTTTCATCCCTAAATTTGTTTCCACTACAATTTCATGTTCCAACCTTTTGGTTCCTTTCTTCTGCCGCAAAATAATTTTTAATCTTTTTATTTGTTCACTACCAAACTATATATTCACCATATAAATTACATTCAACCCAAAATTTTTATTTTTTTTTTTTTTAATTTTAACTGTGGTTTCTCTTTCAAAAAACAGTTCTCCAATTTTTATACCACCAACATTTACTTTCACCTTAAAATTTTAGCTTCACCTCAAAAATGTTTTTTTTTTTTGGGATCCAGCTTAACAGTTTTTCATTACCAAAGTTTAGTTTCACCTAAAAAATGTATATTCACCAAAAAATTTTTTAAATTGTATCTCTCCTATTCTTTTATCACAGTCTGTCGCACTTGGTTCTCCGTTCAACTATTAACATGAAAATAATTTTGAACTCCAGAATTTTAATCACCACAAAAACTATTTGATCTTAAAAATGTAAATTATCCTCGAAATGTTCAAGTGCAATTGTAACATAGCTAACATTTACATATTTTCAAATTATACGTTTATATCTAAAATTCATGTTCACATCAGAAAATTTTTAGAACTTAATAATTTGCTTCTCTCATTTCTAGTCTGTAATTTTTTCCACATCAAAATTTTTTATGTTCACTTCAATTATTTTTTAAACTTTATAAAATTTGATTTGAAAATATTTTTTCACCACAAACAAATATTTTCAATCTTTAAATTTTGGTTTGTTCTTTTTACCGCCAGATATACTTGAAATCGGAATGTACGTTTTCATCGCAATCTTCAAATTTATACACATTATTTATAAACCATGAAAAAATATTGTCACTTTAAAAATTTCAATACTCTTTTATAATTAAATTTTTGCACCTCAAAATATACTTTTTAAAATCTGAATTTATATACATCTATAAAAATTGGTTCGTTCTATCCGTCAACCTCAAAACTTTTTCACCTAGAAAATATGTTTTCACTTCAAAACTTTACAACTAACCCTAAAAGTATTCCAATTTTTAATTTGCTTCTAACCTCTCCTATTTGAAATTTTTGCACAACCAAAATATTTTTATTTGTTAGATTTATCGTCATTTTTCAGACATATTGCAATTACTACTGTAATTAATATGCAATTTTTTAATTTTGTTTAAATGGTGCGTGGTAAAGAAGAAGAAAGCATATAGGCCTGACTTTAGGTGAGTGTGTTAAAGCGCTGACCAAAAAGTGCAAGTACGAGTGTATGTGAGAAGGTTCATGGTTCGAAACCTCACGGCCGCCCTAAGTAGAAAAAATTTTCATATAGAAACAATCTATTCAATTAAAACATAACAATTATCACAATGTTCAATAAATCGCTGATGAAGGCTGAAATGCCAGAAACCGGTCCGATTAAGAATACAGTGCAGTTATGAATTTTTGAAATATATGCTTTCTTCTTCTTTACCACGCACCATTTAAAAAATATTTTTAACTCAACACCAAATATTTTAACATAAATTGTTTTCACATCAAATATATCGTTTCACCTAAAAAATTTATATTCACATCGCGAGAATTTTAAAACTGTCATATTTGGTTATTGTCTCTCATTTTAATCTCAAAATATTTCCCTTACTTAAAATAAATTGACTAAAAATATATATTTTCCCCTTAAGGATATACATTCACCACGAAAATATTTATTCGCTTTCAAACATTTTTTGTTATTTTAATCTTTTCTTATTCTTTTTCCACCTCAAAAATTGTATCACCGCCAAAATAAATAATCAACTGAAAATTTGTTTTCACCAGCAACACTTTCTCAAACGTTGTTATGTGGTTTCCATTTGATTGCCAACCTTAAAAAAATTATTTTACCACCACAAAAATGTCTTCACCACCAAAATATATTTTCTATTCACTTCACACAGTTGGTCCTACTTTAACATTTTGTTTCTCGAAAAATTAAAAACTATGCCACGTTTTGTAACATTAACATATATTTTCACCTTAAAAACTTGTATTCACCTTCAACAAATTTTCAAAACTTCAAAATGAGTCATCTCCTGTCCTTTTACCTCAATTTTTTTTAACTTAAAATTATGTTACGCGCTTCAAAATTTGGGTTCTACCCCTTTGTCCTCAAATTATTATAATCTTGGTGTATAAAAAATGAAAAACTGTTTTCTTTTTTTAACGATTCAAATATACTTCAATCTTAGAAGTTTTTATTCACTTCCAAACTCTAAAATTAACTTTTCTCCTTTGAATTCGAAATTGATCTTAATTTGCGAATCCATAATCAAAGTTTTTTTTCAATATTTGCCTTTATTTGACTTTCTGCTTACACTAGGCAAACATAACACCCACTATAGTAAACAAAATTTGTTACATCACATGAAAGCAAATTCATTCTCTAAACTATAAAAAAAATTAGATTTAAGACCATTTTTCAGAAATCTTCAGTTTTATCAAGTTTAAACATGTCTTTACAAATTCGTTCAATGTCTTCTTTAAACTTTCAAAATACAAAGCTTTAAATCATTCGTTGCCTACTTTAAGGCTTTCAAAAACTTTTTTTATATTGTATACTTTATAAATAAAAACTTGCCTTTTATGAAATAATTAAATATTTTTTTTGTTGTCTTTGTTTACCGTATATCACCAGACATATGTTTTACATCCATATGTATTGTAAGAACTTTTAAAAGTTATAAAAAAAATTGTTTTATAAACGAAATACAATTTACGATACCAACGGATAGATTCCTACAAAGTGTATGTTTTTAAAGCTAATTGAATTCATTATACAAATAACATTGTTTACTATAGTATACGAAATTAAAAAAAGGAAATACAATTTTATTACCTTATTTTAATTAACTTCAAAAGCAACACACTGTGTATTTTAATCTTTTTAAAAATTAATTTCAATTAATTGTAAGCAAGAAGCGAGTTGCATCCTGTAACAGGCAGCTTTAAACTTTATTAAATGAGGTTAATACAGCGCATCGTGTACAAAAATTATGTGCCATTTATTAACTGTTGCATTATATTAATGAAACCGATATATAAATAGCAAATTAAAAAAATCTGAAAATTGATTTTTTTTAATAAAAAGATAAAATGTTGAAAATAAAGTTCTGGCAAACTGAAAATCAAGTATAAGAATGCATGAGTTAACAAAATTAATTAACGAGCTTTTTCCGCTTTTTTTTTTTGTAAGTTTGTAAATAATTTTTATTTAATTTTGCATATTCATGCATGTTAACGGATATCTGGTGTATTCATTTTCATAAGTATACGCAATAATGAAATACTGATTGAGTTGATAAAATGATATAGTAAATTTATACATAGAGCAAGTGGAATGTAAATATTTTTTTTAATTACTAAGCTGAAAATGTCAATAAAAATTGTATTAAATATATAGCACAATGAGTGACTTAAATGATTTAATCATACTTAGAATAAGTCTGAAAGTATGCAGTGTTCTTTTTCTTAACTCTGCCGTTTCTTTTTTGACAAAAAAAGGCTATTTTATTTATACTTCTTTAAAAATGTTTATTTTCGTGTAATGCTCTAAAAGTGTTGCATTCTTGTAAGTTATAGGGTAAGAATATATATCAAAAGTTCCTCTGAGGTAATTATCCCAATTTTTTGTACTCTACGAGAATAAATAACACTTTTAGACCTTTATACGAATGCATAAAATATGGTTGCATTTTATTTAGAATATATAAAAAATACACTTTTTGAAAAATAAAATAAAATACTCATTTTTAGGTTAGAAAAGTAAATGGCGTATGAAAGGGAAAATGAAGAATAAAAAATTCTCTATCACGCACCATTGAATCAAAAATAAAATGTGCATATTAATTACAGTATTAGTTGCAATATGTCTGAAAAATGTCAAATCTAACATATCATTAAAATCATTTAGCTTCAGAGCATCATCTCAAATATATGTAAAAAAAGCAATATGTAGAATGTGCAAACTACACATACATACGGCAACTCTTACGAAACTGAGAATAGTGAAAATTAAAAGTATAAATGCAAAAATATTAAAAAATGAAAAAAATGAAGATTGTTTGTTTGGACAGAGTTGTTGTATCTTCAGAAATTAATACGAAGTAAAAGCTGTATAGTATGTTTTTTAAGCATACTGCTCGTAGGCCTGACTTTAGGTGAGTGTGTTAAAGCGCTGACCAAAAAGTGCAAGTACGGATGTACGTGAGTTAGATGCAGGTTCAAACCTCACGGCCGCCCTAAGTAGCAAAAATTTCATATAGCAACAAATCTATTCAATTATACGCAACAATTATCACAATGTTCAATTAATCGCTGATGAAGCCTGAAATGCCAGAATCCGGTCCGATTAAGAATACAATGAATTTGTGAAATATATGCTTTCTTCTTCTCTACCATAAAAATGGAAATGCAAATGATGAATTAAAATCATATTCTAAATTGAACAAAGCGGTGGCCGATATTTTGTAATCATATTTAAATGTATATTTATATTTGTCATAATTTTTTGTCTCGTAATTTATTTGATGTTTTATATAAACTCCTGATAATGGTCTACGAAGTGGACAGAAATATTCAATGAATAAAAATTTAAAAAACGAACGACTATTTTTTGAATAAAAGAAAATTAATATTATTTAAAATGTTTAAAATATAAAATATATAAATTTTTTTAAAGCTACTTCTATAAGAAAATGTACTTTTTCAAGAAAATGCAATTTTATAAGGACATACAAGTTTTGAGAAAAGGGTATTCTATAAAGAATATTTACTTATTTACGAAATGATACTTTTTAAGAAAACACCCTTTGTGAAGAGATATTTTTTTTTCTTTCTTGAAATATGTGCATTTCTAAGCAAAGATATTAAGAAAATGTGTTTTTTTTAAGAATTGTAATATTTTATAAAAAGGTGTAATTTTCAGGAAAGTTATTTTATTATGGAAGGCACTTTTTAAGAGCAAGTATTTTTTAAGAATAGGTACTTTTTTAAGATATCACTTTTTTATGAGGAGATAATTTTTAAGAAAAATACAATTAATTTAATTTTTTCTATATAAATAAAAAACTTATTTTCGGTCGTTATAATTTTAATGACAATTTGCTAGCTCAAGTTCAAATGTTTTTACTTTATTTATTGAGCCTGAATAATTTCACAGGAAAAAAAAATTTAAGAAAAATTACCTCCTTTTTAAGAGAAAGTACTTATAAAATAAGTTCGGTGCTACTTAGACGTATGAGTGATAGTGTTATGAAATTGAGTATTAATCGTACGAAATTCCAGAGTCTGTGAATCAGTGATGGGCATAACTATATATTCAATTCATTTCAATTTCCTTATTTTTATAATAATAGCTGACCCGGCAAACGTTGTTTTGCCATATAACTTAATTTTATGCATCTCTGTATGGGAAGTGCCACGCCCACTGGTTTGATCCCGCTTATTTTTCACATAATTTCTATTATTCCTCATTCATTAACCCACACCTGGTTTCAAGACTGTTGGGTTTATAGTACTCCAGATAATATTTTTCGTATAAGAGTGGCACGCCCACTAACACAATCCCGCCCATTTATGGTACGACTAGTCACATAACAATCAATTGATGTGCAGAAAGTTTCAAGATCCTGGCCATCATAGAACTCTAGTTATTTACCATGTGTGAAAGGTGCCACGCCCACCAGTTTGATTCCGCCCATTTATATTCTCGAGTACTAATATTAATGACCTATAAACCCGCACTAAGTTCGAAAGTCTTTATCAATTACAGTACTCTAGATATATGACATTAAATATTAACTTTCTATGGTGGGTGCCACGTCCATTGGCCCGATCCCGCCCATTTTTCCCGCAACTCTTCTAATTAGCTTAATATGTACATTGCATAGTTTCAGTGCTCTTCCTGTCATAGTACCACGCCCACTTGAAAAATCCCAAAAAAATATAGTCTATTTTTCCTTCCGGATAGGCAGTTACCCACAATAAAAATTTCTAGACGAACGGTCCAGTGGTGTAGTCTCCTATAAAGGACAAATAAACATATATCCATTTTTTTTTATACCCTATACCATTATGTGGTTTGGGTATAATGACTTTGTGCTGCTGTTCGCAACTACCAGAAATATTAGACCTAGACCCATCTTTTATTATACCGATCGACTCAGAATCACTCGCTGAATCGATTTAGCGATGCCCGTCCGTCCGTCCGTCCGTCTGTGTGTCCATGTAAACCTTGTAATCAAACTACAGGTCGCAAATATGAATATCTTTTAATGAAATTTGGTATGTGAGCTTCTGTCGGGCATAGGATGAACGCTGTTGAAACTGGTGAAAAAAGGTCAATGTTCAGACCTAGACCCCATACAAATGACCCCCTACAAATCCACATAAATTGCCATAAGATCCAAACTATTACAGAGATCTTAGTCAAATTGAGTTTGTATGTGTTTATTGTATCCATTAATCAGTAGTCCAAAAAAAATCCCTTTAGGACAATTCTTAGTCATAGGCCCCATATAGAGCTGCTTCCCGATCTTCACTTAAATCTATCAAAACACAAAAATATTGCACAGATTTTTCTCAAATTTGGTCTGTTTATATTTTTTCAAAATATAAGTGACTTTGCCAAATATGGTCAGGGTAAGTCCATTTTTCAATGACTGCGCCTCAAATGGTCCATCCGCTTAGTCCAATTTTGGCATACTCTTTCCAACATATCGGACGGTATCTCACAAATAAATGCTTCAATGTTGTCTTCCAATGCGTCAATTGAAGCGGGATTGTCTGTATAGACATGAGCTTTAACATAGCCCCACAAAAAATAGTCTAAAGGCGTTAAATCGCACGATCTATGCGGCCAAATGACCGGTCCGGAACGTGAAATAAAATGTTTACCGAACTCGCCTCTCAATAAGTCCATTGTTGCGCGTGCTGTGTGGCATGTGACACCGTCTTGTTGGATCCACATGTCATGCAAGTCAATCTCTTGCATTTTGGGCAAAAAAAGCTGGATTTCATCTCTCGGTAGCGCTCACCATTCACAGTTACGTTACGATTCGCATCATTTTTGAAGAAGTACGGTCCAATGATGCCACCAGCCCATAAACCGTACCAAACTGTGACTTTTCTGGATGCATTGCTAGCTCTTCCAATGCTTCTGGCTGATATTCACTCCAAAATCGACAATTCTGCCTATTTACGTACCCATTGAGCCAAAAATGAGCTGAACACAATTTTTTGGTAAAAAAAAGTGGATCTTCGGCCAACTTTCCAAGAGCCCATTCACCAAAAATTCTACTTTGCGGTAGGTCGTGCGGCTTCAATTCTTGCACCAGCTGTATTTCGAAAGGCTTCACACCTAAACCCTTCCGCAAAATTTTCCACATTGTTGAGTAACAAAGGCCCAATTTCTGCGAACGGCGACGAATCGATAATTGATGGTCATCATTAACACTGGCCGATACAGCTGCGATATTTTCTTCAGTTCGCACTCTACGTAAGCGTGTTGGTGGTTTAATGTCAAACAATGTAAATTTTGTGCGAAATTTAGTCACAATAGCCCGAATAGCCGCTTCAGTGAGTCGATTAAACTGACTTAAAATGGAAGAAGCGCGCGATGAACTTTCTTAACAGAGCACTCATTTTGATAATAAAATTCAATAACTTGCAAGCGTTGTTCGTTTGTAAGACGATTCATGGTTAAATTATAGACTAAACTGAAGATGTTTGACAAAGAAACAAAACACGAAACGTGCGTCAGCTCTTTATACCAGTGCTGCCAAAAATATAATAGCTAAAAAATCACCCATTAGTAACAATAATTTTAAAATAAGTTTTAATTTAAATACTACACTCAAACCTATTTTTGTGCGATGGATAGGGAGCGCATTAAAAAAACGCATTAAAAAATCACACAAAACTTCACGACTAGCTTCAAAAAATAGTTTACGCAACGACTCAAAAAATAATTTTTTTTATACGGTGAATAGGGACCGAATAAAAAATCTCACTAAGAAAATAACTCAAAACCTTACGAAGCAACTATACTAGGATTCTATATAACTTTTCCCTTAAAAAAACCAAAAGAAAAAATAGAATCTAATAATTTTGTCCTTTCAAAACCCCACAGATCTGGAGAACTTATTCCTGGAAAACCGCTAAATACATTCTCACCAAAAACCTCTAAATTCCAATAGCACTCCTCAGAACAAATTTACTGTCTTTCTATAGATTTGATGCACTTTTTCCCATTGACAATGTCTTTGAGTTTTGATGAAAATACCATCAGATTATGAACACTGTTTCCCACAAAAGTATTTACAGTCTATGAAGACTTTACATAGTAGATAAACGTTCCGATTTTCTCTACATCTTCCTATAAAAGTTCTTAGATCCCCTTTTTTTACTATTTTAAAGCCTTATAATTATGAGTAAGAATGCTCAGATTTTTTCTACTCAGTACTTAAAATCTGAGTTTTTATGAAGATACGGAAGACATGAGCTAGAGTTGCCCACAGATAAATCATTAGATTTTGAGTACAATATAGTTTCTTTGGGGGGCTATGACAAAGAATTGCCATATGGGTTTTATTTTTGGACAACTGAAAAATGGATATAATAAACACACACAAAAACAATTTCACCGATATCTATATGATAATTTGGATCAATTATGGCAATTTAAGTCGAATTCATAGGGGGTCATTTGTATGGAGACTAGGTCTGAACATGGACCGAATTTAGCCAATTTCAATAGCGTGCATCCTATGGCCGATTAAAGCTTTCATACCAAATTTTATTAAAATATATTCATATTTGCGACCTGTACTTTGATTACAAAGTTACCATGGACACACAAACGGACAGACGGACAGACGTGTTCAAGATTAACGTGAGTACCTGCCACGATGGCCTAACCTCACGATGCGCTTAACACCGGGCGGAAACTATGCGTCTACCGGCGCCCTCGCAGTACGAGTACCAATTTGAGGCATGCATTTGGACATGACGTCCCTCTTGGATGAGGAGCAGAGTACTATCTAAAACTCCTACCGATCTATGGGTCACGGCACCCGGTTGCAATGCAACTCCACACCGAGCTAGCGCTCGTCCCGCGATTTGGGTCTACACCACAGCCACCACGATACTCCCCAAAGGGGGCCACATCACTGCCAGGCTGGAAACCAAGTGCCAGGGGCTCCTGACACCCGTGGTACTAGAAAAAAGCCTTCGATCAGGCTTCGTAGCCGAAACTACTACCAGTTGAACACCAAACAGTTCGGGACTGGTGGCCCTTAACAAGAAACATGTAACGACATAAAGAGACAACAACACAGCAGTGAACAGCCGCATACTGAGTTAGCATGTGCCTCCTCAACAGCATCAAAACAACAACGCACAACAATAAATATAGCCCCTTTTGGAAGCTCGACACACAACACACTGGAGAAGTCAGGAAAAACAGGTAGCAGCAACAACAGCAAAACGCAGGGAGAGAGCCGCAGACGGTACAACATTGTGGACGGACAGATTCCGATGTACCAGCCCCCGCCAACAGTCATACTCATATCCAGAAACGAGCAACGATGATGTGCACTACTGGAGCGATCACCCCTTGGCAGTTAAGCACCACCATGGATGCCCGAATCAGAAGCCACCTCCACTAACTTCTGGTTCTCCAACGCAAGGGGCGTATTCACCTAAATTTCTAACAGTCCACCCGTCCTCTAATGCTTACTAAAATCCGATCCTACTTCTGTGTGAAAAATCTCCATACTAATTAAACTCCTAATATCACCATAAAGTGAACACCCGATCAAAACATGTACCCAGTCCTCCAGCTCTTGCCCACAGCTACAGTCTGGCATATCGGACAGACCACTCTTATGCAGAAAAGCATTCAAGGAGCCATGCCCAGTCAGTAAAAAACCCAAACTCACGCCGAAGCCAAAGTCCGGGCGGTCTCTAGCGAATGTCACGTCCCTTATAAACTCGTTGGTTGTTCGTCCCTTGCCGCTGTCCGTCCAACGTGAACGCCACCTTGTAATGAAATAATTGTCCAGCAGGAGTTTCACCTGCCTCAAGTCTAAATCAGCGATTTCAGTCGAAGTTAACCAGTCATGCCCTGATAGTGGCAGTCCCTTCTTAACCTTGTAAACGATACCACGACGTACCACTTTCAAGTCGAGGGGAGGTGCACCTAACAGAATTTGAAGAGCATCTATCGAAACTGTGTGACAACCTGACATGCAATCCAGCATTGCCACTCTCTGACAAGACAAGAAAAGTTTCTTACCCATAGCAGACAAAGCGGTGCCGTACCATACAGATGAGCCAAACGTTGCGCAGGCAATGTACAGATCACTATATATGGCACGGATAGCTCTCCTGCTAAGGCCCCATACATTCCTAAGAATACGTCTGATACTTCCCACAACTACCATCAACTTTTCTCTTACGGCAGAGAAATAAGCTAAAAAGTGCATCCTATTACTAACGTGGATAACTAGATACTTGACCTCGATCAAATATCTGTAACTAACGTCTCCTGTCTGAACTACTGGTGGTCGGGCTTGCGATAAACTGCCTTTCAGCAGCATCATGGCTGTCTTTTCCCGTGACACCTCAACGCCGACACTGTTTCCCCACTCACCGATTTCGCGCATGACCCGCTCATCCTTCCTATTCAGTTCCCAGGGACCTTAACAAGGGATCCATCTTTAGACCCCATATAAATGGACCACAGATGGACCCTTGCGGGCAGCCCCTAACAACCTCCCTACAAACAGTATCATTAGCTTCTACCGCAAAAATTTTCCTACCACTAAAATAGTTGCTCCATTGGGAAAACTCCCTGCAACATATTGTCCGTAGTCTGTCAAGCACCCCCCCTTTCCTACGAGAGGTAATCAAACGCACCCTTAAGGTCAACAAATATGCCTAGGACATATTTACTCACAGAGTCTTAAACACATCTTTTCACATAATGCCAGGCATCCTCAACTGACTTCCTTGCTTTAAAGCCGAACTGGTATTTTGAAGCAACCTCATTTTAGGATTTCTTCAGTCTGTTAACCATAATTCTCTCCAGCACTTTTCCAAGTACCGGAAGAAGGCTTATGCCCCGATAAAAGTGCGGATGACTCCTCACTTTATCAGGCGATTTCAGCAGTACCACAACTTTGGCTTGGTTCCACGCTTCAGGAAAGTAGCCCTCACTAATACACTTCCTATAGAATGCCTCAGGGTATTCCGGTATGGCTATCCAGATGCTTTTACACATCTCTCCAGTCATACCATCCAAACCTGGAGACTTTCTACTCTTGACTCGGCCCATGCTTACATCCACTTCTAGTCTTTCCATGGGCAGAGGGCCATCCACCGCCTCATAGTGACGATGAACAGCTTGTTCCGCTCCTGGGAAGAGTGCCTCGAGTAAAGTGTACTGCCTCTACGTCTATAAAGTCACTCCGTTTACTTGAAGACCAGTCAAGTCCGTCTGTTTCCATTTACTCCTGACTATACGGTAAACCTTACCCCAAGGGTCATCTCTGTTATCCTGCACAAAATTCCTCCAGTCCTGCTGCTTGGCACGAAAAATTTCGTCTTTGTACGTCCTCAAGGCGACCAGATAGTCAACTTTACGCTTAGCAAGATCTTCAATATTGGAACTCTTACCACTTTGGAATTGCTTCCTCAAGCGATGGACATTCCTCCGCATCGTATCCAGCTCTCGAGTCCACTACTTGACTCCTCTGCATCGAGTCTCGCGACAACTACGCAGTAGAGCATCGTTCACCGTGCACATCCACCGATCTAACTGGTCGACTTGACTGTCAATTGTCCAAGCCCTAGAATCTGCAATTGGCACATCTAACGCTATCCCCCTAAAGGCTTCAGCATAGATGTCTCAATTGACGTCATGTACTCGCCACCTGCGTGGGGTGGCCGTCCCGTTCATTTGCCATTATTCCCAGCAGGTTGAATATTTGAGAAAACTCTGTGCAATCTTTTTGTTTTTTTTTTTTATAGATTTAAGTAAAGATCGAGAAGCAGCTCTATATAGGGCCCTTGACTAAGAATTGTCCTATAGGGATTATTATTGGACTACTGATTAATAGATATAATAAGCACATGCAAACCCAATTTGATTGAGATCTAAATGATAATTTGGATCTTATGGCAATTTATGTCGATTTCATAGGGGTCATTTGTATGGGGACAAGGTCTGAACATGGAGTGGTTTTCACCAATTTCAATAGCAAATATACCATATTCCATTCAAATATATTCATATTTGCGACCTGTAGTTTGATTACAAGGTTTACATGGACACCAGACGGACGGACATCGGTTAATCCACTCAAAAATTGATTCTGAATCGATCGGTATAATAAAAGATGGGTCTAGGTCAAATATTTTGGTAGCTATAAGCAGCAGCACAAAGTCATTATACCCAAACCACATAGTGGTATGGGGTATAAAAATGCGGTTTAAAAAGCAGTTTTCCGTAAAAAAAAAAAAAAAAATACAATTTTTTTTCATTAAATTAGGGGGGGTTTCTAAGGGATAAATAGTAATATTAAATACCAATATATTTCAGGGGGCAAAAAAGAAATTAAAATTAAACTGGAAACAATTTAAAAAACGAATTCCAATGAAATAAAATAAATTGTTCAACAGTTTCCATTAGCCACAAGTTTTATTGCCTACTTTTTATCTGCTAAGGCATATGGAAAATTATTGCATATTGTAAGGGGTTCTTTAAAAAATAGCTCTTTAAATGCTTTCAACTTAACATCTAAAGTGTTGGCCTCCGGAAACTCTTTTGATGTTAAAAAAAAAAAAAACTTGAGAACATTTCACATATTTGTTTTTGAGTTTTTTTTTTGATCACTCATGTGTTAGGATTTAAGTATCTGTTATGGTAACTAAGAAAATTTGTTTATTTACAAAGATGTAAAACAAAAAAGTGTCTGGTGAAAGATTTGACTTGACAAAGTATGAACACTTTTCACAATGGCAAAAAAAAAAAAATTAAAACATTTTGGCAAAGAAGTAAAGAATGATTGAATTTTTTTTTTTGTTGCTAACTATGATTATGGTGAAAATGAGGTTTTACTATCAACACTAAAGACAAAAAGGGATAGATTTCAAATTATAATGGCAAGATTTTTGAAATTATTAAGATAAATAACAAAAATTTTCGTGTTTTGTCAATTGAAAGCAATTATAAAATACAATGAGCATTAATGAAAATGCATACAATTGCATGTTTGTTTATCAGCGTTCACACGTAGAAAAAACAAGTAACAAGCAACCAACAATTATGTTTATCAACTAAACTGGTACAACAAACACACGGTTTAATCTAATATGACAAGTACAATATATCAACATATACTTATGTATGTACACATACACACTCATGCCCTTTTTTAAATGTACAGGCGTGTCATTTTAACAATTCTTGGACAATTGAATCGTCATTTACGCATTTTGGGAGTATCGGAAGATATTAGTAGTCCACGATCGTGCTTGACTCTTCCAAATGATATTTAGCATGTCATTTTGATGATTGTTGAAGGAGTGTTTTTTGTATGCTACTCTACAACCGTGGTATAATCTTATTTTACTCTTATAAATGATGGTTTTGAGGGTTTCTTTGACGTTTGATGGACGACTGTATCAAATCAGTGTATTTTATGTTACTTGAAAATCATTGATTATGCATCTCGCCAATAGTTAGACGAATTTAACCGTTATGTTTACAAAAGTTTAGCAAGAAAAAGTTATTTTTGCTTCTTTTAACTCAGTTTCTTATCAGTGAGACGGTAAATAGTTCATAAAAAAGGGTTTTTAAGTTTTTTAGATTAAAAGATTAAAACTTTAGTTGCTTGGACGACAGAATAAGTAAAAAAAAAAAACACCATGAAGATCGACTATTCCATGATTTGTTGTAATGTTTCGACACAATTTGATTTAATATTAATAGGCAAGGCGATTTCTTGCGACCGCTATGAAAATTTTAGTTACCAACCGATTTTCACCAAACATACCCCATCTGAAAGGAATTTCTTTTCAGTTAACCACCATGTTTACAGATTTGCACCGTCTGCAACATTTTTTTTAATTTTTATTTTTTTTTTTGAGTAAAACGTATTTAAAGTTGCAACTAATATAAAACATAAAACACATATTAAGCTTCAAATAAAAGACTACAATGCTATGTGTGTGTTTATTAAGTTTGTTCTGAATTGTGAATTGGCTAAAATTGATTAGCACACCTTTGGGCTCTTATAAAATTATTTATTAACAAACCCAGCCATATATCTTCTGTGTGTTCAACAAATATTTATAATGGAATGAAAAGATAAATTTTCCTAGAATGTGCACTCGAATTTCGAAGGATGGACTCTGCTAGTTTGATTTAATATTTTATACTATTCGCCAAATTCCCTAAAGCTGATGACGAATCGGGAATTAATATGATTCTACAATAATACTGTGATCATGCTGGTGACCGACTCAGGAAGGGCGATGGAACCAAGAAAGGTAACGGAATGAAGAAGAAGGATTTGGATGAAACTTAATTTTATTTTTTGATATATTTCTTTTCTATTTCGACCTTTTTATTTAGATAATTGAAATCATAATTGTTTTTTTTTTCATTTCATTTAAAAATTTGATCAGTATGTACAGTTTTGGTCAGAACAAAAGCAACCAAAATCACTATTAACCTTTTCTGTGTTGTTAAGCATGTTATTGGTGTTTTTCTAAAATCCTCTATATCATTTCTTACTCTTTATAAAATTACAAATAAAAAGATAAAACTAAAATTGTAAACTAAAAGAACCGTTATATTTTTTTTTTTTTGCAAAAAAAAAAAACTCAAAATGGCACTATTTCAGTTGGGCAAAACAAAAGAAACATTTAACTTCGTGGCATCTATGTGGCATGGATTCCATAAGGTGGTTGATAATATTGACTGGAATACTTTTCCACTCAGTTTCCAGCGCTTCTTTTAAAGGTTGTTTAGAAGTGAAAGCCCGACCAGCTACTCGCCGCTTTAAAGTTCCAAATAGGTTCTCAATATAGTTAAAATCAGATGATTGGTCCGGCCAATCAAGTGCTTGAACCCCATTTTCAGCGAGCCACTCTTTTTTCAACTTCAAAGTATGTTTCGGGTCGTTGTCGTGTTGAAATATCCAACGAAGCGGCATCTCCCACTCTCTCAATCAAGTGTTTGAACTCCATTTTCAGCGAGCCACTCTTTGTCCAACTTCGAAGTAGGTTTCGGGTCGTTTTCGTGTTGAAATATCCAACGAAGCGGCATCTCCCACTCTCTCAATCAAGTGTTTGAACCCCATTTTCAGCGAGCCACTCTTTTTCCAACTTCGAAGTAGGTTTCGGGTCGTTGTCGTGTTGAAATATCCAACGAAGCGGCATCTGTGGCATCATAACATTAGCAAAAATGTCTCTATCTTTAAATCTGTCCACTAATCCGTTGACTTCGTGGAAGGACCCAATGACAAAACCAGGGAAGCATGCCCAGATCATAATTGATTCGCCGCCATGCGTCACAGTTGGCTTGCAGTAGCGTGGGCTTAAATGATCACCTTTCTTGCGGCGAGCAGTGCAGAGTCAAACAAATTAAATTTTGACTCGTCGCTAAATAAAACAGTTTCCCATTTCTCGGGCGTCCAGTTTTGATATTTTTGTGCAAAATGAAGCCTACTAATACTGATGTTGTAAGCATTTTAGCGAAACAGAATTGAAATAAATAAGTTCTACTTTTTTGGCAAATGTTTCTTAGTGAGCAGTGGTGGTTTTGCTATCCTGAGGCATTGGAAACCTGCTTGTAATGTTCGTCGACGAACAGTCCTTGAATATATATATAAATTTAACACATCTAAAATAGTTTTTCATAATTTGAATGGATATTTTTACAATGTCATGGTCTGTTCTTTTATATGTCTTCCGTAGTGCTAATCACAAATGCAATGTTTTGCATATTTTGTTGTTTGATATTTTTTTGAAAGCCGAGATATTAAAGATTTATTAATATTATGCTTTTTAGCTAGTTCTGTTTGACTCTTTCCATTCAAAAATCCTTCTCAGAGTATTTAACAGGGGCCATGACGATTTGATTTCAATATGATCAATTTCACAACGCAACAAGCTGTCAGTAAAATCAAATTTTTTTTTTTTTTTGTTAACCAACACTCAGGGGATGCCTCCTACAAATGCAGTGCATTGTGTTGATTTAAGGAAAATATGTTATGGGAAGGAGGAGAGAGGGAGTAGTGTTTATGGATATTTGACTTAAATTTTATTAGATTATAACTGTCAGGAAAGACTTCTGCGGAGAGTTTATTCCACATACGGCTAGTTCGACTGATAAACGAATTCTCTCTATAATGCGTTGTGCGGTCAACTGGACAATACACTACAAACGGATGTGATCTACTAGACAAGCGGGTAGAGCGAACCGAAACTCGAGCACTTGGAATAAGTTCGCTAATCTCAGAAGAACATTTCCCATGGTAATATCTATAGAACAGTGTTACACAACCCACATTCTGACGGTGTTCCAATGAATCAATAGAATTGGATACCGTACTGTCATTGATGAGCGCCAACGCCCTCCTTTGCATACGGTCCAGTAGCTCCGAAATAGACTTCGAAGCCCCTGCCCATATATGGGAGTTGTATTCCATTTTCGGTCGGATGTAAGTGATATAGATTTTAAGGAGATCAGAAGGAGTGAAGTAATTTCTACACCGTTTTAAAAAACCAAAACATTTGAATGCTTCTTGCGACACTTGAAAAACATGCTCGTTCCAACGAACATCACATTGAATTCTCATGCCCAGAACATCAAGAGTATCCGATTCCCCAATACCTATACCACCCATATATACAGATGACATTGTTGATTCCATGGCCCTATGGGTCAACATACAACATTGAGTCTTCAGCGCATTAAAATCAACCCTATTCGCTTTACCCCACTCCAAGAGGCTTGGCCTACAAATTAAAGGAAAATGAATGACAAAATAAGAATGCAAAAATAAGCCGGTAAACCTGAAAGTAGAGATAATGCAATTTGTTCTTGATTAAAGTTGCTTTTGTTTTGTCCAACCGATATAGTGCCATTTTGAGTTTTCTTGCAAAAAAAAATAAAACGGGTTTTTTAGTTTACAATTTGAGTTTTTCTTTTTATTTGTAATATTATAAAGAGTAAGAAATGATGAAGAAGATTTTGGAAAACCAACAATAGCATGCTTAAAAATGCAATAAAGATCAAAAGTGATTTTGATTGCTTTTGTTCTGATCAAAACTGTCATATATCATATATATACCGTAGACGACTCATACGGAAGAGTCGCCATCGCGACAGTAACTACCGTTGTACTGAACTTGCGCGTTTGAAGCAAATGCTATAAACCTAACAACCAAAAAAAAAAAAACAACAGTCAGCAAGCAAGTCAGCATTTGGTAAAAGTGTTTTAACATAAATCACTTTACTGCGGGTTCTTCGAGCACTTTTAATGATTACAAACTGATTGATCTCATGCAAGCTAAAAAAAAAAAAAAAACTCGAAAATAATTCGCACTTGCAATCAGTGGGTTTATTTCAATCAATTC
The DNA here is from genome assembly GCA_963682025.1 of Cordilura impudica. Lineage (NCBI taxonomy): Eukaryota > Metazoa > Arthropoda > Insecta > Diptera > Scathophagidae > Cordilura > Cordilura impudica. The sequence continues at coordinate 230,351,778 of OY821520.1, read as the reverse complement.
CTAGTGCTATGTAAATTTACTTGAAGAAGTAAAGAGTATTGTCTTATCAATAAAACCCTCAAAATCCGACTTGCATTTAAGTAAAATATCAATCAAAGCTCAAAAATTACTGGTTATAATATTTAACAGCAGCATCAAGCTCAACAATTTCCTAAACAATTTCATGCTAAGAATGCTAAGGTTATAGCTATTAACAAATCTAATAAGATAAAATAAGTCAATTACTTACAGACCTAATAGTCTATTAAGTAACATTGGGTAAAATATGGGTAATTAATAATAGGTAAACTAGTTGGAAAAATGTTCTTGTCTTAGTGAATTTGTAACGACTCATTCAATTGAACATATCGGATTTAAAAACGAGCATAGTACACTCACCAAATAAACAGAAGTAAAATGTGAATAATCACCAATAAAAACAATATACGTTTAACGGCTCTAATATTGTTAGATATTAAAAAAGATTGTGGCACCGTTTAGCATTATGGCTGGCTTATTATTTAAACTTATTGTTAATTTCTTTACGCAAACTTACAAATGCAATCCTGAAAAATATGGAAAAGAGACTTCTTGCATATTGCAATAAATATTTTCATAAATGGAAAACCAAAATTAATCCAAATAAGAACCAATCAATAATTTTTCAATATAAAATGTTCCAAAAGACTGCTAGGAAGTTATCTACTTATTGGAAATACACCATAAAAGTGCTTAACGATGTCAAATATCTCGGAGTTGTCTTGGACAATAAGCTTACATTGAAAGGCATAATATGGTGTCTCGACTAGCCACAAGTCATGGCAATGTTCAAGTCAATGGTTAGTGAAGACCGTTAATGTTCATGTCATGACTAAAACATCCATCTTTTTGCCATGACAGAAATTCTGACAAAAACTTAACCATTAATTTGAAATTTCATTCTATTTTGACGTTTAAGTATATTAAAATGGTGCAATTTAAATTAAATAAAAGCGAAATTATTAGTTTCATTCTAAAAAGGATTCACCCAAAATCTTGCCTTTTTCTTTAATTTTTTTCTTCTTCAATTTGTATTTTTAGTTTTTTTAACTCTTTTAAAGCATTGGGTGCTAGAACGCATTTCTGTTGTTTACGGTTCAAAGACATTTTGGAAATGAAATGTGTAAACATAATTTGCCCCACTTCGCGTTTTGTCTCATTTTGTTTCTCTGGCTTGAATATGAACATTGCCATGAATTATAGCCAGTCGAGACACCGTGTAAAATTATTTGACTTCTGACCACTTATTAATAGCGATATCTTAAAATCAAGAAAAAAAAAATCTGCTCCTCGAAGGTGTTTTAAGGCCAATAATAAGGAGTAATGCTGCCAACTAGCACCTGAAACACCTTAACAATCATACAAAACAAATGCCTTAAAATGATAAATGAAAAGACCTGCAGAAATCCTACAAACCTTCTTCATGAAGAAACAGGTTATGAAAAATTATCGACTTAATAACTAAAATTAATAATAAATATTCTGACAAAATTGAAAATTCCTCTTACCCAATGATAAGAGAATGTGGAGTAGTAACGTAAAATTAAATAGATATCATGAAATTTAAAATTATATGTTTATAAAGGATTACTGTTTCTAATAAACCCCCTAATAAGCACTTTTGTTTTTTCTAATAGTATTTGAATATATTAAATTATATAAAGGATTTTCTCCTCTCATATTCCTTTCAAAATAAATAAAAAATTAAAAACAATTCATGTCTTTAGATCCTATACATGTATTATTTGTTGCAATATTTATATGTTAAGATAAGATTTCATACGTAAATATCAAATTTGAAAATATGTTTAAAGGAAGAATATATAAATGCCTTCGTATATGAAAACGTTCATAGCGGATGTTTACATGGGAATTAGGTCTAAAAATAGACCGATCCTGACTATATTTGGTAAGGTCACTCATATTTTGCAAAACATATACAAACCAAATTTGAGAAAAATCTGTGTAATATTTTTGATAGATTTAAGTGAAGATCGAGAATCAGCTTCATATGGGGTCTATGACTAAGAATTGTACTATAGGGCTTATTTTTGGACTATTGATAAATGGATGTAATAAACATACACAAATCCAATTTGACCGAGATCTATATGATAATTTGGATCATATGGCAATTTAAGTCGATTTCATAGGGGTCATTTGTATGGGGGCTAGGTCTGAACATGAACCGATTTTCAACAATTTCGATAGCGTTCATCCTATGGCCGATGGAAATATATTCATATTTGCAACCTGTAGTTTGATCACATAGTTAACATGGACACAAAGACGGACTTACATCGCTAAATCGAATCAGAAAGTGATTCGGAGTTGATCGGTTTAATAAAAGATTCGGTAGTTACAACCAACATTAACCACATAGTAGTATAGAGTATAAATAGTTCTTGTCATATGTTCGTATTTACGCCGCACAGTGTATTTACGTATTTACGCCGTAGAGCAAACGAGGTTGCAAAAATCAAAATTTTCATGTGCGCCGACGAAGTTTTGAATAAACCCATGTTATAGGAAACTTTTCAGCGATTTCAAATATGCTACTCTTAATAATATCGCATTTTTAGTTTAGAAGATATAAACGTTCAAAGTTGACCGACTTTCGGTTTTCAAAAAAACACACAATTTTTAGTCAATTTGTTGCGACTTCAGGTGTAATATCACGAAAAATAGGTAACGACTCGCCTTATTTTTTATTTGTGTTGATTGTCGTATTTATTACATGTATAATGATAAAAAAAATTATCTGTTTGCTTTGTGTTTCTCCTGGTAAATCACTATTTAAAAACTATCCGTTTTTCACTATTTTTCAACTTTGACGGAAAATAAAAAAAATTTATATTTTTCTATATTTGCCATATTTGCAAAACATGTTCTTTGATTATTTCTTTATATAATTCAAAAGGTTTTGTCTGCCCTTACGTGTCCGTTTGGCTTCTAGAGGTAAAAAAGTTTAAAAAGACATGGTTGCAGAAATTGTATGGCGTGCATCCCTTACATGTTTTGACTGACAGTAGTTTGATCTAATAGTTTGAAAATTGCATTTTAAGTCGGTTGTCTACCTGTGAGCCTCTGCCAAAGTCTACTCCCAATATTCTGTTACAGACACACAATGCACAAAAAACTACTCATTGAAATTCGCAGGTACGCACCTCACTTAAAAATTACTTTGGAGTATAAATGGTCAAGAACAATATTGACTTGTGGTCCCTCCAGGTAGGCACAAATCTTATTTAGACACGAGCATAATATCAAAATTGCATAATCCAGCCTCAACCCATATGCATGCAGGGAACAGGTAAATTTTTAGGCAAACTAAGCATAATGCCTGGATTAGTCTACGACTGAAAGTTGGCGCAACAAGTGCTGAAACCAAGGCGTTTAACAATTTAAGTACTGAAAACATGGCGTTGAACAATTTAAAATTATTTAAACTGTTTAGAAGGTCAACCACACCAAAGTTTTTCACGGAAGCTGCTTTAGAAGAACTTAATAGCTTATACGGAAATATTGAGAGAAGCGAAATTATAAAAAATAATTTTTATCTGATATATGCAAATATTAAGGCAAAATGGGTGAAATCTAATCGAACCATTCAGAACTTCAACTCCAAATACGAGGACTGGCTTAATGAAGACACCATCCTGGATATATTGGCAGTAGATAAACCCACCACATCAACCAGAGGAGCAAAAGGGAGGCCCAAAAAAATTATTGAGGAGTGCTAAATTTTCACAAGAAAGAGGAAACTTGCCGATGCTACCAATGACTTGACCACGAAGAATTTATCGGACGCGCTGTCTATTAAATATACAGAGGATAGTGAAAGAGTTAGGTCGCAGATTACAAAATCTGTTGCTGATGCAAGCCCACTGCGACTAAAAAGGATTAAGGAAAGCATTCCCACGCCCACAAACGCACACAATAAAAAGCATGGTTCCAAGAAGCCTTGGCCTTGTTTATGAATTTACAACTTTCCAAAGAAAACAAGTAAGAAATTTATAGTCGGTCTAGACCGACTATATGATACCCTATACCATGCGCTTAGAGAACCTGTCTCTCAGACCCAACTAACTGGATATAGAAAATAAGCATAAACCAGATTTGAGTGTGATTTTTCTTAATTCTTTTGGCTGCAGATATGAAAAATTTCATATCGGATGCTTTATCTATATGGGGACTAGGCCCAAAAATGGACCGATCCTGACCGTGTTTGGTAAGGTCTCTTGTATTTTGCAAAAATATATACAAACAAAATTTGGGAAGAATCAGTGCAATATTTTTCTTTTTTGATAGATTTAAGTGAAGATCGGGAAGCAGCTCTATATGGGGCCTATGACTAAGAGTTGTCCAATAGGTATCATTTTTGGACTACTGATTAACGGATGTAATATATACATACAAACCCAATTTTACTAAGATTTGTAAGATAATTTGGATCTTATGGCAATATATGTTGATTTCATAGGGGTCATTTGTATGGGGGCTAGGTCTGAACATGGACCGATTCTCACCAATTTCAACAGCGTTCATCCCATGGCCGATAAAAGAATAAATTCCAAATTTCATCAATATATATTCATAATTGCGACCTGCAGTTTGATTACAAGCTTTACATGGACACACAGACGGACGGACGGACGGACGGACGGACATCGTTAAATCGAATCAGATAGTGAATCTGATTCGATCGGTATAATTAAAGATGGGTGTAGGTCAAATATTTTTTGTTGTTACAAACAGCAGCACAAAGTCATTATACCCAAACCACATAGTGGTATAGGGTATAAATATGAGATACTACGGGCATCCTTGATGCGATACGGGGCTGACGTTTTACCAGGATACAAGCGTATTACGCAAGCCAAAATAAATTCACTACCACTGCATACGGAGTTTACGGAAGTCTCTGTGAAAGCCAATCTGCAGGATCTCATGGGCCATACAGCAAAACGGTTGTTGGAGAGTCTTCCTGAAAATGAGGTGAAAATTCTTCCTGAGAAACTGACATTGATCAGCACATGGGGCTGCGATGGATCTTCCGGACAAAGCATTTATAAGCAAAGGATATCTTCCGATGACGCTACAATATCGGACGGAAATATGTTTATGGCATCTGTTGCTCCTTTGCGGCTAAAATCTGATGTTTCCCTACACTGGAAAAATCCACGTCCGTCATCAGTGCATTATTGCCGACCAATAATGTTTCAGTTTGCAAGGGAATCGGCAGAACTCATAAGGACTACGGTGAAGGACATTGAAGAACAAATAAGCAAGATTAAGCTTACAAAGCTGCAAATTGGAGAAGGAAAATATATTGAATGCAATTACGAGTTCCACCTGACCATGGTTGACGGAAAAATCGTAAACGAACTGACAGGAACAACTTAAACATTGTCATGCCCGATTTGCAAAAAGAGTCAGAAGAACTTTGGTTATTTAAACGATTCTACAAACGAGGAGAATTACGAATATGGAATGTCACCATTGCACGCAGGGATAAGGTGTATGGAGTTCTTGCTAAAACTGGCGTATACCCTACCACAAGAGGAGGAAAACTTCGATGAAAATACATCAATAAAGGATTAGGAAAAGATCAGAAAGAAGCAAATACAGCATGCTTTTTTTAAACAAGTTGGCCTAAAGGTAGACTGTCCCAAGCACGGATACGGTAACTCAAACGATGGAAACACTTCTAGGAGATTATTTGGAAATGATGAGGCAGTAACTAGAATCACTGGAATTGACAATCAAATCGTGAAAAGATTGGGAACGATCTTGAATGTTTTAAACTGCAAAGAAAATGTCAATTCTACAAAATATGGAGAATATGCATCGAAAATTTCATCTCTTTTAGCAGAAATGAATCCACAGAAGAAGTTGACCCCGACCGTCCATAAAATATTGGCGCATGGCAAAGATATAATTGAGTACCAGTCTTTGCCAATTGGAGAGCTTTCTGAAGAAGCACGGGAGTCTCTTAACAAATTTTATAAAAAATATAGATTGCAGAACACATTCAAAGCATCAAGGGTAAGGCAAAATGAGGACCTCTTCAACATGTTGGCAGCATCTTCCGATCCACTTATTTCTTCCCTGCGGCATGTGAAGTCACGAATATAGTTAGAAAATAATTATAGTTTAGAAATGATTAGTCTTTTAGATATACCTTCTCTTACGAATTGTGATGAATATTTTACAGAAAATTGAAAAAATAAATTTAAAAAAGAAGTAATTTTTTTTTAATTTTTTGGGTAATAATTTAAAATATAAAACCCTAAAGAAAAAAAAAATAAAAACAATCTAAAAATGTAAAAATAATTTTTTTTAGTTACCATAAAATTGATTTTTCTACAAATTTTAACTTTCGTGTGTTTAAAATCGTATTTAAAGTGTTTCGTTGCGAAATTAAGATATATGGAACATTCAGCAATATTATATTGACGTTATAAAACAAAAAGTGTTCGCATGTGCCTTTAAATTCCCTTGCACACTATATCGTTGGAAGCCAGCTGCAGCTTAAAATGTATTTTTTAAGTAAATTCAATTCCTGTTTGAGAAACGGTTTAATCCAATGCAGTCTTTTAATATCGTCGCACATGAAAATGCCTTAACCTTCGCATATACTAATTTTAATTAAATATCTGCTACTGTTCAATGTAAATTTATTTATATTACCAACACAATTGAAAATTTCTGTTAATTCCGCTTACATTTCCGCATTAAAGCTTATATAAAACTGTATAGAGAACTGCAATTATTAAACTATTGTTAAATTTAGCTTACGAAAACTATTAAAATTCGTCAAATATCGGTAGATGTTATGCTTATTAAACTAATATGATGGGATACTTCTCGTATTTCTACTTAAATTTCCATCAAATTATCCTTCAAAATTATCATCAGGATGTCTATACACCCAAGTCTTGCTGATTTTGATGCAAAACTATTTATTTTTGAATGTTTGATAAACCATGCATTTCGATAGTTTTTTTCAGCATTTCCAAGACGAAAAATGTTTCTTAAAAACTATCAAATCATTTTCGGTCTTAATGGACCATGTTGTGGTGCTCACAATCGACAATTAATCAACCGTGGTGTAAAGATATCAAACTTAACAGGCTTTTGAATAAACAAAATCCAGACTGTGCCCAGTCTAGTCAAGTTTTACTATCAAAAATATGATAAGTTTGCACCTCAGCTTCTCTCCTTGTATTGTAATGAGCAGTCTCGGTAGCTTTAGATTCTTTAGTTTTTTCGGTTTTACAGAAAATCTCTTGCTGTTTGGCAATTAAATTTTTGAACACAAATTGTTGTTTAATTCTAATAAAGTAAAATTATATGACTACAATATAACTTTAATTGGTTAAAAATTTCCAACTCGTTGGTTTTTATATGTACTGCAATCAAAATTCTCGTATATAAATTATGTTAGAAAATAACTTGCATTAATTCTACTAACAATATTATAGTTAGTAGTTTTACATAAACATTTTTATTTCTTAACATCACGGTGATTAAGTGTTACCAAAGTTTACACCAAACTCTTTTCTCAGTTTAATGGGCCGTATTTACAATTCATTTTACTCCGCATGGCATAAAGTCCAAAGTCCAAGTTACATGAGGTTCTCAGAAAGTTAAAGTTGTCAAGTAAAAAGAAAAACGATCCTTCTTTCCTGCTTAAACTGTGGTTCCATTCATATCATTAATTATTATTGCGAAAAGTTAAATTTAGTTACAGTTATATAAAAACTGGGTGTTATTAAACTTAAATTTTTGGAACTTAAAATCTAATATCACCGTAAGTTCTACTTCTTAAAAAATGCTAACGGAATTATAATCACATTAAACCTCAATTTCTACCGATTTTTTTTTTTAATGAAGGAAAACGATTGTTGTACAAGATTTGAGATATCCTTGGCAAAGATTATAATCCCATAGATATCCAGGCGTTAATAGAATTTACGCCGAATAAAACTAACTATGTAATTTGATGTTCAATAACATTCTTGGAAAAATTTATATTGTATACAACTGAAAAACTCCTTCTAGGTCTTTGCTAATTTTTAAGGTTTACTTATTCTAGAAGTACCGTATGTTAATTCTTCTTCATATTACTTTTGGTTAAAGAAAAGAGGTAAATTAAATTATAAATAACATAATCGTTTTGAAGCCATATACAAGGTTATATTTTTATATGTCAGATTCGTAGTGATCAAGAAAGAGTAAACTCTCTGAGACAAAGGCTCACACAAAGCAGAACAAAAATACCGTCAAGTATCAGAAAGACTTAAAGAGTGAAAATTAAAAACTCGAAATAATTATTTTAGTAAACAAATTATTAAATAACGTAGATTAACGATAAAAGTGTTGAAGAAAAAAATAGCAAGTAGTATATTCGCGGTATGTTAATATTGAAATTTGTTGAACAATAAAGTCAAAAAAAAAAAAAGAAACCTAAAATTATTTCTAAAATTATTTTTTTCGATTTTATCTTAATAATAAAACGAAAAAGTCAGTTCTTTAGAATAATCAGAACAAAAAATTTTTCAATTATTGAAACAAAACCTACGCCTATAAAAACATTACACCAAAATACATAAAAATAAAATATAAAAAATTGGTTTAAATGTGTAAAGTGATTTCACAGTGGTTTGAAAACATAGGATATATATATAAAAAAAAAACAAAACAATATTTATTTTTGAAATATAAAGTTTAAATTACACACGTCATTCCTGTGTTGTAGAAAATTTAATTAAATTTTGGCAAAATTTTAATCACCCAAACCACTGTGCTAGAAATAAAAGAGATCATTAAAAGTGAAAAAAAACCAGCCTGCATTATATGTAAACTAAAAACAAAACGAATTAAAAAAAAAAAAAAACATCATGGTAAATATTAACAAATGCAAGATCAACAAGTAAGAAAATTATAGTCGGTCTAGACCGACTATATGATACCCTATACCATGGTTTAGAGACCCTATCTTTCGGTCCAACTACTTCGATATAGAAAATAAGCATAAACCAAATTTGAGTGCGATTTTTATTAACTTCTTTGGCTGCAGATATGAAAAAGTTCATATCGGATGCTATATCTATAAAGGGACTAGGTCCAAAAATGGACCGATCCTGATCATGTTTGGTAAAGTCTCTTGTATTTTGCAAAAATATGTACAAACAAAATTTGAGAAGAATCAGTGCAATATTTTTGTTTTTTAATAGATTTAAGTGAAGATCGGGAAGCAGCTCTATATGGGGTCAAAGGGATCATTTTTGGACTACTCATTAGTGGATGTAATGAATGCATACAAACCCAATTTGAGTAAGATCTATATGACAATTTGGATCTTATGGCAATTTATGTCGATTTCATATGGGTAATTTGTATGGGGGCTAGGTCTGAACATGGACCGATTCTCACCAATTTCAATAGCGTTCATCCCATGGCCGATAAAAGCTTATATACCAAATTTCATCAAAATATATTCATATTTGCGACCTGCAGTTTGATTACAAGCTTTACATGGACACACAGACGGACGGACGGACGGACGGACGGACGGACGGACATTGTTAAATCAACTCAGAAAGTAATTCTGATTCGATCGGTATAATTAAAGATGGGTCTAGGTCAAATATTTTTGGTTGTTACAAACAGCAGCACAAAGTCATTATACCCAAACCACATAGTGGTATAGGGTATAATAACAGCACGCATTTCGACTAGGAGACGTCAACAAAATTCTCTCTCCATCAAGCAGCTCTATGGAAGGCTTTCTATCGCTCTACAAGTAAGTGCTCGATATTGTTTTTGTATTTATGTTAAAGAAAGAATATATCCAAATTTATAATAAGAAACAAAAGAGGAAAGTGAACAACTCTCTCAAAACTATATTTAGCTTTTTCCAATAAATAATTTTTTTTAATGGTAGTTGTTTTTTGCTTACAATAAATTTGAAATGTCGTGAAAAAAAATTTTTTTGGATATTTTCTATTCTTTATTTGAAATTTTCCATGATGGCTATTTAGAACTGGTTTTCTATATAAATTGTAGTATTTTTATACCCTCCACACGTCAGTGGCAGAGGATATATATAGGTTTGTCATTCCGTTTGTAACGTATCTAAAAACTAATTTCCGACCCCATAAAGTATATATATTCTTGATCCTCATCACAGCTCGTGTCGATATAGCGATGTCCGTCTGTTCGTCTGTCCGTCTGTCTGTTGAAATCACTCTCATTCACAAAAAAAGCCATCTAATTGGATAAGGTCACGACACTATCATTTGCCATAATTTTCAGCAGGTTTCTGTACAAAGTGGGCTAAATCGGGCATCATTGTGATTAGATACGAGCAAAAATATGTAGATATCTCTAAAAAAAAACCATAAAACCCAGTGTGTTTGGTACAACAGTTTAGTGGTTGAACATAATAATTGTACAACAATCTAAAATTGCCATAAAAAATATTTGCATAGATATACATATATTTACAATACCAAGAACACAATAACATAGCTCATATTGGTACTATTGCCACATATTTTTTTTTTTTTAAATCGCCAATATGAACGAAAAAATTAAAACGAAAAATGGAAAATGGAAAATGGAAAATGGAAAATGGAAAATGAAAAATGAAAAATTGATAATGAAAATGGAAAATAGAAAATGAAAAATGGAGAATGGAGAATAGAAAATTAAAAATGGAAAATGAAAAAAGAATATTGAAAAATGAAAAATAGAAAACGAAAAATGGAGAATGGAAAATGAAAAATGGAAAATGAAAAACGGAAAATTGAAAACGAAAAATGTAAAATAGAAAATAGAAAATGAAAAATGGAGAATAGAAAATGAAAAATGGAAAATGAAAAAAGAAAATTGAAAAATGGAAAATGCAAAATGGAAAATGGAAATTTTTAAACGATACTTACTATTGTTAAAGTCAGCTGTTGTTACTATCATAACGACATCCATTATTGTGCTGTTTTTCAAACGATAAAAAGTTAAAAAGGTTGAAATGAAGTCATACATAAATAACAAGTAAGAAAATACGATACCCTATAACATGCGTTTAGAGACCCTATCTCAAACTCAACTAACTGGATATAGAAAATAAGCATAAACAAAATTTGGGTGGGATTTTTATGAATTTTTTTTAGCTGCAGATATGAAAAATTTCATATCGGATGATATATCTATATGGGAACTAGGCCCTAAAATGGACCGATCCTGGCCATGTTTGGTAAAGTCTCTTGTGTTTTTGCAAAAATATATACAAACAAAATTTGAGAAGAATCAGTGCAATATTTTTGTTTTTTGATAGATTTAAGTGAAGATCGGGAAGCAGCTCTATATCGGGTCAAAGGTATCATTTTTGGTCTACTCATTAGTGGATGTAATGAACGCATACAAACCCAATTTGACTAAGATCTATATGACAATTTGGATCTTATGGCAATTTATGTCGATTTCATAGGGGTCATTTGTATGGGGCTAGGTCTGAACATGTACCGATTCTCACCAATTTCAACAGCGTTAATCCTATGAGCGATGTAAGCATATATACCAAATTTCAGTAAAATATATTCATATTTGCGACCTGCAGTTTGATTACAAAGTTTACATGGACACATGGACAGACGGACGGACGGACGGACATCGTTAAATCGAATCAGTTAGTGATTCTGATTCGATCGGTAGAATAAAAGGGTCTAGGTCAAATATTTTTGGTAGTTACAAACAGCAGCACAAAGTCATTATACCCAAACCACATAGTGGTATAGTGGTATAAAAATCATAAAATAGTGAAAATATTTTGCTTTTATTATAAAAACCTTTTATATAAATAACAAATACTAACATTGACTACTAACCGCTCAGAAATGACGCTCAGTAGTAAGCCACTTGCTGCCTAAACTCGCCGCTCTGCTGCTCACCGCTCTGCCGCTCATTGCGTGGCCTCAGCCTTAGAAAGCAAAAGAAAATTTATATAAATTAAAATATAATACTACTAAATAAAATGTTGGGTGTTTTTTTTTTGAAGCTTTTAGTAGCTCAACAAACTGCTTCTTCTTCTTATTCATCTAAAAATTCTATAATTTTTTTCTAAATGCTTATTTCCTTTATATGTATTTATACTTCCTAGCAGATTCCAGCCTTCAAAATTCGAGTGCAAATTCTAGGAAATTTTATTTTTTCATTAAATAAAGGCCCTAAAGGTATGCTAATATATTATAGCCAATTCACAAATCAACACAAAAAACAAACTCATTTTTATTACAAACACATTCAGCCCAATTCTAAACAAAAATTCCGTGTAAAATTTCTCACTTCTCCCTTTTTCCCTATTATGAATAAAAATTCCTTCGGAAAAAAATTCGATGGGAAAAGAGTAGTTATTCTCAATGCACTTGAATTTGGTTTTTTCCCTTAAAAAATTTCCCTTGCAAAACAGGCGGGAGTTTATATAAAAATGTAAGAAGTATTTTGATAAAACAAAATTTAAATAAAAAAATTTATATTTTATTAATCTTGTAGGCTGAAGACCACAAATAAAGCCAAACTTCAACTTTTGTTAACTCTAATGAGAGCCAATTCAGGCATTGATTGTGTTCCATAGATTCAGCCCGCAATTGACTTCTATCAATCCTTTAGCTATTTCGTTTTTGTTGTTCTTAAACACCAATTTCCTCCACGAGTCTCGCATCATAGCTATGGTATTAATTTTTTATTTAGTTTTTCTTTAAAATAAATTTATTTTCGTTTGCACAGACAACAAAAAATAGAAAATTAATTGTCAACAAGCAAAACAACTGGCTTCGAAATTCGATGATGTCACTTATTAATTTTTTTGTTCACCCGGAATTTATATTTGGAGGATTTTTTTCTCGAGAAAAGTTTTTTCCGTTAGAAAAAAAATTCTTGAGAATATTCGTCATTGGGCTGATTAACAAATTTAATAAACACACACATAGCATTGTATAATTTTATGTATGTGTTAGTAGCAATTTTAAATACAATTTACCCAAAATAAGGGAAAAAATAAAAAATTTGTAAATCTGCAAAACGGCTAAAAAGAAATACCTTTCAAATAATATACGTTTGATCAAAATCGGTATAAAACGGTAGAACAAAACATCGGTCACAAAAAATCCTACCTACCTATTAATATTATAGATGTGGGTTATAATGCCGCCCTAAGAACAACAAAACAAAAACTTAAATTCATATTAACTTTCTGACTCTTGTATATTTTGCTAAGTATCCTTATTATATTTAACCTTCTGCTACATTGTACACTTTCACATTACACGCTTAAGCTTAAAAAGGAACGACAATTGATGTTGCTTTAATAACAAAACTTTGTGTTTTAACTTAAGAATTTTTTTTTTCAAATTACTCTTATGAGCTTGTAAATAGTTTAAGAAAAAAATTTTATACTTCTATTACAAAAAAAAATCTGTCCCAAAACGAAAAAGGCTTTTGATCATTTTTAGACAAGTAAAAATTCCATGTGACGTCTGTTAATTAATAATTTGCAAATATAAATAGATAAACCGTGAGTACTGCTTTAATAAAAATATACTCTTTATGAAAAGGTTCATTTTAAGAAATTGCACATTTAGCAAAATTTATTTGTTTTAAATCCTTTTTTCAGAAAAAGTACTCTTTTAAGAAAACCTACTTTTTCAATAAAATGTGCTTTTTAAGCAAATACTTTTTGAGAAAATTTATTTTTTTAATAAAAGACTTTTATTTATTTATTTATTATTATTTTTTTTTTTTTTTTTTTTGAAAAATACTTTCTTTTGAAAAGATATTTTTTGACGAAAAATTATTTGTAAAAATTTACTTTACGAAAAGGTACTTTCAAGGAAAAGTAACTTTTTTCTTATGGATATATAACTTTTCAAGAAATGATACTTTTTAAGAAAATGTACTTTTTTTAAGAAAAGTTACGTTTTTAAAAAACGGTACTTTTTTTTTCAAGAAAATACACTTTTTAGGAAAAAATACTTGTTTGAAGAAAATGTACTTTTTTTTAATAAAATTTAGTTTTTAATGAAAGTGTGCTTATTTAAGAAAATTTACTTTTATAGGCCCTACCTAGAAAATATCACCCAATGAAAAATCGCAAAAAAAATAAAAATAAAAAAACCTACACAAAATTCCCTCAAACCAAAAAGTAACAAATGACCCAACTTTTTGGGCTATTTTTCGTATTTATTTTTCGCTCTTTTTTCGTTTTTAACGAGAAATTGAGTGTAAATATATTTTTTTTAAGGTATAAATACTTAGCATACAGTGAAAAAGTAGATAAAGCGTGTCTTGTACAACTGCATGACAATATGGGCATGGAAAAGAGTTCAATCATTTTGCAAAATTCGTGCTAACATTTTTAAATCGCGCAATTTTTTTGTTAAAATTTTTCCTAGTTTTAATTACTGCAACTTCAATAAACATGGCTGTCACAAACTCGTTTGTATGCTGAGCGAATAAAACTAACGCGTTAGGCCGAGGCCACGCAATGAGCGGCAGAGTGGCGAGTTTGAGCGGCAAGTGGTTTATTACTGAGCATCATTTCTGAGTGATTAGTTGTCAAAATGGCATTATTATTTATTATTTATATAAAAAGTTTTTTTAATAAAAGCAAGATATTTTAACTATTTTATGATTTTTATATTTGTATGACTACATTTCAAACTTTTTAACTTTTTATCGATTGAAAAACAACACAAAAATGGTCCTCGTTAAGATAACAACAACAGCTGACTTTAACAATAGTGAGTATCGTTTTACTGAATACCAAAATCGATAATTTTGTTGTTATATTTTTTTAACGATGCAATTATCGTTAAAAGAAGTTACTGAATCGCACTACAGATTGACAAAACAAAGAAAACAATTAAAAATTAGAACAAGTTGTATTCCTGAGTGGCGCCGCTTAGATGCTCAGAAATGCCGCTCACATGCCGCTCAGTAGTATTTCATGTTTTATTTTTTTTTTCGCTCATCGCTCTGCAGTTCGCTGCTTTGCCGCTCATTGCGTGGCCTCGGCCTTAGTTTGACCGAACGCACCCACATTGTCAATGCAATCTTTTTTTATTTTTCCATAAAGAAAAGGAAAAATCTGTATAAATAAATATTTAATTTTGCGTAATTTTAATTGGTTTTTGTGTAAATTTTCTTATGGAAATTATTAAGTAATTCTTGGGCGTTTTATTTTTAACAATTTTCACATTTTTGCGCCATTTTTGATATTTTTGGGCAATATTTTATTACCTTTTTAACTTGTTTTTTTCTTTTTTTAGAGCCATTTTTCATGTTTTTTGGACAAAAATTTCATATTTTAATTAGTCATTTATTGTTCGGTTTAAGATCATGTATATATTTTTCTAATGAAAGAAAGATAATAATTTTTGTAATGTAAGAGAAATATTAGAAAAAAAAAAATGGAGACAGCGCTAGATGGAGTAGCTACTTTCGAACAAAGCGACTTGTTCATCGTCAGCATCCTTCTGCCTATTACTTCAACTCATGCTTAATCAAATATTTAACTCAACATTTGAAAGAAAAGAACATGAGAAATGTTTTTCTTTCTATATAAGGTACAATGCATTTGTGTAATCTGTTAAGATTTCACATACCATTACAGTTCCATCTAGAGGACAATGGTAAAAAACAAAGAGCTGGTTCACATTACAAGACTTGTAATTGATCTGGCCATGTTAATGTAGAGAAAGCTAAAAATTGGAAAAGCTCAGCTTGTTCATACAAACTCTCGTATATAGAAAGAAAAACATTTCTCATGTTCTTTTCTTTCAAATGTTGAGTTAAATAGTTGAAAGTAGTTCGAAAGTAGCTACTCCATCTAGCGCTGTCTTCAATTTTTTTTTTTTCTAATATTTCTCTTACATTACAAAAATTATTATCTTTCTTTCATTAGAAAAATATATACATGATCTTAAACCGAACAATAAATGACTAATTATACCAATGCAGATCAACAATACATAACAATAACAATTTCATATTTTTTTGGGACGCTTTTTCATTTTCTTCGGTTAATTTTTCAATGGGCCATTTTTAATTTTTATTTTTATTTAAATTTTTAACTTAATTTTTTAAAAATACTTATTAAGGAAATTTTCTTTGTTAAGAAAGTACACTTTTTAAGGAAAATTGCTTTAAAAAAAATTCTTTTTGAAGAAAATATACTTTTTTAAGAAAACTTACTTTTTTATAAATTAATTTAGGTTTTTAAGAAAACATACTTTAAAATAAAGGTTTTCTTTTAGAAAAGTTTTTACGAAATGGTACTTTTTCCAGAAAATTTACTTTTCAAGATAATTTCCTTTTTTACTGTTTTATAGAAATAAAGACTTTTCTTCGGAAAAGGCACCTTTTGAAAAATATTTCGTTTTTTAAGAAAATGTACTTTCTTGATAAAATATACTTTTTTAAAATAAGTTCTTTTTAAGAAATAGACTTTGTTAAGAAAATGTACCTTTAAAGATAATATATACATTTTGAACAAAAGGTACTTTTACAGAAGATATACTTTTTAAGAATATATGGTAGTTTTTCTGAGCAAAAGTAATTTTATAAGAAAATTTACTTCTTATAAAAAAAGTATTTTTTTTTTTCAAGAAAAGGTACTTTTTTAATGAAATGTATTTTTAAGAAAACTTACATTTTAAGAAATGATACTTTTATAATAAAATGGTACTTTTATAATTAAGGAAGGCAAATTTTCTTAGTAAAGGAACGTTTTTTAAGAAAATATGCTGTCTTAGGAGGAGGTACTTTTTTAAGAAAAAGTTCTCTTTTAAGAAAAGGATATTTTTTTAAGAAAAGGTGTTTTTAAAGAAAAGGGTTTTTCTTTAATAAAAGAAAATAACACTGCTTTTTTACAAATAAAACATTAATCATGCAGCGTTACAGAATGAGTGAGTCACTAATAGTAATATAATGAATAAACAAAGTTCACGTAGAAAAATTTGTATACAATATTTTAGATGAGGGTACACTCTTTAAATAAATATATAATAAATAATAAATATATATATATAATATATATAAATAAATTTAAATAAAATCTATGGCTTCTCTTTAACATAACTGTTAAATGATAAAGATCGAAACTAAGAATTTTGAAATAAAATATTCCAACCCATTTTCAAATTCTTAGTCGTAGCCGTTTCGGGACAGTCAACATATATATATCCCCTTTTTCTTTTAGAAAACTTTTTGTCTTTTATCAAATAAAGTTTATCAGCAACATTTATTAATGTTAATGTTGTAAAAATGTTCACATGCTTCAATGAAATTTAACAGAATGTGGTGAGTGTTCAAGTGCGTAAATATTTCTAGAGCTTTTCACACAATAGAAGCGAGATAAATTTTTAGTTAAGTTTACTGACAATAAATTGTTGACACTTTTGTCACTTTGTAGCTGAATAAGTTGATTGAAAAGAAATATTTAAAGAGAGACATACATAAATAAATAAATACAAATAATGATTATCCGCGATATATGTGACCTTCTCCGAGAAAAGGGACCTAGTTTGTGAAAATTAAGTTTTGAGAAAAAAAACGCATTTAAAGTTTCTACACCCTTTGAGGTACCAGAATCCACCATTTTTGACACAACCCGTTTTTTGACACACTAGGTCCCTTTTCTCGGAGAAGTTCACAAATGATGTTTTTATACCCTATACCACTATGTGGTTTGGGTATAATGACTTTGTGCTGCTGTTTGTAACAACCAAAAATATTTGACCTAGACCCATCTTTAATTATACCGATCGAATCAGAATCACTTTCTGAGTTGATTTAACAATGTCCGTCCGTCCGTCCGTCCGTCCGTCCGTCTGTGTGTCCATGTAATGCTTGTAATCAAACTGCAGGTCGCAAATATGAACATATTTTGACGAAATTTGGTATATAAGCTTTTATCGGCCATGGGATGAACGCTTTTGAAATTGGTGAGAATCGGTCCATGTTCAGACCTAGCCCCCATACAAATTACCCATATGAAATCGACATAAATTGCCATAAGGCACTGATTCTTCTCAAATTTTGTTTATATATATTTTTGCAAAATACAAGAGACTTTACCAAATATGATCAGGATCGGTCCATTTTTGGACCTAGTCCCCATATGGATATAGCATCCGATATGAACTTTTTCATATCTGCAGCCAAAAAAATTAATAAAAATCCCACTCAAATTTGGTTTTTGCTTATTTTCTATTTCCAGTTAGTTGGGCCTAAGAGATAGGGTTTCTAAACGCCGGTCTAGACCGACTATAATTTTCTTACTTGTTTAACATAGTGTAGTGTAAAAATATTCTTGGTTAAATTAGATCGAAAAATGTGGATGTGTTTTATAGTGAAGGTGCTGTAGGGTCTCGTTTTATATAAGCATATGCAATATTTATAAACAGCCACATGCATTTAGAAAGTGAAAATAATAATAAAGACAATCAGAAAATGCTGATATATAATATCAAAACTTTTATGGTTTTTATTGTTCGAAATTCCAATAAGCTAACACCTCTTAGATGACATAAAATATCATACATTTAGCCATTTCCATCTGTCTGTATATGATAAGACATCATAGCAAAGCAAACCTTGATGAAAGGATAAATAATATGTATATCTCGCAAAGAAAGCTTTCGAAATTACAAAAAATAAACGAAATTGAAACATATTGAAATTAAAGAAAAATTCGGCCATTGAGCATTGTTGAAGTACTATTTTAGGAGGTGGAACCTTTTTAAGACAGCATACTTTTTCGAGAAAAAGGACTTTTTTATTGAGGGCACTCACTTTATAGAAGGTACCTGTTTTTAAAAGGTACCTTTTTTATGAAATGTACTTTTTATAGTCTTTTTAAGGAAACGTACTTGTTTTATAAAAAATACTTTTTTATATAAAATATACTTTTTTATATCAGGTAAATTTTTTTATAAAACTGACTTTTTGAGAAAAAAAAAATACTTTTTTGTAAAAGTTATTTTTTGATATATGGTGCTTTTTATAAAGGGTACTTTTAATAGAATGGTTTTTTTTTAGAAAAGGTATTTTCTTTATAAGAGGTGCCTTTATTTATAAAAGGTTTTTTTTTATGATAGGTACCTGTTTATAAAAGGTAGCTGTTTATAAAAAATTATTTTTTGTAAATGGTATATTTCTTATAAAATATACTTTTTCATAAAAGGTAATTTTTTAGAAAAGTTATTATATTGACAAAAGTTACTATTTGAATAAAAGGTACTTATTTACTAAAAGGCACTTTTTCAATAAAAGGTACTTCTTTAATAAAAGGTACTTATTCAATAAAAGGTAATTTTGCAATAAAAGGTACTTTTTGAATAAAATATACCTTTTCAATAAAAGGTACTTTTTTTTAAATAAAATTGTCTTCTTTTTAAATCCACTTTTTTTGAAAATGAATTTTTTGGAAAAAATATATTTTTGTTAATGGCATTTTTTTATTTAAGGTACTTTTCTATAGAAGGTACTGTTTTAATAAAAGGTACTGTCTTATAATTAGTACTTTTTTTATTAAAGGTACTTTTTCATATACGACACTTCTTTTTTATAAAATGTAATTTTGGGCACAAGTATCAATGGTGCTACAGGGAACCTGATGCGTTCACACAGCAGATACCTGTTATGCATTAGCCTCTCAGTTTTCCAAAGTCCGTCCGTGCATGCAAGAGGTGTCTCTGCTAATTATAACAGAACATGGCGGACACTCTATAAACACCCGTAATCCCCGGTGTTAGCTGAACCGTGCCTATGGGATGAATAGCACTACGTTAGTGTGTTGTCTAACGGTAGCCTCCAGGTTGTGGCGAAACCTGGTTGTATATAGCCAGCCGGTAGCAAAGGGCTCTGCTACCTATGCGTAACTCTATAGTCCCTTTTTCTTCTTTCTTTACTTACAGATGGAAAATTTAAATAATATAACCAACCCAAAAGACATGGTCAATATGGACCATTCGGAAGCAGCTAAAAAGGCTAAAGGTTCCAATAGCGAATCCGAAACAATAGATATGGTAGAGCTATTACCAATATCCTGACGGATGAAGAGGACGAGCTCTGAAGATCTCAGCCTGAAGAGTCCATAAAAACAAACAAACCTAGCGCAGATAGCAAGCCTATTTCCGGAAAGATAAAGCTCTCGGAAGCGCCTAAAGATGTACGTTGATGAAGGTATCGACATTAAAGTGGCTCGCAGGCTTTCTAAGATGCCTATGCGTGAAACCCGTGAAGAGGTGCGCGAGCTTTCATCAAAGTGTAAAAGGGCGCGATCGGATGGATCCACTCCACCTTATACCAGGTACCCA
The DNA here is from genome assembly GCA_963682025.1 of Cordilura impudica. Lineage (NCBI taxonomy): Eukaryota > Metazoa > Arthropoda > Insecta > Diptera > Scathophagidae > Cordilura > Cordilura impudica. Next base: position 230,331,376 of record OY821520.1, on the reverse strand, counting down.
CCAAAAACCACCGTTGAATTGCCAAACAGTGGCAATACTTGTACTGCTGTAAGTGGCATTACGGGTATACTAAACCCTGCGCTGCCAATAGCTCTACAGCAACAGATGGCTGCATCTTTCAAAGATGCAATAAAATCGGTGAAAATTTGCGTAATTCCGCCAGATTTCCGAAAACCAGATGGTCAAATGAACAGCTCAAGACCATACAAAAAGCTGTCCTAAGCAAGATAGTGGAGCTAAAGAAAGGGTCTGTTAAGCCCAGTTTTTCTGGCTGCTACTTTAAACCAGGATGGCTTAATTTCTTTTGTCGGGACAATGATGCGGCACATTGGCTCAGGACTCACGTCCCGAACTTAAAGCCATGGAGCAATGCCGAACTAAAAGTGGTCGCAGAAGACGACGTTCCTAAGGCACAAATTTTCATGGGTTATTTTCCCGAAAAGGCGGACACGTCCACTGAAACCATCTTTGGACTGATGGAGGGCAAAATCAGTGACCTTTCGGTTGAGTACTGGAAAGTGCTTAAAAGGGCGATAAAAGGAGATGTTATTGAACTCACCCTATCTATCGGCCCAATATCGGCAGAAGCGCTCAAGCGAATATATGGATCAGTGCTAATGAGACCCACTCGTCCACGAAATTATGCAAAGCACTTCATACCCAAAGAGCCAAAGACAATTACATCAACAACTATGGCCAAACACCAAACAGGAGCTTCCCAGAACTCCAAATTGAATGCGACGCCTAGTTGCTCAACAGATATTGTCAAGCCTCTATCATTCAGGCCCCCCGCTCAAAACGAAAGCTAACAGGAAAACTCACGACAGGCCGCTGAATTGCAAACCGCGCAAATGTGAGAGATCAGCCTAGGAAGCAGCTCTGCTTAGTTCAAATCGTCGCGGTCATAATGCCTCCCTGCAGAGGCAGTCATAAAAGGTACCTCAAGTGCCTAAGTGAACCTTCACCACGCAAAGGCTGCATCCCATGTGGCCAGCCGAAAGTTTACCACTGATGTCCTGGACATCGTTTTCAATCAGTAACCATGGGTAAATGCCGATGTCATTAAAGGGCTCAACACCAACAAAGGTAAGCTCATATATGATTATTTACAACCGAGACCCAGAGCGAACCTGATTGTTAGAAGTGGAATAACTTTTCTTCCAATTTCAGAATTCGTCTCAGGTGAAAGTGCCGCGTCTTGCCGCTGGCTTCTGCCTACTTACCAGGTGAAGCGGAAACAGCACCCACCATAGAAGAGACGGCCCTTGTGGAATACTGCCAGGCACGAAGTCTCAGCTGCATCATCTGCTGCGACACCAATGCCCATCATAAATCTGGGGAAGTGGTAATATAAACAAACGTTGTGAGCCTCTTCTTTAATTTATTGGTAAACATAAATTAAATATTGCAAACAGGGGTGACGAACCGACATTTAGGAATTCAATTAAAACAGAGGTTTTAGATCTTACTCTGATAGTTCCAATCTATCTTTCGCCATCTCAAACTGGCATGTTTCTGGTGAACTCTCTATGTCAGATCATTAGCATATAGTTTCTGACTTGGTCAGTTCAATAAACACTGATCAACACTATCGAAATCCCAAAAAGACTAACTGGAATAAATTTCGATACCATTTGGGTAACAATGCCAATCATTGGGAAGGGCTAATAGAAAGCACTAAGGTAGTTGATTTTGATTCTGAACTACAATCAAACATATCATCAGCATATACAGGGGGCTGTCCATTTAAGACTAGGAAGACTAGAAGGGATGTTTGATGGTGGAATTATGGACTAGAAGGGCTCAAACGTAATGCTCGAAGATTATTCAATAAGGCTAAGACTAATGGTGACTAGAACACCTATAAAATAGCCCACACTGAATACAACAAGGAACTACGTAAATTCAAAAGGACCACGTGGCAGAGCTATTGTGAGAAGATCAACGACCTTCCAGAAGCTGTGCGACTTCCAAGGCCCTCTCTCGGGATCACACAAATGGTCTATGTACCTTAAAGAGATCAAATGGTTCATACACTGAATCTCCGAAAGAAACCTGTAAACTTCTATTGGAAACACACTTTCCAGGATGTGTCCTCATTAACAGGTTCCCACCAGTCGTCGGGTTAGCCTCCCTGAATACAAGGAACATATGTTTAGTGGACAACATTTTTCAGAAGAATCGGGTTAGATGGGCGTTAAATAGTTGCCATCCATTAAAATCGCCTGTGCCGGATGGTATATATCGATGTCTACTACAAGAAGGGATGGACATCATCATCCCACAACTGACTAGACTTTTTAAATCTTGTCTTCTACATGGCTTTGTTCCATCGACATAGAGAGAAGTAAAGGTAGTATGTATACCCAATATAGGTAGAAAATCTGAACAGCTACCTAAACCGTATAGATCGATTAGTCTAAGTTCTTTTTTCCTAAAGAAAATTGAAAAAGTCCTGGACCATAATATCAGGGACACCTACCTGGCACGCAAACCTATTCATGAACTACAGTTTGCGTACCAACAGGGTAAATCCACGGGATCAGCTGTCCATAATGTTGTCACAGTGATAGAAAAGGAACTTGATGCCAAACAAATATCTACCTGTGCCTTCATTGATATACAAGGCGTCTTCGGTAATACGTCGTATAGGGCAATTGAAGAGGCCATGTTGAGAAAGGATAATTCTCCAATCATAATTAAATGGACGCTAGAGATGCTCAACTCTAGGGTCATCACACTGAATATAGGCAGTACATTTAGGATCATATATGCCACTAGGGGCTGTCCTCAGGGAGGCGTCCTATCGCTACTGCATTTGACCATGATCAGAGATGTGCTACTGGGGGAACTTAATGAATTAGGATTCAAAACCTTAGGCTACGCAGACGATCTTGCTATCTCTGTCTCCGGCTTCGACGAGAGCACAATATCGGAGCGTATGCAACAGGCTCTGAATTATACCCTCAATTGGTGTCAGAGAAAAGGGTTATCTATGAACCAATCAAAAACCATACTGGTACCCTTCACTAAACGAAGGAAACTCAACCTTGTGGAACCAAGTCTGAACCGCTTGACAATAGGGTTCTCGGACGAGGTCAAGTATCTTCGGGTCACCCTGGATAAATCCCTCAACAGAACGTGTCCAACCGATGCGATGGGTATCACGCTAATATTACACCATTGCATATTGAAGTACGGTGACCTAAAGGGTCACATTAGAATCGCAGGGCTTTTCATCCACGACCCGGTGGCGAGAGTCACGGACAGAATGCTACCAAAAAAGATATTCATCAGGGAATTTGAAACCATGATATTGGAACAGAGCGCATGAACCAGTAGGACCTGGGAAACGGAGCAAATGTATTACGAAATCCCAAACTTAGAAACAGATGTTCTTATAGGGTATAATTTTTTGAGGAAGACAAATGCAATATTGGACTTTCAACAAGGCACGATAACTTGTGGTAATTATTGCGAAAAGTTTGAAAATTTTTTTAAGGAACGTTTTGGGGGCATTGAAAGGCATGTCTTCGATGAAAATGAGGAAAGTTCTGATGGCATCGGAGAGAATGTCTTGAATAGGATTATCGATGAGGAATGTTTTGAAGATGTTGAGGAAAATGTCTTAAATGACCAATTAAAAAAGCTATGCGAGAACATACAGGAAAGGGTGTCGGAATTGCACTCAAATATCAATTGAAATTTGCCCTTTACAACGGATATCAGAGCAGAGATAAAGACGGTAGATAAGGATCCGATATGGCGCAAACAATACCCATATCCTCTGTCTGCAAACTCTTTCGTCAATAGGGAAGTAGAAATATTATTGGAAACAGGCATTATACGTGAAAGCAAGGTCTTTATAATTCACCTGTATGGGTCGTCCCCAAAAAAGGAATGAACGACGACGGAACACAAAAACTTCGATTGGTTATCGATTTCAAGAAATTGAATGAAAAAACAATAGCCTATAAATACCCCATACGAGATTGTAACGTAATATTATCCAATTTGGGCAAGGCCAATTTTTTTTCAAGTATAGATCTCGAATCTGGTTTCTACGAGATCCTTATGAAGGAGGACGATATAGGAAAAACCTCTTTTTCTGTAAACAACGGGAAGTACGAATTTGTTCGAATGCCATTCATCCTGAAGAACAAGCCAATCATTTTTCAGAATGGAATGGATGATATTTTGAGAAAATTTGTTGGAAAATTCTGCCTTGTCTATATAGACGACATTATAGTTTACTCCAAAACATTGAACGAACATATAAAACATTTGGAAACAATACTAAACACACTCAAGGGGGCAAATATGAAAATCTCCGTAGAAAAATCAAAATTTTTCGAGAGGGAAGTAGAATTTCTGGGATATGTTATACCACATGGAGTAATAAGAATAGATCCAAAAAAATAGAGATAAACAAGAACTATCCACAACCACAAACTCTAAGGCAACTTAGAAGTTTTCTGGGACTAACGGGTTACTACCGCAAATTTATTAGGGATTATGCCAAGGTGGCAAAACCATTAACTAGATTTCTTGCAGGTGAGAACGGTAAAACATCTACTTATCTGTCAAAAAAGTCAGAATTGAACTCGATACTGAGGGCATCTCAGCATTTATTAAATTAAAATATCTTTTAGCTGGTCAAGTGGACTAAGCCAACCTGATTATCAAAAAAAATTTGTGCTTACAACCGATGCATCAAATGACGCAAATGAAAAAAAAAACAATTATCTTCATATCCGAAACTCTCAATTCTACAGAACGGTTATAGAAAAAGAATTATGTTACTTCTTTTGGGCTATGATGGTCAGCTTATAAGTTTTAAATAAAATAAATGAAAACAAAATTTATTTCATCTCCACTCTACGTTTCGTTGACGGTTTTTCAACTTCATCAGGAGTGTATAAAAATTTTTTTATTATTAATTTCTGGCGACAAAAAATTAAAATAAAACAATATATCAACATAATGTTATATTGGTCACAATAGTTTAAATTACGATTAATCCAAACTTACATTGTCAGGATATTATTATTTAATAAATTTAAAGATAAAAAAACTAGACATCACGACACAATTTTAATAAAATTAAATAAATTAATAAAACTAAATAATCAAAATAAATATAAAAAAATCACAGTTTTAAACTTAACGACTAATATCACAGAACTAATATTTAAGTAATTGCAATTGAATATTGCAGCTTAGTGTTATCTTTGTCTTCTTTGTTGTTTAATGTTTTGTGTATTTTTTGTTGTATTCTTAAACTTTCCAATGTGTATCTTTTGTTTTCATTTCTCTCTTTATCTAAAATCTTAACTCCTTTTAAATCGACGTTATGTCCACTCTCTTTTGCATGTTGAGATAATGCTGTCGATTCCTTGTGTTTTTTTATGTCTGCTTGATGTTCCGCAATTCTTACTACTAACATTCTTTTTGTTGTTCCTATGTAGACTTTATTGCACACCTCCCTTTCATTACCATCGCATTTTATCTCGTAAACTACCTTGTCAATTTTTAATATATCTGGTTTTGTGTTTTTTTGTGTGTAAAAAGGGATCTAAGTGTTTCATTTGATCTGTGTGCTATTGTTACACTCTTGTCATTTATTATTCTATTGAGATTTTTGCTCTCCGTTAATTTTGGTATGTATGGTACACTGTAAAAATTAGTTTCTATTGGTTTTTGTTTCTTATTTTAATGCTTTTTGTTGAATATATTGTTGAAAAGATTTTTAATAATGTATATTGGATAATTATTTTTTAATAAAATTTCCTTTATTTTATTGATATTGTTACCTTTATATCGTTGATCGCTAATTTGTATTACTTGTTTGCTGTATTAACTTTTATTTTCCATGGTTGTGTGGAGTGGTAATTTATCATTCGTCCTGATGCTGTCGCCTTCGTGTACCAATTAGTAATTAGGTTTTCATTGTCCTTAATTATTTTTATATCCAAGTAAGGAATTTCCTTGTTGTGTTCTCGTTCTATTGTAAATTTGAGTTTATTATGATATGAGTTCAGTGTATTCATTATCGTTGCTTCGTCATTCTTATTGATTACAGCGAATAGATCATCGACATATTTAGATATGAACTTAATTTTTAAATTTTTTGTTTTTAATTCCGATATAACTTCGTCCAAGAGATTGTCTAGTATTATATCTGCAATAGTAGGGGATAAAGGGTTACAAATTGGCATACCATATGTTTGATGGAAAAACTTTTTGTCATAAGTAAAATAGTTGTTATCGACTAAGCAAAACTGAAGTATTTTTAAAAATTGTTGTTTTGATATTGGATTAATCGTAAGTTAAACTATTGTGACTAATATAACATTATGTTGATATATTGTTTTATTTTAATTTTTTGTCGCCAGAAATTATTAATAAGAAAATTTTTATACACTCCTGATGAAGTTGAAAAACCGTCAACGAAACGTAGAGTGGAGATGAAATAAATTTTGTTTTAATTTATTTTATTTAAAACTTATAAGCTGACCATCATAGCCCAAAAGAAGTAACAAAAACTCAAGATAACTGGTCATAAAACAATTTAATGAAAAAGAATTATATTGGCAGGAAACGTTAATACATTTAATATTTCAGAATGCTCAACGAAAGAACACTGCACACAGAAATAATACTGGTTGGAATTCGGTTACAACTAGAAAAATTTGATAAAGTAATATGAATTTTTATTGAATTTCTTTAATATTTAAAAATACAATAGATATTCATTTATAACTATCATATACATAAAATTAATTTAAAACAAGTAAGAAAATTATAGTCGGTCTTGACCGACTACACGATACCCTATACCATGCGTTTAGAGATCCTATCTCTTAGGCCCAACTAACTGGATATAGAAAATAAGCATAAACCAAATTTGAGTGGGATTTTTATTACATTTTTTTGGCTGCAGATATAAAAAAGTATATATCATATTATATATCTATGGGGACTAGGCCCAAAATAGGACCGATCCTGACTATGTTTGGTAAAGTCTCTTGTATTTTGCAAAAATATATACAAACAAAATCTGAGAAGAATCACTGCAATATTTTTGTTTTTTTGATATATTTAAGTGAAGATCGGGAAGCAGCTCTATATGGGGCCTATGACAAAGAGTTGTCCCATAGGGATCATTTTTTGACTACTCATTAATGGATGTAATAAACGCATACAAACCCAATTTGAGTAAGATCTATATGACAATTTGGATCTTATGGCAATTTATGTCGATTTCATAGGGTTCATTTGTATGGGGGCTAGGTCTGAACATGGACCGACTCCCACAAATTTCAACAGCGTTCATCCTATAGCCGATACCAAATTTCATCAAAATATATTCATATTTGCGACCTGCAGTTTGATTACAAAGTTTACATGGATACACACACGTACGGACGGATGGACGGCCGGACGGACGGACGGACGGACGGACATCGTTAAATCAGTGATTCTGACTTGATCGGTATAATAAAAGATAGGTCTATGTCAAATATTTTTGGTAGTTACAAATAGCAGCACAAAGTGGGGTATAATAACACACCACCAAATATTTTTAAATCGCTATACTCCATGTGACCTCTACGTGTAAAAATGATAACTGAGAATTCATCTGCACAGATGGATCAAAAACACAAAATTCCGTAGGATTTGCCGTGATCAATGACATTGGTTTTACGCAAGTTAAGGGAATATTGCCGCCAAATGCCAACATATTTGAGGCGGAATCCAAAGCAATTCTAGAAGCACTGAAATTGTCAAAATCAACTTCAAGAAAATACGTGATCTGCACTGATAGCCGCTCTGTCTGTGATGCTTCTCTTAATCCTCGAAACAAAAATGAAATAATTATCTCCATCCAACAGTTACTAGTCGAACTTAAGAGGAAAGTAAAAATACTGTGGATACCAAGTCACATTGGAATTATGGGCAAAGAAGCTGCAGACTCAGCAGCAAAAGCTACCCATAAACAGCCAACATATCTTTGCATACCCCCAACAAAAAAATTCATCGCAAGGTGTACAATATCAAACCTAAATATCTCCACTCATCAAAAATGGGGCAGATACAACCATACATGCCAATCCCTTAACCCCGATAACCAACTATCCTCCCAATTTTAACCAACTTCCACAAAAACAAATATTTGATCTCTAAAGAACCTCAACCATTATGCTCTTACTGTAATAGCGCAACTTTAACCATAACTCACCTTCTAACAGAATGCCAAAAACTTTAAGAATATGCAAAACAGCCAATATCATAGACCTACTAAAATGCCCCTCAATGGATAATCTTATATATTAAAAGAATTTATGAATAAACTTTGTATTCAAGATTTTTTTCAATATTTTTCTTCTCTCAAACCTCTGTAACTAGAGTTCTAATTAACGTAGGCTGTTGACATAGGTCTAAGAACACTCAATGACATCAAGGTCCTTCTTTTGAGCTATTAACTGCTTAAATTCGTTGGGTTTGAGGAAAGTTATGCGTGGAAAATCAACTTTACTTTTACTGTACGTTAACTTATCTTGGCATATTTTTGCATTACTGTACGTTAACTTCTCTTGGCAAGTTTTGGTATTATATTATAAAAATTAATAAAATATAATATAATGCTGCGGAGCAGCAGGGGTCCTCTAGTATAAATAAATTATATGAATTCTTACAATACCTTCATTTACAAAAAGAAATTTGACATACTTTTAAGTAATTTAAACTTATCAAAATACCATTTTTTTATAATCATGAGCCGATAGCCTAATTTTTGAATTTCTTAAAGTAAACTAAATATTACAAATAGGAAAATTCAAAAATATAAAATTTTTAAAAAATTTTGGTATCTGAAGCATTTTTGACAAATTTCATTTAACAAAGAAGAATTTGATATGGAATTTGGAAAATAAACTAAAATTGATATAATTGTAGCTAAATTGAAACTTTTGTTTTTTTTTTCTTTTAGAATTTCATTTTGGTAAAAAAAAAACAAAATTTTAAGTCCCCATGCAAGATATGACTACATACACACAACCATACGTATAAAATTTTAAAATGATAGCAAGTTTGTTACAAACTATTTTTATATTGTTTTGGTTTGTTGGGATTTTTTCATGTGTTAAAACAATTGCCCTTATTTTGCAAAGCAATGAATGTAAAAAAAAAAAACAAACAAAAACATTTTAGTTCTTGTAAATTTCTCGCCAATTGAATAGCACACCTAAATAAATATTTTTCAAAGCTTTGCAGTTGCATTGTAAGCAGAAAGGGTGTGCTATTTAAGTAGCGGGGAGTGTATGTTTATTTGATAAATATCTTATATATGCATATTTATATGTTTTCTATACTTAATATATTTATATGTTTACAAAATGAAAAAAGAAAAAATATAATTTATTTTATTGAAAACTGAAATCACAGATTTTATTTGTTTTTATTATGTAACACTCATAACATTTTCTTTATTATTATAAATGCATTTTAGTATTAACTATAAAAATTATTACTTTGTAAATATTATACATATATTTTTTATATAAAAATATTGTTTTTATAAATTTTTCTTTATTTTTTATTTTAAAATATTTTAAATTATTTTTTTTCCTTCAAATTTAATAAGACTTTTCCGTTATTTTTGGTTAAGTTTCGTTGTCGTCTTTTTAGTAACGAACTTTCACTTTATAGAAGACTTTAAACAGAATTTTACATTATTGCATATGCATATAAGTATATAATTTAAGTTTTATAATTGTATCTACATATATACAATGAATACATCTATGTTGAATATTTATTGATTATATTTATACTGTAATTTCTATATATATACATACAATTTCTATATATAACATTTTTGAATACATCAAAAATTGTATTTTCAACAAAATGATTTTCACACTGACTCTCTTCCTCAGTAATAAGATTATTCCGTTGAGGAAATTCTTCAATTTCCCAAAAGGCTTTCTGCATTGAATCTAATTCGTCATAATTTGAAATTACATTGCACGATAAGACCCGATTAGGCTGCTGAGATTCAATTTTGCCACCAACTATCCAACCAAATTGCGTATTTATTAATGATGGAAGACCATTACCAACTGAAATTTTGCCATCTTGTAGAAGATCGAAGAATATCTTGGCGCCTAATAACAAATCAACTTTTTGTGGCTTGTAAAACTTTGGATCTGCAAGCCGAAGATCATCAGGAATATTCCAGTTACTTGAATCCATGCGTTGCAATGGCTGAAGCGATGAAATGGATTTTGTAACGGAATATGTTAATGTGCATTCGAAATTTGAAAAGCATGATTTGATTGTAGCATTAACTTTGTTTTTACATTCAGTTCGAATATTCTGAACGGCCGATAATTCTTGCGTTGATCTGAATTGTACTGGTTGCAGGGTGCAGAAACTGTCCTTGATAAATACCATGGCTGTAGGAAGCAAAGTTCGATGATAGCTTTGAGTAATAAACGATGAATGAGTTGTCAAATGAATAGCGGCTGCAGTATTTGCATAATTTAACGATGAATTTTCATTAGGTTTGCTTTGATGCGAAAATGATGACGAAGAAGGTTGCGAAGACGATGAATTTGATGACGAATGATGTTGGTACGATGAGTGCGAAGAATTTTGCTGTTCATTAGATGACTGATAGCTTGGGTTGTGCAACGATATATGGTGTGAAACACGAGAAGTACGACAGCGCGATTTTGATTTGCATTTTGCAACGATATGTCCTTTTTTAAGGCAGTTGATACAGATTTTGGCAGATTTTACATAATCAAAACGACGAGAAATAGGTAATAAGTTGTGATGATGTTACACACATCTTCATTTATCTTTATTTATTTCATTTATTCATCTTTATTTGTTTATATTTTTTTCTGTTTATTTTTGTTTACTATATGCACATGCACATATTTATTTGTATTTATTTATTTACATTTATTTATTTTTTTGCATATCTTTTCTTTTCATTCAACACATACCACAAAGTACACCAACCTTCGGTAAAGGGTTGAATTACAAAACAATAAATTATTGTGTAATTAAATATCATTGGAATGTAAAATGACAAATTTGTGAAAAGTTAAATTGTGTCAATAGCCCATGATAAATAGGAATGTCACTCAAATTTTGAGGGGAAAAATTTAAATTGATTATTGAACGTTTTCTGATTGGCTATTGAGCCCAAGTTCAAAAACCAATGAATTTGTAATATGCGAATGTAAAGAAAAGAGAAGACTATTATTTAAATTAAGTAAAAATATTAAATTATAATGATATAAAAGACCAGCATTTTAAAATAAATAATCAATTATAATTCTGATTTGAAAGGGTTATAATTAAAACCAAACAGAGATTTTCTTTTTTTTTACTGGCATATTCTGCCAAAGGGTTCAAACATTGGCATAATCTGCCTACGTGCTATCTCTGTAAAACATTAAAAAGTGCATCTAGCGTGCACGCGGGAACTGCTTTGAGGAAAGCACTTGACAAAATTCCTCCTGAGATTGGTCCGGTTCTCACCCAATCTTAGTGTCCTTTTGTACACCCTTCTTACACTATATGGCGATCCTGCCAAGCTAACACTATATGGCGATCCTGCCCCCTCATACACTATATGGCGATCCTGCCCCCCTACATACACTATATTAAATTTAAATGCCACTATGTACGTAGATTGCTACAAGGCATACATTATATAACGGTCCAGCGATTTTTATATTATTTGGTGATCCTAGCTAGCGTCCCACCTACACTATAAAGTACGAGTGCTTTAGTGCTAGTGCTTTAGACTTAAGATTTATTGTAATTTTAATTATAATAAATTTCTAAATAATAATAAAACTAAATTTGAACTTAAACCTTAGAGGATTTTATTTCAATTATAGCAGAATTATAAGATATTTGTCAAAGTATTTCCATTAAGTTTGTTTATAAAATTTCATTATTTCCAAAAAAACAATATGCTAGAGTCATTTAGACTCCATTATGTAAATCGATCAATGAGTGAAGCTTGTAAGTTTTCCGTGATCAGCGAAGCCCAGCGTTGTAGAAGTTGTTTCGTTGACTTTAAAAATTCGAAGGTTTCATTGGTCATTTTGTTTAGAGAGGAAAATGCGGCTTCAAGTGGAAAATTTTAATAATTATTTTCAGTAACCATGATTGTGTATACAAGAAGATTTTAAATGTTTTGCTTGTCTGGCTAATTGTATTACTTTCAATTATAAAAGAAATTTATGAAGTCTATTTTGGTATTTTAATTTGACAGATTCATTTAAAATTCTTTGCCAGTTTATTATATTTTTAGACATTGGTTAGAGTAAAAATACTAAAGCGAAAAGGTTTAATAAAAAAAAAAAAACTGTCTGTTAAATGAAATAAACAAGGGTTCATTTTAATTTCTTTTTCTAAAAAAAAAACAAGAGAAATATGCAGACAATGTTTTAGAATTTAAGGAAAATGGAAAGTCTTTTTATTTATGTTAACTATAAAAACGTGACGCGTCTCAAAGAATGGCTGGCTAAGTACCCTTTTTATTGTACTTTTTCTTTTTGCTCATTTAACTGATTGATGATTTGGCATTAAGTCTAAAAGTATGCTAAAAGAAAAATAAATGTACGTTATTACTTAAAGTTTTCTCACAAAATATGAATGAAGAAAAAAAAATCTGTTACTGCCGAAAAGTGTTGAATTGAATGAATAAAAATTAAATTATATAGAATAATCTAATAGATCTCAATGACTGGAATGTTGGATTTGCAATGTGTTTTTCGTTGTTATTGTTGTTGTAATTTTATTGGCAAGAGTTTTATTAAAAAAAAATAGACCCAATATCTTAACCATATGCTTTATAAGTGTAGTAAACATAATAAGATTTATATATTGTGTATATATTTTATAAAAATATCCTCCTCCGGAAATTATGTTTATATTTTTTCTCTTTGTTGTGGTGCTTATTAAAAAGAAGATATATCATTCTAATGTTTTCTTTTATTCATATGATATGCTTTATTCTTTTTTTAACATAGTTTTCTTCTGTTTGGCTAGAAGCGAATATTAATGAACTGTGAAAATTATTTATAGCTTAATAAATTGTAGCATATTTTAGGGAAATAAAGCTATACCAATTTGTTATGTTAAGATTTTTTAAGATGTATGTATGTAGCATATATCTTAGAATTTGTTCACTATTCAGCTTTCGATATACCAAAACTCTTTAATCTCTGACTCAATATATAAGAAAAAGTTCAAAATTATTTTCGGTAAAAAAAATTAGGAAACTATAAATTTTTAATTTAATTTTTATACCCTATGCCACTATGCGGTCAGGGTATAATGACTTTGTCCTTCCTTCGGCCATAATATGAACGCTATTGAAATTGGTGAAAATGACCACTATGAGATCGACTTAAATTGCCATTATATCTTGGTTATCATATGGATCTCTCTGGATATGTTGCATACATTTATCAGTAGTAAGGAATAAACCCTATAAGACAATTCTTAGTCATAGTCCCCATATGAAGCTAATTCCCGATATTGACTTAAATCTATCATAAAAAAAAATTGGCACAGGGTTTTCTCAAATTTGGTTTGTATGCAATTTTGCAAAAAATAAGTAACCTTCCCATATATGGTCAGAATCAGTCCATATGTCATATATATATAACATCCGATATTAACTTTTTCATATCTGATGTCAAACAAATTAATAACAGTGCCATTGAAATTTGTTTATGCTTATTTTCTATATCTAATTATTTGGACCTAAACGCATGGTATAGGAGATCGTATAGTCGGTTAGACCGATTTTTTTCTTACTTGTTTTTACCACTATGTGGTTTGGGTATAATGACTTTGTGCTGCTGTTTATAACAAACAAAAATATTTGTCCTAGACTCATCTTTTATTTTACCGATCGAATCAGAATCACTTTTTGAATCGATTTAACTATGTCCGTCCGTCCGTCCGTTCGTCTGGGTGTCCATGTAAACTTTGTAATCAAACTGCAGGTCGCAAATATGAATATATTTTGATGAAATTTGGTATATAAGCTTTCATCGGCTATGGGATGAACGCTGTTGAAATTGGTGAGAATCGGTCCATGTTCAGACCTAAAATCGACATAAATTGCCATAAGATCCAAGTTATCATATAGATCTTACTCAAATTGGGTTTGTATACGTTCATTACATCCATTAATGAGTAGTCCAAAAATGATCCCTATGGGACAACCCTTACTCGTAGGCCCCATATAGAGCTGCTTCCCGATCTGCACTTAAATCTATCAAAAAACAAAAATATTGTACTGATTCTTTTCAAATTTTGTTTGTATATATTTTTGCAAAATACAAGAGACCTTACCAAACATGATCAGGATCCGTCCAATTTTAGGCCTAGTGCCCATATATATACATAGCATCCGATATGAACTTTTTCATATCTGCAGCCAAAAAAATTTATAAAAAACCCACTCAAATTTGGCTTATCTTATTTTCTATGTCCAGTTAGTTTGGCCTAAGAGATAGGGTCTCTAAACGCATGGTATAGGGTATCGTATAGTCGGTCTTACTTGTTATATATATAGATTTTTATATTTATATTTTTTTATATATTTTATTTTTCAATGGAAAATCTTTTTGGATTACAAAGCTTAGCCTCAAATACGACAAACAGAAAAGGTAAGGAATCTTAGGAAATTCTTGAGAAACTGAGATTTTTTTTTAAATTTAACAATTTTTATATCCACTGCAGAGGGTGTCGATATAGCGATGTCAGTTAGATATTAAGCTTAGATATTAAGCTTTTATAATTAGATTTTGTACGGGTAAAATCAACTAAATTGTTGAATTTTTTTCAGTAAGCTGCCATATGTAACAAATTATTACTGTGGAAAAGTAGAAAAATTTAAATTCTTTGCCTTATATTTTTTATTAAATCTTTCAAAGGCAAAACTTTTATGATGGAAATTGCAACTTCAGGCTTGAAGGTATATAGTACATACTTTTTGTTTATAAAAATTATTTGTAAATATTTTTAATAATTTTTTTGTAAAAACTTCGACGTTTTTGGGACATTTTCCAGGTTTAAAGGGCCACACTTATTAAGTTCGTCATAGTTGGGTATAGATTTGTAGAATTTAAAAAAGTAGAGAATTTCAGTTTATATTTAGAAAAAAAACAGAGACAATACGTACCTCAAGGTTTTTTTTTTTTTTTTTTTTTTCGTAAAAAGTCTGGTTGTCATCTATACGCCATTTATTTATGTTACACTAGCTGTAACCCGATGCACTTCGATATACTCATCGTAACGAAATATAATACTGGGAATACATTTTGTAGAAAACAATGTTATGTATTTTTCGCGATTTTTGATTTGTCGATTTTTGTTTTTGAGGTTTTAGATTTTTTATGATATTTGATTTTGACGATTTTTGATTTTGACCATTTTTGATTTCGGTGATTCCGCCCAAACTACTCACATAAGTAATTAATGTACTTGTCAAAAGTTTCAAGACTGTAGTTTTGAAGACTGTAATTTTTGACCATTGGTACAACATCGCCCATTTTTTGGTCAACTACTTACATTAACACATGAACTCAAAGTCCCAAGGATTTTTTCTATTATAGTACTCCAGTTATATGATACTCCAGTTATAAATTCTGGATCATGTTTTTTTCCCGAAAAACAAAAAACGCCTAACAGCTAAAAAAAAAAATTTCTTCCAATTTTTGATCTAATATGCTGCGTTTTTATGTATTTATAACTACTAGCAGAGGCCAGGCCTCAAAAAAATTTTATTTTTTCAGTCATAAATAACTTTATAAAAGCCTAATCAATTTTAGCCAATTCACAATTAAACACAAATTTAATAAATACACACATATCTTTGTATATTTTTTTATTTGATGCTTAAATATGTGTTTTATGTATGTGTTAGTAGCAACTTTAAATGAATTATACTCAAAAAAAAAAAAAAAAAACAGATTGTGTGCATCTGTAAATATGCTAAAAATCTGCAAAGAAATATTTATCAAATGGTATATTCCTTGTCAAAATCGGTTGGTAATTGAAGGTGCAGAATATGTCACAAGAAATCAATAAAAAATTATAATATTTTAAAACTATGGCTTCGCTGAGTTGGTCGCCATTTTGGGTACTATCGAACCCACTGTGCGTCTTTCCGCCTGCCCTTCAGTCCATCTGACTCTGTGTCTATTTATCTGAGTAATCTTATTGTTTGTCATTGGTACG
The DNA here is from genome assembly GCA_963682025.1 of Cordilura impudica. NCBI lineage: Eukaryota > Metazoa > Arthropoda > Insecta > Diptera > Scathophagidae > Cordilura > Cordilura impudica. The sequence goes on along the minus strand of OY821520.1, from coordinate 230,315,086 downwards.
AGCAAGTTAGTGTTTTAAATGGAGTAATGTTTTAAATGGCATCTCTGTGGCAAGATATGACCTAAAACATGGAAACACCTTTAAAAATGCTAAAAGTACAGATATTAATGTAAACGTAGAACCCAGGTATAGGGCAGCAAAGATTAGGCATAGCCTAGTTTAACAGTCTTACTTGTTTTTCTACAAATTTTTTTTGTTCCTTTCTATCATATCAATACAAAACCGTTTCTTATAATAACCATCACACCGAAGGCAAATGTATAGAAAAAAACTAAAAGGTTTAATAAAAAAAAATTGTTTTTGAAACCATGGTAATTTTCAATCAAAAATTTTTATTATTAATTTTTTTATTAAACAATTAGATACGTAAGCATGTTTGAAAGACTCTCTGATTTTTGTAACTGATAATTTGAAAAGAGGTTTTTATTTTAATAAAATTTATGAAATATGTTTAATAGAAAATGTTGTAGGACCAAAAAATATTTCAAAATAAAATTTTTAAATTGAAATTACGATATTGTATTTTTCGACCTTTGCTTTTCTAATAAAATAATAAAATAATAAGTAGTCGACCTCGATATCGACTTTTTAATGGGTTAAAATACTTCTTTTCAATATATTAATAATTATTATTTTTTAAATAAAATCGTCTTAGTATTTAATAAATAATTTTATTTATTGCCTGTAAAAATGCATTTTCTTTCAACCGGCAACTGGGTACCCAGCCACTGCATTCCTTTAATTATGTTTTTTATTCATGAAAAAAATAGGTCATTGTATTGTGTACTCTTTTTGGCTGTTTAATAATTTATATTTCATTAAAATGCTCGCTCTGATTACATAAGGTGTTTCAAAAACTGACCTTGTAAAATTGGCAACATTTTTGGCCATAAAAAACTAAGAGGGAAAACAAAATGAAGGAGAATAAGAGTAAAAAATGGAAAATAGTCAGAGCTAAAATTTTAAAATGAATGCTTAAGAGAAAATGCAGAGCTTAAATGTGAAAATGAACTGGCAAGAAGTTAAGAATGAAAGAGTTATTTTTAAAGACGAAAAATTTCCCAATATTTTATTTATGATTAATTTAAAGCCCATAAAAATCAGCCACTCAATAGCCTAAAAATAGGCAATAACATTTATCAAAATAAATCCCTTAAACTAGGCAATGTTCCTTTTTCCATGCACAAGTGTAAATGCTCGAAACCTAAAGCAACAAAAATAATGTAGTAAAAATAAGAATCATTTCAATATTTTTTTAAGGCAGGCAATGTTTTTTTTTTTTTTTTTTATAAACAGCCATATACTGCAAGCCGATGGCTGGTAACTAAAGCAACAGTAGGAAATTGTACGAAAATACTGTGATAGGCACATAGAAATAATTTGAGTTACTGATGACATTCTATAACGATTATTGGCATGTCTTTAACATCGAAAAAAACTCAGCGAACATTTTTATACCCTATACCACTATGTGGTTTGGGTATAATGATTTGTGCTGCTGTTTGTAACAACCAAAAATATTTGACCTAGACCCATCTTTAATTATACCAATCGAATCAGAATCATTTTCTGAGTTGATTTAACAATGTCCGTCCGTCCGTCCGTCTGTGCGTCCATGTAAACCTTGTAATCAAACTGCAGGTCGCAAATATGAATATATTTTGATGAAATTTGGTATATAAGCTGTTATCTGCCATGGGATAAACGCTGTTGAAATTGGTGAGAATCGGTCAATGTTCAGACCTAGCCCCCATACAAATTACCCCTATGAAATCGACATATATTGCCATAAGATCCAAATTGTCATATAGATCTTACTCAAATTGGGTTTTGTATGCGTTTATTACGTCCATTAATGAGTAGTCCAAAAATGATCCCTTTGGCCCCATATAGAGCTGATTCCCGATCTTCACTTAAATCTATTAAAAAACAAAAATATTGCACTGATTCTTCTCAGATTTCGTTGGTATATATTTTTGCAAAATACAAGAGATTTTACCAAACATGATCAGGATCGGTCCATTTTTGGACCTAGTCCCCAAATAGGTATAGCATCCGATATGAACTTTTTCTGTTCTGCAGCCAAAAAAATTAATAAAAATCCCTCTCAGATTTGGTTTTTGCTTATTTTCTATGTCCAGTTAGTTGGGCCTAAGAGATGGGGTGTCTAAACGCATGGTATATGGTATCGTATAGTAGGTCTAGACCGACTATAATTTTCTTACTTGTTATAATTACAGTTAAAAAAGAATTGGCTGATTTATACATAATCTTATAATGTGATTCCTATGATATGGTAAATTTTTATCAATGGTTCCATAGTGTGAATCATTACATAAAACCTTGGGTCTATACCAAATATCTAGTCATATCAATATTTGTTAAATCCCCGTTCTAAATTTGAGTCTAGCGTCTTTCTGAAATATTTGCGAGCTTTCATGATATATATTTTTTTTAATTTTCATTTAAATTATGTTAAATTATTTTAAATTAAACAATATCTCTATATTTGTTTAATAAATTTCAAAATTGGGAAAATATAGATAAATAAAAGTTATGTTTAATAATTTCTATTTTGTTTTTTTGGTTCAAAGTGGTTCCGATTAGCATAGCAGAAAAATTAAAAAAAAAAAAATCGTAATAATAAAACATTGATTTCAATTCACGCCAAAGGTCTAATGAGCAGACCGCATCTGAAATTGGCATATTTTACAATCTCTTATTTTGAGGATAAAAACTGGTTGTTTATAGTTTGTTCAGATTTATCTTTGTTAGTCTTAACAATAGAATATAAGACGTTCACGATCATGATTAAATGCAATAAAAATTTATGGACTCATACAAAGTTTGAAGGCTCTCAGTATTATAACACTTGAAATATATGATATTAAATATTTGTCATGCCCACTTGTACGTTCCCCTCCATTTTTAGTTTGATTACTTGCATAAAAAAAAATTTTTTTTAAACATAATTTATTTTGCAATTTAGCTGTATATAAAGATATTTAGCATTTTCTTTTAAAATAGGTGCATAGTAATTGAACTAAATAAAACAAGTAAGAAAACTATAGTCGGTCTAGACCGACTATACGATACCCTATACAATGGTTTAGAGAACCTATCTCTTCGGTCCAACTAATTGGATATAGAAAATAAGTATAAACCAAATTTGAGTGCCATCGTTATTAATTTTTTGAAAAAGTTCATACCGGGTGCTGTATTTATATGGGGACTAGGTCGAAAAATGGACCGATCCTGACAATATTTGGTAAAGTCACTTATATTTTGAAAAATATACACAAACCAATTTGAGAAAAATCTGTAATATTTTTGTTTCTTGATAGATTAAAGTGAAGATCGGGAAGCAGCTCTATATGGGACCTATGACTAAGAATTGTCCTATAGGGATTTTTTTTTGACTACTGATTAATGGATACAAGAAACACATACATACCCAATTTGACTAAGATCTATTTGATAGTGTGGATCTTATAGCAATTTATGTCGATTTCATAGGGGTCATTTGTATGGGGACTAGGTCTGAAAATTAACCAATTTTCACCGGCGTTCATCGTATGGCCGATAAAAGCTTATATACCAAATTTCGTGAAAATGTATTCATATTTGCGACCTGTTGTTTGATTACAAGGATTACATGGACACACAGACGGACAGACGTTCGGACGGAAATCGCTAAAACGACTCAGAAAGTGATTCTGAGCTGATCGATATAATAAAAGATGGGTCTAGGTCAAATATTTTTGGTAGTTACAAACAGCAGCACAAAGTCATTATACCCAAACCACATAGCAATCATTTTTGCACCTCTATACAGGCGTTACATAATTTTAGATTATCTTGTAACAATTAGCTATGTTAGTCTTCTTAGTCTTCTCTTTTTAGAAGATATATGCAACAGACCTGCAGCTAAGGCATTTGAAAGCGGTGGTTGAAGAGGGGGAATGTGGATCTAAAGATTCCTATTGTTTCTTCTGCCAAAAATCTAGGTATTATCTTTAACAGCTCTCTATCGTGGTCAAATCATATAAATAATTTAGTTGGCCAAACTTACGTTAAACTAAGATCTCTATGGTCAACAAAATATATCACATCATTGAAAGTAAGAATTCTGCTAGCCAAAACGTATATTATTCCTGGACTTTTGTATGGCTGTGAAATTTTTGCTAATTGCGACTACTCGAGCAAACGCCGACTCAATGTTGCATATAATAATATTATTCGTTATGTTTTTGGTTTTAGAAGATTTTCTCATATAACTCCCTTCTTTGTAAGACTATTTGATGTGTGTTTTGATAATCTTTTAAAAATTAGAGTTCTATTTTTTATGCACAAAATTACTTACACAAAAAAACCTAGCTACTTGTTCGAAAAATTGCAGTTTGCCAGATCGGATAGAGGAAGAAAGCTCATAATTCTTATTCATAGGACACTTGTCTCAGAACAGCCATTCTTTGTGCACGGAGTTCGTCTTTGGAATGCACTTCCACAAACTTATCAACTAACAAGCAACGCAAGACTTTTTAAAAAACTAATTTTTGATTATTTTGCATAGTAAAATTTTTGAAATTTTTGATTTTTGTTATTTTTATTTTTGTTGTTGTTTTATTTTATAAATAACTAGATGTAACCTGGTGTGCTTCGCTACACCCTCCCCCTGCCCCCCCCGTCACGAATCGTTATGAGAGGGATCACGCAAGGTCCCAAGGCACTCACTAATACAGTAATTCAGATATATCACATTTAATATTAAGTTTGTATGGGGGTACCACGCGCATTTTTTGTCTGACTACTCACGTTAATAATAGATTAGTTACTTGAGACAAATTTGCAAAGCTTTCTCTATCCTAGTACTTAATATATATGATATTAAAAATTTACTTTGTATGGGAGGTGCCACGTCCACTAAAAATATTTAAAAAAATTAAAGCTTGTAGCACTCCCATATCCGCAGTAAGACTATGTAAAAATTTCAGGAAGATCAGATGAGTAGTTACGGAGATTATCCCCTACAAACAAACAAACAAACAAATATTACCTCTATATTATGTTAGTATAGAATATTAGTATAGATTTTTTATTTCAGTGCTTGCTGATGCTGATATACAATGTTTTTTGTTTTTTCATTCGGTACAACAATTATCAGATTTTTCGGCGTTCCTACCCTGGAGCAAGGTACATGCAGCTGCCCATGAGAAGAATATGGATTATCCATATTAGATCTGGCAACACTTAACTATTGGCCTTGAACTTAGAATATCATTTGGCAATTTTTTTTTGGCTATTTTTGATTTTGTCCATTTTTGATTTTGAAGATTTTTGTTTTTGGACGATTTTTATTTTTCGCGATTTTTGGGTTTGGCGATTTTTGATTTTGGCGATATATTTTCCACGACAAATCACATTGATAACTAATGAACTTGTCAAAAGACTGTCTCTTTCATAGTGCATCATATTTTTTATATAGGAGGTGCCACGCCCACTAATCCCATCCCGCCCATTTTTATTGGACTACTCACATTAATATCTGATGGACTCATGCAAAATGTCGAGTCTTTCCCTTTTATAGTACACCAGTTATATGATATTAGATATCTACTTTGCATGGGCGGTGCTACGCCCACTGTTTCGATCACGCCCATTTATTTGTTCGACTAATCACACAAAGAACCTATGGGCTCACGCAAAGCTACAAAGCTCTCTCTTTAACAGTACTCCAGATATATGACATTAAATAGTTACTTTGCATGGGGGAGTGCCACGCCCATTGGTGTGAACCCGCAAATTTTTTGTTCGACTACTCATACTAAGATCTGATAGGCTCGTGCAAAGTGTCAAAGCTTCCTTTTTTAGCACGCCAGTTATATGATATCATATATTTACTTTGTATGGGTGGTGCCACGCCCATTGCTTCGATCACGCCCATTTGTTGTCTAACTAATCAACTGAATGACTTATGGGGTCACACAAACTCCTAAGGCTCTCACTATTACAGTACTCCAGATATATTGTATTTTATATTTACTTTGTATGGCAGGTGCCACGCCTATTGGTCCTATACTGCCCATTTTGCATCCGACTACTCACATTAATAATAGGTGACATCAGAAAAATTTGAAAAGCTCTATCTATCACAGCACTCGATATATACAATATTGAACTATTACTTGTATGGGAGGCACCACGCCCACTTATCCGATCGAGCCCATTTCCGGCGTAGGTACTAATATTAACAATAGGTAACCTCACACAAATTTGCAAAGCTCTCTCTATCATAGTACACAATATATGTATATGATATTAAAAATTTACTTTATGTAGGAGGTGCCACGCCCACTAAAAATATTAAAAAAATTATAGCCTATAGCACTTCCCATATCCGCAGAAAGACTCTGTGAAATTTTCAAGAAGATCAGATGAGTAGTTACGGAGATTACCTCCTACAAACAAACAAACAAACAAACAAACACACATTACCTCTTTATAATATTAGTATAGATTAATATATGTAATTAATTTCATTTATATCACCACATTGTACCCTTATAATTAATTAATCCTGTACTGTAATTATAAGAATAATATTCTTGTTGTACAGGAAATCACAATAAATATATAAATAAAAAAATAAAATTTATCCAAAATCGGCTAAAGCAAAAAGTTTCTATATTGTTTCTAGATTAAAAAATGTAAAAATTAAAGACCTAGCTGGTCGTCTTGGCTAGTTATGCACATTTTGGTGTTCAAGGTATGCACTTGCATGAAAAGCAGAATCGAATATTCAAGTACACATATTCAATCGGTTCATTCTTCTTAATTTGACAAAATTTATTGAAAATATATAAATAATGAGTACAAAAACCACGTTTAGCTTGACACAAGACCAACGACGAGGACGTAGAGGTTACATGATCCCATTTTTTTGTGTTTTTTAAATTTTTTTTTATAATTTTTTACGTATATATTTTTATGATTTTTATGTTAGAACAACTAAACATAATCTACTTTTTACCTTAACTCCAAGGATAAAAATTAAATTCAATTTAAATAATAAATATATTTTAAAAAAAGTAAGAAATTATAGGCGGTCTAGACCAACTATGCGATACCCTATACCATGCCTTAGAGACCCTATCTCTTCGGTCCAACTAATTAGATATAGAAAATAAGCATAAACCAAATTTGAGTGGCATTGTTATTATTTTTTTTTTGGCTGCGGATATGAAAAAGTTCATATGGAATGCTATACTTACATGGGAACTAGGCCGAAAAATGGACCGATCCTGACCATATTTGGTAAAGTCACTTATATTTTGAAAAAATGTATACAAACCAAATTTGAGAAAAATCTGTGAAATGTTTTTGTTTTTTGATAGATTTGAGTGAAGATGGGGAAGCACCTCTATATGGGGCATATGAGTAAGAATTGTCCAATAGGGATTATTTTTGGACTACTGACTAATGGATATAATAAACGCATACAAACCCAATTTGACTGAGATCTATATGATAATTTGTATCTTATGGCAATTTATGTCGATTTCATAGGAGTCATTTGTATGGGGACTAGGTCTCAACATAGACCGAATTTCACCAATTTCAACGGCTTACATACCAAATTTCATCAAAATATATTCATATTTGCGACCTGTAGTTTGATTACAAGCTTTACATGAACACACAGACGGACGGACGGACGGACGGACAGACGGACATCGCTAAAACGACTCAGTAAGTGATTCTGAGTCGATCGGTATAATAAAAGATGGGTCTAGGTCAAATATTATTGGTAGTTACAAACAGCAGCACAAAGTATTGATATTAAAGATGAGGGGATGAATATTCGGTTACTGCTTTTAATAAATTGATTGAGTATCATGATGACAACTGTGACTTTGTAACGTTTCCAAAAGTATAAAAAGTCTCGGTGTACCGACTCTCCACTCTGTTCAAACCAATATCCTAAACCACGATTACCGTCGATGAACTGTAAACTTTCTTTTAAGTGTGAAAGAATAACGTGAAGTTTTAATATTTCTGAAAGTTTATCAATTCTTTTCAAATATTTATTTAATTCTTCAATATGAGCATCTAGTGAAGGTCCTACTTTGCCTGAGGTGAAGCAGCAATTGCTTTGAAAGCTGCAATGTATGGCATAATTTTAAAAATATCCACATCTCTGTATATTTCCGGATCCTCAAGTTTATCAGCATCCTTGATTAGTTTCCTACATGCATTTCAATCGTTTAAGGAAATAAAGCAATAATGACAAGAAAACATTGCTGCTGCAGTTTGTTGCCCATTAACAATTAACAAAATTTTGAAATCTGCAACAAATTTAAACGGAATTCGATTAATTTTAGTCAACTCAAAAAGGAGTTTAATATTTCCATGTGTTTCTTTTGTTCCAGGAACTATGTATACACAACAATATTAACTTACCTACACTAGACATCTTAGCTTTGTTACTTAGACTTCCACCTTCAGAATTCAGTTTTATTTTTTTTGATTCACTAAAATACTCAGAATTTTGTATATGATATTCGTTTTCACAACCTTCCTGCAGAAAGCTGTTTTCATCAATTGTTTCAGATGAATAATTTTCAGACAATATAGTTAAACTTATTTAATAGTAACGTTTCCTACTATTTGTCTATGCTCAATAACATTCTCAATAAGTTCTTCAGCATAAGAATAAACTACAGGTCGTAATTGTTTATCTTCAGCATTTTCACAATCAAATTCGTATGTACCTGTTTTAAATAAATCTTTTAAAGTATTTGATTTTTCTGATATCTGCTTAGAGTAATTTGCAGGAATAGACGTCCTTCAAACATTCTATATATAAATTGTTTCCTTTTGTTCCTATAAGGAGCATAGGGCCTCCAACATTACTATACATCTAATATAATTCGTAAATTTTTTCATTATCTTAGAATTCGAAATTTATATAATTCGAAAATTATATAAACTTTCTTGATCAAATACAACTTTATCATCTTTAATTTTATTTACTGTAATTCTTGTATTTCGTCCGCCAGTTGGTAACACCAAATCAATGTTTTCAAGTCTTCCGCTTACAACAGAATCAGATTCAAAATATATTTTTTATTACGCGCGCCGCAATTTGCTGTTTAATTTTATCAGGAAATTTTTCGACAATTTTCATCACGTTATTTTTAAAATTTTTACATAAATGATTAATACCCTTACCGATTACTTGGAAACATTTAGTACATAGCTTAATGGGTTCTACAGAATCATTTTGTGTCGCTGTTGGTGATTTATTGAATCCAGCGAAAATATCAATATCCTTGTTTAACTCTCTAAATTTAGCTCTGCTTTCTTAGTTTTAATGTGTCCTGTAAATCTAGCTGTCTCACATATATAACAAGTACATAATCCTTTATTTGAACGAGTGTTTTTTCCTACTACTAATTGATTATAATCAGGTATACTTGGCAGCTGCATTTTCGAAATCAATTAAAGTTAAATGACAAGATCTGCATATGCTCAAAGCATAGTTTCATCTGTTAAACCATAATCCTTTATTAAAAATTTTTTAATTTTAATTTTACCAAACGCGATTTTTCTACCACATGGACCCAGAATGTTGGGCATTTTGAAAAAGTAAAGAAACAATAATTTTTAACAGAGTAGCTTCAATTTGAAGATCGTCAGCACAAAATAATTAAGTGATTCCTTCGTTGATCTTCAGTAAAGATGTATTTTTATACCATAGACCACTATGTGGTTTGGGTATAATGACTTTGTGCTGCTGTTTGTAACTACCAAAAATATTTGACCTAGACCCATCTTTTATTATACCGACCGAATCAGAATCACTTTCTGAGTAGATTTCACGATGTCCGTCCGTCCGTCCGTCTGTGTGTCGATGTAAACCTTGTAATCAAACTGCAGGTCGCAAATATAAATATATTTCGACGAAATTTGGCACATAAGCTTTCGTTGGCCATGGGATGAACGCTATTGAAATTGGTGAGAAGCGGTCCATGTTCAGACCTAGCCCCCATTAAAATGACTCCTATGAAATCGACATAAATTGCCATAAGATCCAAATTGTCGTATAGATCCAATGAGTGGACCCTATGGGATAACTCTTAGTCATAGGTCCCATATAGAGTTGCTTCCAGATCTTCACTTAAATGTATAACAAAAAACAAAAATATTGCCCTGATTCATCTCAAATTTTGCTTGTATATATTTTTGCAAAATACAAGAGACTTTACCAACCATGGTCATGGTCGGTCTATTTTTGGACCTAGTCCCCATATAGATATAGCTTCCGATATGAACTTTTTCATATCACATTTGATTTATGCTTATTTTCTATATCTAATTAGTTGGGCCTAAGAGATAGGGTCTCTAAACGCATGGTATAGGGTATCGTATAATTTTATATAATATTCTTAAAGATGTATTTTTTTGTTATGGGTTTGTATGCAACACCTTGCAGTGAGAAAGTAACTAATTAAAAAAAAATCAATATATATAAAATTCATTTTCTGTTTGTTTGTTTGTTTGTTTGTTTGTTTGTTTGACCGCTATACAAATTTTTATTTTTCAACGGATTTCTCTGAAATTTGGTAAACACGATCTCCGTACTCCAGGAAAGCTCGTCATATGATTCTTATCGGCCACGCCTATTATTACGTCCACTTTTTGTATACAATTCATTTTCGGTTTGTTGGTATATTTGTTCACTATAAAAAATTTTATTTTTCAAGGGATGTCACTGAAATTGGGTACACACGAACTCTATATTCCAGGGAAGGTCACCAAATGCTTTTTACAGGCCACGCCTATTTTTTTTTTCCTATTAATTTTTTCTTTGTTTGATTGCTATACAAACTTCTATTTTTCAATGGCTTTCTCTGAAATTTGGAAAACGTGATCTCTCTACTCCAGCGAAGGTCGCATTATATATTTTTCTGGCCACCCCTACCTTTGCGCCCATTTTTTTATAAAACTCATTTTCTGTTTTTGGTACATTTGTTGTCTGTATAAATTTGTATTTGTCAACGGATTTCTCTGAAATTTGGTACACAGGGGAATAACTTCACGATGAACAAATTCCCCAAAATTAAACAAAGGTCCCCAAAATAAATTAACAAATCCCCATTTTTTTTAAACGAAATAAAAAATTAACTTACTCCCCAAATTTGTTCTTAAATTTTTACATATTTTTATTTAATGCATTTTGTTAAATATTTGTTTATGTGAATATTAGTATACCGATATCAATATCTGTCCTGCAATTTACGCATTTAAAATCTGTATTCTTTTCAATGGCATCATTTCGAAGCACTCGCGGAACGCAGCTCAGCAAGCTTTGTTAAGAAAGCAATCCAACGGCTAAGACAAGCTGAATCCAGGGAATCTGAAACTCCTTAAACGACTGTTTTTCTCATAGACAATTTTATGTCGCCTGTTCCAGAATGTAATATTTTCGTATATGCACACCATAAGGAATTAAACCATGGTTTTACTTTAAAACTAGTTTTTACAGCTTTCACCGGAATCGACTTATTAAAAGTTTCTTCAATTTTGTTCTCTAAGAAGGTAGGTTGACTTTCAGCAGATGGCATATAGTAAATTGAATTCCAACCAATACATGCTAAATCAAAAGCTGATATAATATGTGGCATTATTCATAATAAGTTGGATCTGGAAATCAAAGGTAAGAAATATTAAGTCGACGCTGAAATCTGATCATATGTATAGTATAACTTTTCCTTTATTGGCAATAAATATTGTGTCCAATAGCGTGTTTGTTTTAGCTGAAAAATGGGTTGGAACCGTTGTATTTGTTCGATAAAGTCTAACTGTTTCCATACTATTTGCCAAGTAATTTTCCGCTATAAGATTCGAGTTGAAATCACCACATATAATTATATCTTCAAATTTTACTGTTACAATCTCCAAAGTTTTGAACAAATTTTGCATATTAACAGGAAAGATTTTTTAAAGAAACAACGCATGAATATTTAAAAGGGTCAAGAACAAAATATATTAAATGACTGTAATATTTCAAAAACATTCTAAAAACACAAATTAAAATAATGTGAAAATAAATATTAGATTTTCGTAGATTTCCATAATATAAACATGGCATCAGCAATCAATGGACATCAGCATTATATTTACGAAACATATTATCTAGTTCATCAATAGAATTGACTCGAACTGGTTGATCATCTTAACCAATTTTTATAAACCACGTTTGGTAAATGCCGAGTTTAATTGCTGAATTTTATTTTTGCGTATCGCCCAATTCAACGTTTTATGGTTTGTGGAAGTCAAATTTTCATTTAAATAAAAAGAACGATGCGAACCATGACCAACATGGTCTAAAACTAGCGTAGATTTATTCATTTTTCGAACATTTGCAATAGTTTTCAAGACAACGTATTTGTCATATGGAGAGAAAAGCTTCACCATAATTACGGCATCAGCAGTAAAAGTTTTATGTTTATTGTTGTAATTCTGAAGGCGGTATATTGTTTTTTCAGCAGGTGTATTTATTTGCAGAAGCTCTCAAATGGATTGAAATATATCAAATATATTTTCATCTCTGTTGTAAGGTATGCCATTAATTCGCAGATCAGAAGCAGTAATAGAATTCTCTTGGCGCTGTATTTTTGTTTTTAGTAAATTTACTTCATTTTTTAGGCCTATAATTTCCTACGCCACTGTCGCAATTTTTGTTACTCGTTGATTAATACCAATAATATTACTCTTTAATTCATTAAAGTAACATTTTTTTAAAAGTAACCTTTTTTTAAAAAAATTTTTTTTTAAACACCTATTTTTAAATGTACCTTTTTTAAGGTACCTTTTTTGGAAAAAGTACCTTTTTTGAATAAGTACCATATTTTTTAATAACACTTTGAAAACACCTAATTTTTAAGAAGTGTCGTTTTTTTGAAATGCACTGATTTTTTTTTTAAAGTACTCTTGTTTTAAATAGTAGCTTTTGTTAAAAAGTCCCCTTTTTGCTGAAAAAAAGTGCCCTTTTTAAAAACAGAAAATTTTTATCCACACTTTTTCTAAAGAAGGGCACCTTTTTTAAAAAAGTACCATTACTTTTAATTTTCACTTATCTTAAAAAATTACCCTTTTTTAAAAAACTATTCTTTTTTAAAAAAGTACCCTTTAAAAAAAAATAATCGTTTTTTTAATTACATGTATTACACTTATTTTAAAAAATTACAAAAGCATCTTATTTTTAAAAAATAACCGAATAACCTTTCCAGTAAATAGAAACAAATCTTCAATCAATTACGTTTATTCCTTGACGAATATGTCGATATTTTGTTTCAAAGGGAAATTTTTTCATTAATATACGTTTGTTAACTTTTCTGCATTTTTTTTGGAATTTCCTTTCCCTATCTTAAAGGCTGACTTGATGTTTCTGTCTGACAAAGTTTGGCTAAAGTGGCAAACCAAAAGCAAAAAATCAGAATTATATAATAAAGCAAATGCCATAAAAGTTTCAAATTTTTAATGACAAACGAGCGAACAAACAAAACTTTGCCGGTAGCATTATTCTTTTTATTTTATTGAGAAAAAAGTGACAGACACAGAAATAGAAACTTGAATTTTTTTTTTCTGGTTTGCAAGAAGTTATGAGAAAATTTTCTACATGCTGAAATGTAATTTATTTATTTGATTGTTTAAATGTTTGACGATTGTAAATGAATGTAAGCAAATGCTAGAATCTTCGGCCTAAAGACATTTTCTAGCTATTAATTAAATATATGTTTAAAATATTTTGAACTAACTGTTCTGATATTTGATTTAAAAAAAAATACCCTTAAATATCACTGCCACTATTCAATGATGCCAAATTCAATGTATACTATATTTTTCTACGTCTATGTGTATATGTTGTTGTATTATTTCCTTTGATTAAACCCTTAAGCTCATTGATTTTAACTCCATATCAAATATATGACCTTGATATTATACTTGATTAAATTTCAAAACAAAAAGGGATTTGTAAACATTTGCCTTTTTGTTTGACAAAACTGCGGTTTTCAATTAATGATCAATGATTTTGATACATTCAAAGGATTAGAAGCAGATTTTTCATTTAAAATGCATATTGCATATAACCTATTGATTATTCCCTAGAATAGCCTTGAAGTAGTCACAAGCATTAAATGAGATAAGTAGCTTTTTACATAAATGTAATGGAGCTTCGTTACAACTTAGGTAAATATGTTATTATTAAAATCTTTTTAATAAACATTGTTAGAGAAATGAGGATTTCACGTAAATATAATGTTTTGTTAGTAGTATATGATAGCATACATAACTCAAATCGTTCTTAAGTCGACTCAGGCGGTTATTGATTGTGACCACAGATTTAAGAAGGCAGTATAATATATTAGAGGTAGTTTTTATGAGGCTTGTTACATTTTTATACCCTATACCACTATGTGGTTTGGGTATAATGACTTTGTGCTGCTGTTTGTAACTATCAAAAATATTTGACCTATACCCATCTTTTATTCTACCGATCAGCTCAGAATCACTTTCAGAGTCGTTTTAACAATGTCCGTCCGTCCGTCCGTCCGTCTGTGTGTCCATGTAAACCTTGTAATCACAGTACAGGTTGCAAATATGAATATATATCGATGAAATTTGATAACATAAGCCTTTATCAGCCATAGGATGAACGCTATTGAAATTGGTGAAAATCGGTCCATGGTCAGACCTAGTCCCCATACAAGTAACCACTATGAAATCGACATAAATTGCCATAAGATCCTAATTATCATATTGATCTTAGTAAAATTGGGTTTGTATGTGTTTATTGTATCCATAAATCAGTAGTCCAAAAATAATCCCTATTGGAAAATTTTTAGTCATAGGCCCCATATAGAGCTGCTTCCCGATACTCACTTAAATCTATCAAAAAACAGGTAAGAAAATTATAGTCGGTCTAGACCGTCTATATGATACACTATACCATGCGTTTAGAGACCCCATATCATAGGCCCAACAAACTGGACATAGAAAATGAGCACAAACCAAATTTGAGTGCAATTTTTATTAATTTTTTTGGCTGCAGATATGAAAAAGTTCATATCAGATGCTACATCTATATGGGGACTAGGTCCAAAAATGGACTGATCCTGACTATGCTTGGTAAAGTCTCTTGTATTTTGCAAAAATATGTACAAACAAAATTTGAGAGGAATCAGTGCAATATTTTTGTTTTTTGATAGATTTAAGTGAAGATCGGGAAACAGCTCTATATGGGGCCCATGACTAAAAGTTGTCCCATAGGGATCATTTTTGGACTACTCATTAATAGATGCAATAAACGCATACAAACCCAATTTGAATAAGATTTGTACGACAATTTGGATCTTATGGCAATTTATGTCGATTTCATAGGGGTCATTTGTATGGGGGGCTAGGTCTGAACACGAACCGATTCTCACCAATTTCAATAGCGTTCATTCTATGGCCAATAAAAGCTTATTTCGTTAAAATATGTTCGTATTTGAGACCTGTAGTTTGATTACAAGGTTTACATGGACACACAGACGGACGGACGGACGGATGGACGGATGGACGGACGGACATCGCTAAATCGACTCAGATTTTTCTCAAATTTCGCTTGTGTACATTTTTTCCAAATATAAGTTACTTTCCCAAATATTCTCAGGATCGGTCCATTTTTTGACCTTGTTCACATATAAATATAGCAAGCGATATGAACTTTTTTATATCTGCAGCCAAAAAAATTAATAACGATGCCACTCAAATTTGGTTTTTCCTTATTTTCTATATCCAGTTAGTTGCACCGAAGAGATAGGGTTTCTAAACCATGGTATAGGGTATCGTGTGGTCGGTCTACCGACTATAATTTTCTTACTTGTTTCAAATGTGTATTATTTCCTGAAACATTTTTTGTAAATCTTTTCAAAAATATATTCTTCTGAAAGAAGTACTTTTTTCTAATATATTACTTTTTCTTAAAAAAAAGGATTTCTTCTTTAGAAGAGTGCTATTCCTCAAAAGTACTGTTATCTAAATTGTTCGTTTCTCAAAAGGTTCTATTTTCCGAAAAGATACATTTTCTTAAAAAAGTATATCTTAATAAATTATCCTTTCAGCAGTATTTTTTCTTAAAAAACTAAGTTTTCTTAAAAAAGTACCTTTTTATATAAAACAGAATTTTTCGTAGAAAATTACCTTTCGTTGAATAACTATCTTTTCTTTAAAAAGTACGCTTTCTTTAAAAAAAAAAGTACATTTTCATATAAAAAGTTATATGCTATTAAAAAACTAGCTTTTCTTAAAGAAGCATATTTTCTTAAGAAGGACATTTTTGTTGAAAAAAAAGTACCTTTTATATAAAATTAACTTTTTTATATATAATTTAAGAAAGGTTTCTTTTTAAGAAAATTTCCTTTTTTTAGAAAACGAAATTTTTTATGCGTTTGAGAAAATGTCCTTTAGTAAAAAAAATTTACATTTTAAAGAAAGGTACTTTTCCAAGGAAAGACACTTCTTTATAAAGGTACTTTAAAAAAAGTTACTTTCTGAAGGAACGTAATTTTAAGAAAGGATACTTTTTTTACCAAAAAGTACTTTTTCATTGAAAGGTACTTTTTAAGAAAATGTATTTTTTTCCGAATTATGCCAAACATTTTCCATTTAGAGATGATGTAACATTCTGGTCAGTTAATTCTTAGAATAGTATTCTTTAAGATTTCAATTCCGATTCTGGGCAAACATTTTTGTGTGCAAGCATTTTATTATTCTGAGCAAATTTTTTTCCATATTGAAAAGTTCGTTGATTCTTGACAACTATTATATACAAGAGAAGAATTCTCTGATACTTTTTGGACATTTTGCTGCATGTAATATTTCTAGTCAGACTTTTTCAGAATAAAGGACTAAAAGAATAATCCGAATGTGACCACCTGTCGAAAAATTTTATAGTTCATGTCATTAATTTTTTCACATACAACTATTTGTGGGTCAGTCAATTCATCATATGGAATATTTTTGTTAGTTATTTTCAAACATCTTTCCATATTGCAATATTCTCTTACTTTTGTCGGATGTCTTTTTCGTACAGAAAGTTGATTAATTGACACCAGTCAGTAATTTTTTATAAAGAAACATTTTAGTACACCTTTACATATTTTCTCTTAGACAATATTCTTCAGATTCTTATCAGAAGTTTCAATGTATTTTGTCTAACTCATGGTAAATGTAAAAAAAATCATCTCATAGAAATATTTAAACATTTTGTGGTGTGGAAAAAATATATTTTGTGAAGGAAATTTAGCTGATGCTTTCACACCTTTTTCTGCACCAAAAATACTTATCTAGTCATACATTTTTATGTATAGATAATTCATCTTGGTGTCTTCAGACGTTTTTCTTGACACGAAAATGATAAAACTTTGTTAGAAATTTTCCTAAGTAAAATTTTCTCAAATTATTTTCACAAATTTTTCCGTAAAGAAAAAAGTTTCTAACTTTTGAACATATAAAAAAATGCCTTAATTCATATTAAACATTTTTGCTTATAAAATATTATTAATATTTGTATCTGTTTTTATTTGTATTCAACAATTCTTCTCTGACATTTCTGTGTAAGGAAAAATTTTGCTAATGTTATTCAGAACTTTTGCCATCTTTATATGCCTTCTTTAGCTAACTTTACAAAGCTTTTTTCCGACACTGTTTTCATTCTATGATGCATCTTTAAGTGTGCTGCACATTTATTTTCACTTAACGCCTAGAAGTGGACAGCATGTAGTTGAATTAAAATTATCACTTATTAATTTATAACAAGATTTATAGTCTTATAATTAAAGTATAAGAGCGTTGCATTGAATTGCAATAATAATTTAAATAAATTGGGGTTCAAAAATAGTATATGTAAACATAAAGCATAAAAATAACAAATTTTTAAAAAAATGTTGATACAAATAATAAAAAATAAGTTAATAAAAAAAAAAAAAAAAATAAAATAGAAAAATAAAAATGAAAACACAAAATAAAAAATAAGGAATAAGAAGATTGGATGTTAACAAGAAAGTTTAAAAAAGTACTAAATAAGAAAAAGGCTTGGATATAAAATTTAAAAAAAGAATAAGAAACAGGGTCAGCTAAAAAATTTAAAAAGTTCCCTTTTAAAATGCATTGCGTTGCTTATAATTTTAATGGATGATGGTAGCGAATTCCAAAGACGTATTGAGGACACATAAAATAGTCATATGGATATTAAATATTGGTATCTTATATACATTATTTAGCTTTACAGTGATATTTTTGGAGACTTTATTTATGTTCTAATTCGAATTGAGTATCTTTACGTATGCGACACATTTTATAGTCATATACTAAGTCCTAGAAGTAGGCAACAGCGTATTTCATTCTAAATCTTGGTCAGCTTTAGAAAGCTATTTTGACCGGCACTGTATTAATTCTTAGTCATATGGTGCATTTTTAAGTATGATACATGTTTTCTATTCAAATACTCTTATAAGTAAGTAACATATTTTTGTAATCCAAAGCTAATTTGGCCGACATTGTTTATGTAGTATAGTATAGTGTATATTCAAATAACTGTTATAAGCAGGCAACATCTTTTTGTATTCAAAATCTTCAGTTAAATTAATAATGATATATATATATAGACACTGTTTTAACTTATATTGTGCATGTATAATTGTGCTACACATTTTGTGGTCATATAACGCCTAGAAGTAAGATTTATTATTTGAAATCTTTAATTATATTTACAAAGCTTCTATGGCAGACGGTATGTTTGTTAGATTTCAAATGATAAGTCTTTAAGTATGCTCTTCATTTTGTATTAAACTTATTCCTTGAAGTAGGCAACATTTTTTAAATAAAAATCTTTAGTTCACTTTTAACAGCTACTTCCGACACTATTTGCGTTCTCTTTTATCTAGAATATCAAGCATGCTACACATTTTTTAAATGAAGCACCGTATTCTTGTATTCAACATCTTCAGTAGCTACTTTTACAGATACTGTTGTTTTAATTGTGCATACTTAAGTATGCTTCACATTCTTTTAACTTATCAATCCCAAAACTAGGCTACATTTTTTTGTATTCATAACATTTACTTAACTTTACAAAGCTATTTTTGCAGACTAGTATTCTAGTTTGAATATAGCATCTTTAAGTAGCTTACAGATTTTGTTAAACTTATAATTGCTAGAAGTAGGCTACATAGTTTTGTATTCTTAATCATTTATGCTTCATTCAACTTGTGTTTTCAATTGTTTTTAGCAAGAATGTGTTTTAAGTTCAATTAAATAACGAACTTGAACTTGAAAACAATAATTATGGAATCTTTTTCCATAAAATATGTAATGTTTGCTGTAGATTTAATTTTCCTAAGAAAACTTTAACATTTTAACAAAAATTTTGATTTTATATTGTATTTTTTAAATTATTGATTGTCAAGATTATTGTAGTATATGCACAATTATGAGTATCATTGTAAACAAGCCAAACATAACATGCATACATGCAGACGTTTGCACATACCATAGATCTCAACGTGGTTGACGGCGACGAACATGATATGCAAACGTATGCATACTCATTCCCAAACAAATTGTTTTAAGGGTTAACGTTCTGTTAACAAAAACAAATGACGTAGAAACATATTTTTGTAAATTACGATTAGTTAACAATAAGTATTTTCTTTTAGTATATAAGCACCAATTATTTGTAAATAAAATTGATTATAAGATCACAGATGAAAAGTAAAGTGTTTTTATTATTCAAACAAATTAGGCATTTCGGTGCTTGCATAAAATCGGCAGGAGTGCTAAGACAATACTCAACCCTAAACCTTTTAACATCCTTAGAACCTTTGTCACCTTTTTGATTTAACACATCCTGCGAAAACTCTAAAACCTACAAATTATATCTTCACTTGCGAAGTTGACCAAGATTAAATAATACATTAAATAAATACTAAAACATAAATTATTACATTGTTACACTTTAACCCTGAGAGTAGGCTAGACTAGAAAAAAATATATTTTTCGCTGCCCCTAAGGTATGCACCATAAATATTTTTCCCTTAATGTAGCCCCAAATTAGGCTATATATTCATGTAATTTATATTATTTTATTGTTTTGGAAAACAAATTTACAAATTGATTTCATTTTCAATATATTCACCGACCTTGAACCTTTAAAACAATGTGATATTTTTCAAAGGTAAGCCTTAAGGTATGCTATTAATATCATTGTTATATTTTTTGTGCTATGTTCTTTTCATATATATTTATTATCGTAAATGTCGGGTGGATGGTTTTATTATTTTTTTTTTTTTCAAAAAATCTTTACTTCAAAGTCACATATTGATTTACATTTATTTTCACCTAAAGCTCTAAAATATGCTTTTGCTATATAAATTTTTGGTTTTGTAAAATTTATAATAAAGCCTTGGATTAAGCCTTGACATTTATGCAATTATTAAGCCCAAAAGCAGGCTTTTGTTTAATTTTGTTTAATGTGTAAAGCTTGCTTTTTAATTTTTGAATTAATTTGTATGTTATTTTACTAATGATAAAAGAATTTGTTGTTATTTATTTTCCTACCCGTTGCTTATCATACAAGTAAATGAAACCTAAACAAGTTTTTGCGCAAAAAGAAATACAGACCAAAATGAAATAACCATAATTCTTCCATTTCCATTACGTCCCTGTGCATCTTATATCTATCAAAGGTTGAGTGTTTTGTAAATACTATTTTATAAAGGAAATTTTATAAATTGTAAATACGACTAACAACTACAGGCACAACAATAATTTTCTAGCTTTAGAATGAAAATGTAATTTATATTTCAAGTTGCTGTCGTTTTCTAGTATCTCGAATAATTTTCCTTTTAAAATTTTTTCTGCAACTTTCCACGTTCAAAGGCTTGCTTACTTTGGCATTATGGAGCAACACTAGATTTGCTTTATAGGAAGTAATATTTGTTAGTTGTTTAACAACAAGAAGAAGAATAAATAGAAGAAAAAGTAAAGAAGCAAAAATTGTTGCAGCCGTATAAACAGAACAGCTTAGTTTGCTATGCAATTAATGTTTCAATATTGTTTTTTTATATTATTTCCATCCAAAAACTAAATAGTTGTAAATATTTACAAAAGCGAAGTTTTTCTGCAGAAGCACAGAGTGTACAGAGAGCGAAAATAAATTTTAAATGTACAGAATTAGTAGGAAATAAAAACAACTTGTTTGGTAAATTTATGGACTAGTTAAATTATACTACAGATCTACTGATAAATGTTTGAAGGTGGACGCTAATGGAGAACTTGTTAAGAATTAATAATAAGTTGTTGTTGGAAAAATTTCTCCACTACAATACGTTACATAATAAGAAATTAACAAGTATAAGTATGAATAAAGAAATTCAAAAAGAGCATTTAAGTTTTTAATTAAAAACACAGCCTTAAAGAAAGCTGTGATTGTTATGTTAATAATTTTTTCTTTAAAATTAAAATTATACAAAAGTTTAAAATACATTTCAAACAAAACTTTAATTTTTAACTTCACTGTAACTTGATTTCTAACGTATAAGAATAATAAAAAAAATTATATTAGAATTTAAAAAAAGGGTTTACGTATTTTTGACAATAATGTCGATTAGCATACTAGTTACTTAATTATGTGAGCACAAGTGTATATAGATAATGAAATAATGTAAATAATATTTAACAAATAAATAAATTGAAAATGAAATAAAATTAATATTTTCAAGTTTATATTGCTTAGAGGTTAAATCTTTCAAATAAAGAATAGCGCCCAGGCGTTTAAATAAAAGACAAACCTTGATGTAGACTACGATTATTTCAATAAAACGTTTTGTTTTTTTATTTAAACCAAATTTTGCAAAATTTATATTTACACTTCAATTTTAAGAAAACTTCTTATTGATTTAGTTTCTCTAATATTTTATCTAAAATATCATGAAAATATGTGTTACTTAAACCAATATAAACAACTTTGACCCTTTAATGAATAATAAATAATAAAAAATCATGTGAATCCGATCACAGGGGAGATGTGTAAACATCTAGTAATAAATAAAATTCAGAAAACAGCGACAAAAAGTTTATTACATATCATAATTTTTTCACCAAACAATCATGTCACACCGATTTGTTTTAATGCTCACATGTTACGCGTAAGATCTTACGCTCACATATTACGGTGTTTATGTGATTTTATTGTGAATTAGAAATTTACCCCCCCTGTGCGTAAAGATGTTTACACATCAAAAGCACCTAGAGACATAATTTATAGCCATGAAGTAGCCCATGAGTATTTCAATAACTAATATTTCTTTAACAGGATTTTAATTCTTCAAAGTTGTAATTTTTCAATTTAAGAAACTACTTTCACTTCTTCTTTATATGTAAAGCTACCTAAATATATACAAGTTTTTCCTATTTTTAGAAAAAAAAAAAATAATACAAATCCTATATTTTTTGAATTAAAAACCCAGCCTTGAAATGGGCTGTAATTATTTCAGTAGCAAAATATGCTTAAATAAATGAAAATTTTAACATAACTATTTTGGTTTAACTCATTATGATAGGCTTTAATTTCTTACCTTTTTTTATAGAAAAAGCTTTCCAATATATGCTGTAATATAAAAAAATATAGACAATTTCTATCTATAATATTAATAGGCTAGGCGTTTTTTTGTGACTGATGTTTTGTTCTACCGTTTTATCGCGGATTTGACCAAACGTATATTATTTGAAAGGTATTTCCTTTTAGCCGTTTTGCAGATTTACAGATTTTTAAAAATATTGCGTTATTTTGAGTAAATTGCATTTAAAGTTGCTACCAACACATACATAAAATTATACAATACTATGTGAATGTTTGTTAAATTCGTTAATGTGTATGTAATAAAACTGAGTTTGTTTTTTGTGTTGATTTGTGAATTGGCTATAATTGATTAGCATACTTTTAGGGTCTTTATTTCTGTGGTCACAAGCATTAACCGCCTAACTCTAAAATCATGCCTGCGAGAAAAATAACTTTTTATCAGAGTTCAGAAAAAAACACACACTGAATAAAAAACTCGTACATATATGTAAACAAACATAATTTAGACCAACACACACATATTTTTAGCTTCATATCAATATGTGCGTTTCTAAATTTTCTACGGTGCCCAACACAATCATGACTATGTTCGTTGAAATAATGTAAATAATAATGTAAATAATATTCATTAGATCGTGATCTATAAGTGTACTGTGTTATTGTGTAAATTCCAAATATTTTGTGAAAATTAAAACAATTTGAAAGCAATAACAGAAATAAGTTTTGCTATAAAAATACGCAACTTTTAATAGCGAAACGAGAAAATTTACACGTCTGATTGAAACCTGCAAGAAAGATTTAAGTGCAGTGTGCAGTTTTTGTGTCTTAAGTATTTTATTACCATCTTTTATTAAAATAAAAACCAGTCAATAAAAACAATTGTAAATAATTTCAACGTAAATCACAAAAAAATGGCCAATAAAATTTTAAAATATTTGACAATTGTAAACAATTTGCAACGTAAGTCATAAAAAAAGTCAATAAAATTTTAATAAATTTGATTGAAACAATTGTTGTCGTTGTTATCGGGGTGTATCAGATCGCGAATTGATGTTTCAATTTTTCGTAGTATAAGAACCAGTACACGAATTTGAAATATAACTGAACTCGAGCCTGTTTATTGTAAATATTCTATTTTTTCTTAGTACACGAGCCAGAACACGACTTAAAATATAACTGAACTCAAACCTGTTTATTGTACATGTTCTGTTTTTTCTTAGTACACGAGCCTGAACACGACTCAAAATATAAATGAACTCGAACCTGTTTATTGTACATTTTCTGTTTTTTCTTAGTACACGAGCCACAACACGACTTAAAATATAAGTGAACTCGAACCTGTTTATTGTACATGTTCTGTTTTTTTTTCAGTACACGTACCAGAACATGAACTTCAAATAAAGCAACACTCAAAAATGTGTGCTTTATGTGTGATTGAAACAAAAAGTACGTGATACATAAATGTTCGTGTACATAACGAAATATTAAAACGAACACAGTCATGATTGTGTTGGGCACCGTAGAAAATTTTGAAACGCACATAATTGATATGAAAGTAAAGATATGTGTTGGCTGCTTCTGAACAGAGCATTGTGTGTTTCATGTGTGTATTTTCTTAACCTTGCTTTTTATATAAATGCAATGGGGCTTCATTACGAGTTAGGTCAGTATGTTTGCATTAATAACTTTTTAATAAAGAGTGTTATAGAAATGGGGATTTCACAGAAATATAAAGCGTTTTTAGTAGATCATGATAGCATACTTAACTCAAATTGGTCTTAAGTCGACTTAAGCGGTTATCGCTTGTGACCACAGATTTAATGAAAAAATAAAATTTCCTAGAATTTTCGCTCGAATTTCGAGGGCTAGAATCAGCTAATATACTTAAATAAAATAATGAACAATATTTTTTTTATAAATATTAATTTCTTATAATTTATATATCTAAGGTCCTAGATGTTGTAAATTATAAATAACGCCTACCCTTCAAATTAAAAATATGGCCTTGAAGTAAATTATGATTATTTCGATAAAAATATTACATAGCTTGTTAAATTCAGTTTTAAGAAAATTCCTCAGTGTCTAAAAACTACCAAAAACCTGCGTGATTTTGCATACATAAGCTACTTTTAATTATTTTAGTTCTTTTTAAATAAATTAAAATTTAACTCTTTAAAATGGGTTTTAATTTCTAGATTTCTTCACTACCTATAAATATCCTTAAAATAGACTATAAGAAAACAGATATAGACCTCATGTTTCAGATTTTGTATTTCTGGTACGTAATAAAATATGCTCTGGTACAATCTGAGCCTCCGAATGCTAAAATTTTGCTCATTATAATATTTATTAAAATATTTAGCAAAAATGTATGTGCAAACTTGTAGAAATAAAAAAAACAATATTTATTTTAATAAATAATTTTTTAGTTTCTGCTCATGTCTGCATAGCAACGATTTTGATTGAAAGGAAATTTCATTTCCGTGGCTAAACCTGCAGCGTTCTTTTTAAATATGAAAATACTCTAAACTTAAGAAGATGACTGGGATTTTTTCTTGACTTTTGAGACGGTTGGTATGACAAAATTGAAGAAATATTAGTGGGAAATTTATTGGAAATTTATAATTCTTTATATATGTAAAAAAGCTTATATAAATTTAACATTTAATTTTATTTAATTTTTTTTTATTGACCAACACTCAGGGGATGCCGCTACAGATTCAGTGCACTTTGTTGATCTCAGGAATGTAGGTTATGGAAAGGAAAATATATTGTGGACTTTGATTTAAAACCTGTTGATTTCGTTAACGTTTTAATGAAAATATGATTAGTTTGGTTTAATATTGACACAATCTTTAGGTCTAGTTATTGCCAAATTTTCTTACCTCAAAGCTCAAAATCTTTCAGAGATAAAGGCTAATTATTTTTGTACCCAGGAATCTAACATAAATATATTTAAAGCAGTTCAAAACAATTTTGCATGGCACTGCATAGAATAGTTCGACCCCTAATGTTGCTTGGCCTTCAACCAGAATATTCTAATTTTTTTTTAAAAACATTTTCAAGTGGAGAGGAGTTGATTTATTCAATATAATCTTGTATCTGGCATCGTTAAGAATATTTAATTTTTTCGATTATAAGTTGGTCACTTTTATGTACAACATTTTCTGTTTATATTTATCTTTTATTTCCTTTTGTTAAGATTTTCACGGCAATTCTATTGTTCTGTTTTCTTGCCCTTTCTCTTCTTCTATTTTAAGGGTAACCAATTTAAAAATGTTTTAGCATTTGTTCTAGGTTTTAGCTTTTAAATACGTAATAAAGAAAAATTCTTTTGCATACTCTAAGGATTTCAGCAGATGTACGTACATAGTCTTGGCCTTTTTGATTGTTTGAATTGCTTGGAAATAATGCAAAAGGCGTATGAATTT
Organism: Cordilura impudica; assembly: GCA_963682025.1. Lineage (NCBI taxonomy): Eukaryota > Metazoa > Arthropoda > Insecta > Diptera > Scathophagidae > Cordilura > Cordilura impudica. The sequence continues at coordinate 230,288,965 of OY821520.1, read as the reverse complement.
AATGAATTCTCAAGGGATTCATAAATGTTTTTTCTCTTTTAAGTAAATTGTAGATTTATTTTTGTATTAATAATGGGTGACTACTAGACAGTTAGAAAGAATTTATATTGCTAGTTTGAAGGCATTTTCAATCAAAAAAATTTCTGTAAATAAATTTGACACAAAAAATTACTGGTAATCATTTAAGATTGAGACGTTTCCAGTTTTTATATGCTACAAAATAATCAGTGATTCATATCGGAAGAAAGATAAGGGACAAAATTGATATGAAAAAGCTAAAAAATAAACCAAAATATTTTTTTAATAAAATAAAATGGAAATATATCAATCCTTAAATCTGCTTTTTTAAAAGTAAAGCTAACTAATTTTGAAATAATATATATATTGATAAATATTAATTAAAGCCATTTTTGAGGAGCTTAAGAATGAAGGAATTTGAACAATTTCCATAACAAAGTAAATCTGAAAGTTTTGTAGAATAATGAATTGGCGATAACAAAGAATTTACTATTGGAATAAACATATTTTCCTTCAAGGAAAAAAAATTAAATTTTAAAATACTAAAACTTCTTATACATCAAAAACAGAAGCAATCGGTTTTACATAAACAATTTGTTTAAGTACAATTTAATATTTTCTTTGTACTTTTCCGCCTTTGAGTCAGTTAGCCATTTTTGGGTTAATTCTGGGTTAAAATCTATGAAACTCCTTTTTTTATACATCGTTGAAAGGAGTGTTTACATAGATTTTAACTAGTAAAACCGTTAACGGTACTTAGATATTGCTCGCCACCTTCTCTCTTTATTTTTTAACTTATAAAATCAATCGTTTTGGTACCTTCGTACAATTCGTACACATAAACACCATCCGCTGTGCATATTTTTAAAAAAGGTAATACATCTTGTATACATATAAAAATAAAATAGAGATTTTATTCTCTCCTTATAAAACCTTATATTATATTGTGTTTTTATTTTTTATATATTTTTTGCTACATACGCAAACATTTGGTCCTGCGAACCGGATCCTGAGGAAAAATTTGGAAAATTTTTAAAAATTATTAATTTCAACATTCCCACAGCCTTCATCTTGTCAACACCAGCAAGAACCTGCAAAAACAACCCTTCGCTGCAACTACAATTTACATCAAATTTAAACTAAAGGTGCGTATAGTTCAGTTTTTTTTATGTGTGAGCAAATCAAAAAATTTAAAATTTAAAAAGTGTATAATAAAAATTAATTTAAAAATAAAAAAGTTTCATCGTTATTGAAATACTATTTTTTTGCATACTTTTCGTTTTACAACCCTACGCGTTACGTTACATTACGTGTATATTCTTTACGTGGACGGTGATATTAATGATATCGTGTTTGTTTTAATCGAAAATAAAAAGAAAAAGCCGTCGGGATTTTTAAATAGTGTTTAGTGCAAGTAATAATATAAATAATCATATCGTGTTTGTTTTATTCGAAGGAAAGAGAAAAAGCCGTCGGGATTTTTAAAAAAAGTGTTTAGTGCAAATAATAATTTAAACAGATTTACATTTAAACATAACTAAATCGGTTTTTCTCCTTTGTGTTATACATATACGCTCACGCGAACGTTTTTTTTTCGTGTTTAAACTGCTTAAGCTGAATAGTTTTTATTTCTCTATACGTTCACGCGTTGGTTTTTTTTTGTGTTTATGCTCAAGAGTGTGTTCATTTCTCTTCACACTAATATATACGCACACGCATTGTGTTGGTTTGTTTTTTCTATAACATTGTTAGTCACCCTACTGTCCGTTTTAGTCGCGACATATCCAGTGTGTTTTTTATTAATTTTTTTTTTGCAAATTTTGGTTTTGCTTCTAATTTGTTAAAATAATACCACATATTAAGAAAATAAAATTTTTTTAATATAGTTATATATTATTAGCTTATAATATATTATTATTTTTTCGGATTTTTTTTTAACGAATTTTTATATTGTTATTTAAATTAAATTAACTTATTTTAAAATAAATTCGAACCAAAATGCCGGGAACTGCACTTGATATTTTTATTCGCGATTCGGATACGCTCATTAAATTTGAGGCGAAATTCAACGATATTCGTGAGGAATTACATTCGGTATTTAATCTTGAAATTCGTGGAAAAGAATTGGACTTGCTTTGGGAACAAGTAAAATCGACATATCGTACTTGTTTATCATATTTAGAAAATTCGGATGACGCGGAACCAGCGGATTTTGACGCGGCTGAATCGAAATATGAAGCCACTTTTAACGCGTACGTTAATTGTTTATCTAGGATTAATGAACGATTACATCATTTTAAATCCAACGCGACACCGAAAGAGCAGTCTCAGTCTTCTAGCGTAAACCTCCATTCAGCTGACAACTTTTGTCATAATTTAACGCTTCCACCATGCGATACCGACGTTTTTGAGGGCGATTACATTTCTTGGCCCACTTTTAGGGATCTTTTTACAGCGGTTTATATCAATAACTCTCGACTTAGCAATATTGAGCGGCTATGCCATCTAGTTCGGAAAACTAGTGGCGAAGCTCGGGAAATTGTTTCGAAATGCCCTCTCACTAATCAAGGTTTTGATGTTGCGTGGCGCAACTTGAGGGACGCATATGATAATCTGCGTATGCTGGTTAATAACCAGTTAAAATCGCTATTTAGCCTTCCCTTTCTTGATAAGGAAACCTCGTCGGGATTAAAAACTTTACAACGCGGAATAAACGGTTGCCTTACGGCTATGTCAATTTATAATATTTCGACGCACAGCTGGGATCCTATTATTGTATTTCTTTGCATTCAACGGTTACCTTCGCAAACTGTTAGTCTGTGGGAACAGAGTATAAAGGACAAATCAGCTTTGTCACTCTGGAAGGATTTGGACCTCTTTCTGACAGAAAGAGTTCAAACTTTAGATTGTTTACGTGATCTTAGGGGTTCAGAATCTGCTAAACGGCTTTCTGAACCTAAAATCAAAGCGCATCATACCAATGCTGCTTCAACTTCAAGTGCTTCTTGTGTTCTTTGTAAGAATCAAGTTCACTTTTTACGCTCTTGTCATCGATTCAAAAGTTTATCTGTCGCGGATCGATTTTCTACGGTAAAAAAGTTTCACTGTTGTGTCAATTGTCTTGCAAGGACACATGAAGCTAAAAATTGTAGCAGTTCGTATAATTGCTCCATTTGTAACAAGAGACATCATACTATGTTACACCGTGAATTACCATCTTCTGAAGTTTCTAGGGATACTAATCGGTCGAATTCGGGTGTTAGTTCGGTTTCTGTTTCTCGAGTTTCAAACTCCGTACCTGCAATCGCATCATCTTCGAATGCCAATCATGCCACAGCTCCTACAAATCGTCAAGTATTTCATACAGCACAAAGTAGGACTGTACTTTTAGGGACGGCTATGGTGAATCTTATTCATCAGGGTACTACGTACCCAGCCCGGGCCCTTATTGACCCTGCTTCTGAAGCATCGTTCATTTCTGAACGTTTGCAAAATCGCCTGAAAATTTCGACGCATTCGACGAATGCTCAAATTTCAGGAGTTAATCAGGCAGTTACGGCAATGTCTAGAAAACTTTGTTCATTAAAAATTGGCTCCACCTTCGATTCATCCCTTGTATTGGAAACATTGGCACTTGTTTTGCCAAATATTTCGGGTAATTTACCATCATTTACAGTCCACTCGTATTTAAAGGAAAAGTTGCCAAACCTTCGTTTGGCCGATATTAATTTTGATGACAGTCGACCTGTTGATCTTTTGCTTGGCGCGGATTTATATCCAAGAATTCTGTTGGGAGAAATCCGTCGCAATATTTTGGGCTCTTTACTAGCTCAGAACACTATTTTTGGCTGGATTATTACTGGTCCAGTTGTACAACCTCAAGTTCAGGTATATTCTACGAATGTCGAATTTTCAGAGGAAGATTGCCTTAACAAAAATCTTTTGAGATTCTGGGAACTTGAGGAAACTCCTAAAAGAAAAATTCTGTCTCCATTTGACAAATTGTGTGAGGAAAATTATAAAGCGACTACTCGTCGCGAATCTGATGGTCGATATGTAGTGACTCTCCCATTTAAGCCTGAATTTCCTGAAAAATTTTCTTTAGGGACTTCAAGACCTGGTGTTATGGGACAATATCTTAGGACCGAATCATCTTTACTGCGTAGACCTGAAATTAAGGAGATGTACGATGACGTCGTTAGGGAGTATTTGGACATAGGACATATGAGACCGGTATTACCAAATTTTTCATCTCCTACCTCTTTTTGTTATTTACCTCATCATCCGGTGGTAAAACTAGAACGTAAGACAACTAAATTGAGAGTTGTTTTCAACGCTTCAAATAGAACTTCTAATGGAATTAGTTTAAACGATTGCCTTTACGTAGGACCTACCTTACAAGCAGACTTAGTTCTACTTATTCTTAGGTGGCGTCTGTTTAAATTCGTCTTCAATTGTGATATCACTCAAATGTATAGACAGATTCGGGTTGATCCTTCTCATACCCCTTTTCAACGAATTTTGTTTAGGGATTCTCCGACGGAGACCGTAAGGGACTATGAATTACAGACAGTGACTTTTGGCGTTAACTGCGCTCCATACCTTGCCATTAGGACGTTATTACAACTCGCTGACGATTCTGAGGCTGAGTTCCCTCTCGCAGCACATATTCTACGAAAGTGCATGTACGTTGACGACGTTTTGACAGGGACTCATGACATTTCGACTGCATTAATGGCTCGTGATCAACTCGTCGCTGCTTTGGCCTCTGCTAAGTTTCAGCTAAGAAAATGGACTTCAAACGAACGGAGTATGTTGAAAGACATACCTTTGGACCATTTAGTTGACGCTAAATTATTGACCTTTATAGAATCGAGTACTTCAAAGACTTTAGGAATTCAGTGGAACGCTCAGTTGGACTCGTTTTATTTTAGTGTGACTCCTATTTCATTAAAATCTGGGTATACTAAGAGGGAAGTCTTATCGACTATCGCGAAATTGTTTGATCCTGTAGGTTGGTTAGGTCCTGTAATTGTGGTTGCTAAAATTATCATGCAAAAAATTTGGCTTGATAATATAAATTGGGATGATATGCTTCCAATTTCGACGGAAGTTGAATGGAAAAGATTTGTAACTTCTTATCATGAGGTAAATACTATTCGTATTCCAAGATGGGTTAATTATTCGCCGGGAAATTCTGTTGAGCTTCATGTTTTTTCTGATGCCTCGGAAAAGGCATACGCGGGGGTGATTTATATTCGAATTCAGGCCTCTAACGGCGAAATTCATACTCACCTACTTTCATCGAAAACCAAAGTAGCCCCCATCAAATCAATTTCTCTACCTCGTTTAGAACTGTGCGGGGCGGTGTTAGCCTCTGAACTTTTGAAGACGGTAATAGGTGAAATTGATATTAAAATTGATCAAATTTACTGTTGGACTGATTCGACGATAGTCCTTTCTTGGTTAAGGAAAACGCCGTGTTCCTGGACCACATTTGTAGCGAACAGAGTATGCCGCATTCAAGAAAATGTAGGAAACCATAATTGGTATCATGTTCGTTCTGAGGATAATCCTGCAGATTTAGGTAGTCGTGGTACCTCTCCCACTGAGCTGGAGAATAGTGAGCTTTGGTGGCATGGTCCAAGATGGCTGGGTCAAGATAAAGTGCACTGGAATATAACGGATCTAAGTTATCTTGACACTGACATTGAGGGTCGGGTTGTCAAAACTCATGCTTCCTTCTTTACGGACGTTAAGGGGGAAGATATATATGTGGATATTTTGAATAATTACTCTCGTCTTGATCGAGCTCTTCGGATAATCTCATATATTTTGAGGTTCTTTTACAATAGTCATCCAGCTCATAGGTCAAATCGTTATATGAATGTGGATAAAAGCGTTGCTGGTTATGAAATCAGAAGAACAAAATTGCATTTAGCCATTGTGGCTCAGAAACATCACTATGCAGATGAATATAAGTGCCTGTTAGACAAAAAACCGTTAAGTTCAAAGAGTTGCCTTATTTCTTTGAATCCCTTTCTCGACAAAGACGGTGTGATAAGATTGAATGGTCGCTTGGTTAAATCACCATCCCTTTCATATACGGAGAAATATCCTATTATTTTACCTTATTCGAGCCGATTTACTCAATTGTTAATAGAATTTGTTCATATGATTTCCATTCACGGTGGAAATCAGTTGATGTTGCGAATACTGCGCATTGAATATTGGGTTCCACGCTTGAAGTCGAAAATTCGTGGAGTCATTGGTCGTTGTAAACGGTGTATTATTGACCGTAAAGTATCTTGTCGCCAAATTATGGCGGCTCTGCCCCCTGAAAGAACTACTCTTACTAGACCATTTATGACAACGGGCGTTGATTTTGCTGGTCCCTTTGACATCAAAAGTTTCACGGGCAGAGCTTGTAGGATAACGAAGGGCTACGTTTGTATTTTTGTTTGCTTTTCTACGAAAGCAATTCATTTAGAGGCCACGTCTGATTTATCGACGCCTACTTTTTTATCTGCCTTTCACAGATTTATTTCCCGACGAGGTTGCCCCTACACTATATTTTCGGATAATGGCACAAATTTTGTAGGTGCATCGCGTGAATTAGAGAAGGATTTTAAGATGTTTCTTAAGGAAAGTCAGATTGCAGTGGGTTCTATTTATGGTATTCAGGGTTTAACTTGGCGGTTTATACCGGCCGGGGCACCTCATATGGGTGGCCTTTGGGAAGCCGGGGTCAAGAGTTTTAAACACCATTTTCGTCAGGAAGCGCAATCTTTTAAATATACTTTTGAAGAACTTTCTTCAGTTCTCGCAAGAATTGAAGCTTGCCTAAATGCACGTCCTCTTTGTTCTATGGCGGATAACCCTCGGGAACCAGTAGCTCTCACTCCTGGTCATTTTTTAATAGGTGGACCAATACTTGCTCCCCCGGAGCCTGAAATTAATGAATCTCCGATAAGTCTTGTTAATCGATTTCGAAAAATGAAAGCGTTGTCTCAACTTTTTTGTCGCCGATGGAAAGAAGAATATTTAATGACGTTAAATAAGCGCTATAAATGGAAATATCCGGAACGCGATCTACAGGAAAACGACTTAGTCGTTATCAAGCATGAAAATCTACCTCCAACATCGTGGCGTTTAGGCCGGGTCATAAAAGTTTATCCGGGAAGTGACGGTCGCGTAAGGGTCGCGGATATTCGTACTGCTAATGGGGTTGTAAAACGACCAATAACCAAACTGGTCATTTTGACCGAATAATTTACACTTTTTCTTCGATATTTTCTTTAAATTTTTTATTGTTTCATAGAAATATGGAATCTCTCCCTAACCTTTTTGAGATGCTCTGCTCGATTATGAGGATGCTATGGCGCAATACACCGTTTTTGGATGGGTCATATCTGGCCCATCTCCATTGTAGAGTCCTTACTGGCTCATATGTAGAGTCCTTACTGGCTCAAATTGTAGAGTCCCTACTGGCTCATACTTATTTATAATCAATTTTCCATTGGGGTCCCTACTGGCCTATGGAAAATTGTTACGTCGAGGTCCCTACTGGCCAATTTAAGTGTTAAAAAAAAAAAAAAAAAAAAAAAAAAAATTTGAATTCAAGCTCACATTTTTAAACTGAACTATGCCTTATTTTAAGATACTTAAGTTATTTGTTAAAGTATTATTGTTGCAACACACCTTGATGTTGCAAGGTGGCCGGCAATGTTTAAGTACAATTTAATATTTTCTTTGTACTTTTCCGCCTTTGAGTCAGTTAGCCATTTTTGGGTTAATTCTGGGTTAAAATCTATGAAACTCCTTTTTTTATACATCGTTGAAAGGAGTGTTTACATAGATTTTAACTAGTAAAACCGTTAACGGTACTTAGATATTGCTCGCCACCTTCTCTCTTTATTTTTTAACTTATAAAATCAATCGTTTTGGTACCTTCGTACAATTCGTACACATAAACACCATCCGCTGTGCATATTTTTAAAAAAGGTAATACATCTTGTATACATATAAAAATAAAATAGAGATTTTATTCTCTCCTTATAAAACCTTATATTATATTGTGTTTTTATTTTTTATATATTTTTTGCTACATACGCAAACACAATTAATTACAAGAACTAAAGAACTAAAGATAAACAGCTTTTATTAGAGAGTGAACAACTTGTTTTTGAATGCTTTATGAAGAAAAACAAAAGAGTAGACATCAAGAAATTTGAAAAATTAAAAGAACAACAAAACAGTGAAATTAATATAAAACATAAAGGATGGTTCATAAACAAAACAGAGCGTAACATCCCAATAAATATACAGTGGATATTCTCACTAGGACCAAAATTTCCATTGCCTAATACATTGACTACATTCCCTTTGTTTATATGTATTGCGGATGGAGAAGAGTGCATTCAAACAATTGAAGGTAGAGAACGACAAGAGAAATTAAGAATAAAACTAGTTTCGTTAGTAGATATCCATTTATTCTAAACAAACTAACTAATAGTGATTAACTAAGACTTGACACAGTGGGACAAGTAAAAAGATTTTTGGACAAAAATAAAAACATTCTTATTTTAAATTCAGATAAAGGTAACAAAACAGTGGCTTCAGAAAAAACAGTTTATGAAACCATGATGATATTTATTGGGAGACATCTGTACATACAGACGTCTGAAAAAAGATCCAACATTAATCTTAAAAATAAAAACAACATTCTTATTGAAAACCTATATAATATGAACCTGATAGACTTAACAAACAGGTAGCGACTCACAACAAGAATTGCAACATCACCAAGGATATATGGCCTGCCAAAAATATACAAAAATGGAACTCCTTTAAGGCCAATCTGCTCGTCGATTAATTCACCATCATATGAATTATGCAAATACTTAATAGATATTTTAAAGAACCTTACGCAGGATTCAATGTACAACGTAAGAGATGCAAAAGATTTTAAAAATAGAATTAATAACAGACATATACATGTAGACGAAACATTAATATCTTTTGGTGTTATATCCCTTTTCCCGAGTATTTCGGTATATTTAGCACTGAAAGCGATTGAAAGAAAATGGAACATACTGAAAAATTTTACAAAAATCCCCAAAGACATTTTTATGGAATTATTCACGTTTTGTATAAAGGATAACAGATATTTTAATTACAAAGAATATATCTACGAACGGAAGAAAGGAATGCCTATGGGATCTCCAGCATCACTGGTTATTGCAGACATCGTTAAACGTGACGCTTGAAAAGTTAGATGATAAGCTTAGATTAGTTACTAATTATGTGGATGATTTGTTTGCGATAGTAATAATAGCCAATATTGGTGAAACACTTAGCACATTAAACAATTATAACAAACAAATACAATTTACACGGAAAAGCAGAATGAAGGAAGTTTACCATATTTAGACTATATTCTTATTAGAAAAGGCAACCTGATAAAATTTGATTGGTATCAAAAGCCAATGGCTTCTGGTAGGTTAATAAATTTTTACTCTAAACACCCAAAGAGGCCTATTTTTAATACAGCGTCTAATTTTATTAATAGAGTGTTAGAAATAAGCGACAAAGAATTTCATATGACAAACACAGACAAAATCAAATATTTATTGTTTAAAAATGACTTCCCGATTAAAACTATTAATGACTTAATAGAACAGAGAAAAAATAAATTAATTGGAGAATATTGGATAAGGGAGAAAACTCCGAAAATATATAAGTCTATGACATATATACCCGGTTTACCGGAGAGACTTAAAAATGCGGAAATAATAAGAATAAATTTGAATTAGCAACGAGAACTGACAATACATTTGACAAATTAATTAGTAAAACTAAATCAAAATTATTAAAAGAAGACCAATCGAATCTTGTCTACCAAATAAATTGTTATGGAGACGACTCCAACATTTGCCCGAAGGTATATGTTGGTACAACAAAAACAAAACTTAAGACCAGACTTTCATCGCATAAAACGGACCAAAAAGCATTTGACAAACCAATTTCACAAAAAAAAACAGCATTAACAGCCCGCCGTACTTTAACTGGACATAAACAAAACTTTGACAATGTGAAAATATTAGCGGGTGAGAATAGTTATAAGAAGAGATATACTCTATAGAGGTTGCACATTATCAATGTTCCAGTAGAGAAGAGACTAAATTACAAAACTGACACAGTACCAATTTATAAAAAGTACCTTTTCTTAAAAAAATCCGTTTTTTAAATTTGGCTTTTCTTAAAAAATATACCTTGTCAGTTGTTATCTGACTGTTTAACAATCCAGTCGTGTACTATGGATGCTCCGTTAAATACTCACTGCGCAAAGTGTTTTGACGCGTTAAAGAAAGACTTCGTTGCTTGTCATCTATGTAGAGCAAAATATCACTTAATTTGTGCTAAGATTGACGTTAAATTATGTGAAGTGTTTAACAATAACAAAAATATTGTTTTTAATTGCAATAATTGTTTGAGTGTTACATTTGACTTGCTGTCTCACATCTCTTCTTTACATGATGAAATAAGAGAGCTTAAACATACGATTGACTCAACATTAAATCAAGATCTGCGAGAGTTAAAACAACAGTTCGTTGACTTTGCAAAAAATAAAGAATTAGCTAAACTGCCAAAAATTCAACAAAAATCTAAAAAAAAAACAATAACACTAATTTGCATATTGCTAATGAAACTGATAATGATGTTGTTGTTGCTGATGTGAATGCAAGTGTCATAGCTGTTAATGCTGTATCAAATGTAGAAAATACTCAATTTTTGTCTGCTGCTTCGTCTATATCATCTTTTCCAACAATTGCATCTAATGTTAGAGAGAGCGATGCTAATATGTTTGATGACAACATGCAACCATTACAAAAAACATCTGGCTGGGTGAACGTACAGAAGCGTAGACGTAAGAAGGGGCCTGTAGTAGTTGGGGTTAACACTTCTGATGAGCTCGATGTTCTTATACAAAAAAAGTGGATTCATATATCTTCGTTTAAGCCTACTGTTTCAACGGAACAAATAATTCAATATGTTGAAAAACATACTAAAATAAGTAAACAAACATATGGAATGTTTTAAATTAGTAAAAAAGGATATCGATTTAAATGAACTTAGACGAGTTAATTTCAAACTCGGCATATCTCCATGCTTTTTTAATGAAGTTGTGAATGCTGAAATATGGCCAACCGATAATAAAGTGCGTCCTTTTTTAAATTTTCCAAGAAAACCGGAAAGGCAGAATTAGTTTGTGGAAAATCTGGCTTTAAAATCTACTACCAGAATTTATCAGGAATGCGTGCAAAGTCCAAAATGGTTCATGATTTTTCTTCTCAATGTGAATATGATGTAATTGTGTTGGTGGAAACATGGTTAAATGCTGAATTTTCTGATGCTGAATTTTTTGATCTTAATCTTTTTAATGTGTATCAGAAGGATAGAAATGAGATTCTCACCGGCTATTCTAGAGGTGGTGGAGTACTTGTTGCAGTCAAGCGTGAATATAAGTCATCCTCAATTGCCATCGATAATAAGGATGGTTTAATCGATCAACTGTTTGTATCAATCTATAACACTACTTTTTTATTTTATGTTTGTGTGTCACACATTCCACCTGCAAGTGCAGATGAAGTGTATGAGGCACATATTTCAAATATCATTGCATTAGATGAGAAATTGGCCGAAAATCCTCGAATCTGTGTTTTAGGAGATTTCAATCTTAGCGAAATTTTTTGGTCACAAATTTGTGATAGTACGGAGTTATTACCTAGTAATATAAATAAATGTAAGGAGATCAATTTCATTGATAGTATGCTGAGTTTAAATTTGGTTCAAATTAATCATGTTTCTAACCACCTAAGCCATTTTTTGGATCTGGTTTTTGTTCCAGATGATTGTAAGTTTTATCTTTGTGAGAGTTTGCTGGCAATTTCTCCTCCTAATGTACACCATAGTGCTTTATTATTTGAAATAGATTCGTATTGCTTTTTTAAATATTCTCTATGTCCAGTATCTTTTAATTTCAATTTTAACCGATGTAATTTGGAAGTGATAAATACTTTACTTAGTGATGTTGTTTGGGGGCAGGTATTTTCGTGCAAATCAGCACCATCGTGTTATGAGAAATTTTTAAGTACTGTTTTGGGAATTTGCAATTAAAATATTCCTTTAAAGAAAGCCAAAACGTATAAGCTACGTTGGTATACACCAGGTCTTAAAAAACTCAAAAACCTCCATAATAAGTTTCATAAACATTATATTGATTATGGCAGTCTAGAAAGCCATGATAAGTTTATCTATTATCAAAGAGAATTTAATTTTTTAAACAAATTTTTGTATAAACAATTTATTTTGCAGAAAGAGGAGCAAATAAGAAGTAATCTGAAATCTTTCTGGTCTTTCGTTAAATCAAAGAAAAAGGTTTCGGGGAACGATGCCGCCAATATGTTCGCACAATATTTTAGTTCAAACTTTGAATCTTCAACGATCCATGCAGCTTGTTACTCAACTTTACTTGATATGCTAGACATTGGTATCCTAGAAGTTTCAGACGATGACGTTTTTAACGCTATAATGCAAACAAAAAACAATATGAAGTCTGACTCTGATGGTCTATGTGCTTATTTATTGAAAAAATGCGCACCATCAATAACTTTTGCTCTTACTTATATATTTAATTTGTCACTTAACCAAGGAGTATTTGTTGATAGATGGAAGTTGGCATTTATTACACCCATTTATAAGAATGGCAGAAAGGATGATGTAACTAGTTATAGGCCGATATCCAAGTTGTCATGCGTTTCGAAAGTTTTTGAGCATGTGGTGTATAAAAAGCTATTTTTCTTAACCAAGTCTCTTATATCTCCATGTCAACATGGGTTTTATTCAGGAAGGTCAACTACCACAAACCTAACAGTTTCTAGTGAGTATTGTTTATCAGCTTTAGAATTAGGCAAACAAGTTGAGGTCATTTATACTGATTTTTCTAAGGACTTTGATAAGGTGTCCTTTGAAATTCTTTATTCTAAGTTGCAAGTGATGGGTTTCCATTCAAATTTCTTAATGTGGATACAGTCATATCTATCAAATAGAATATGTAAAGTAATTGTTGAAGGTTATGAATCTTCGCCATATGAGCAAGTATCAGGCGTCCCTCAAGGTAGCATCTTGGGTCCGCTGTTTTTTAATCTTTTCATAAATGATATATCAAGTTGTTTTTCTAATGTGAATTATTTGTTATATGCTGATGACTTAAAAATATATAGTAAAATAATTTCTATTAATGATGTATTAAACCTTCAAAATGATTTGGACAACCTGCATAAATGGTGTTTATTCAATAACCTTCAGTTAAATCTGGATAAATGCCTTCATATCTCTTTCACCAGATCTAGAAACCCAATTCAATCGGTCTTCAAAATTGGTAATTATAAATTGAAAACTGCAGACTCAACAATTGATCTAGGTGTTGTTTTTGACTCAACAATGTCTTTTATTCCACATATTAATTATATTGTTCCAAAAGCTTATGCCATACTTACGTTTATAAGAAGGAGTTGTTCTGACTTTTCTGATCCTTGTACGTTGAGATTGTTATATACATCTTACATCAGATCAAAGTTAGAATATGCTGCTGCTGTTTGGAGCCCACATTGTGGAATATACATTTCTCGTATTGAGAGAGTGCAGCGTATTTTCCTTAAGTACGCACTTTCATCATTTAAGTTTGTTGATCCTATACCCTCATATAGATCAAGAGGTTTATTATTAGGTCTCGAAACATTGGAACATCGTCACAGATTTCAAGCTGCACTATTTGTCTTTGATATAATTTCTGGTGCTATCGACTGTCCAGATTTGTTATCGCAAATAAAATTGTATGTTCCACCTAGAATACTTCGTCACCATAATATTTTTTGTATTCCATATCATCGCACAAACTATGCCCAAAACAGTACTTTCAATCGCGCGGGTGCCGATATAAATGCTATTAATGAAATAGCTATAAATGGAATCCCAAACCAACTAATAGAGTTTTGTATATCAAAAGATTATTTTAAGTTACTTCTCTTTACATTATTTAATTTGTAAATTTTTGTACTTAAATTAATACATATGTAATTATTTTAATCATAGTCTGTAAGGAAATACATTGACTGAAATAAATGAAATGAATTGAATTAAGTTTTAATTATTTCTCTGATGAAAAGTATACAGCAATATTTACTTGTAAGGAGCCTTAAGCGGCTAAATCCAACTAGTTTATATGTAAAATATATCAAGTAGGGGACTAGGGCGGGTTTGGATTCGATCCCAATTAGGCGGCCCATGCATAGGTATCAACAATCAACAAAGCTCTTCTATGCACCGAAGGTTCCGCATGAGATGGCGTATAGATTGTGGTCTCTTTAAATTAACTAACCAGCTTAGAATAAAATTGGTCCTAAGGAAGGTGTTTGGTTTTTGGTTGTACAAAAATTAAATTTGTTTAAGCTATATAGACCAGTACGGATTTAAGGAATATTTTTGAAGCCCTCATAAGTGTCATTTATATAGGGGCTGGGTATGTCATAAATTTCCAATTACCTATCCCTTCAGAAAGCACATTCAGACATTGATAAATCGAGTTTGAATGGTATTCAGGGTAGATCGGCGAGTTCCATTTTAAGTCATCCACACAAAACTCATTTAGTCAGCAAACTGGTTTGTAGGGTATAATAAACCCATTAAACAAAAGAACCTTTGTGTTTCCATCCAATAAAAATATTCTCATTTCACACCCGTTATCTTGGCGTACGTTCTATTTACTTAGTATATTTTTCATCAAATTTTGTGGATATCGAAATTGTGCTAGTATATGTAGTAGTTTTTAGATAAATTATTTAAAAAATCCTACAGCCTGGTTTATATGAGTAATTCATGTCTTCATTTAACTCATCCTTTAACATCTATTCAAAATACATTTCATTACATGCTTCAATATTCTCATTTGCACTTTAAAACTTTGTTGCATATTTTGGCGTAGCTTGTCGCTCAAATATCGTTGCAAAAAGAACAGCTAAAAACCCATTCTATCAAATTGCTGTTAATTTTATTTTTATAGTAGGTTATGTTGCATATCTTTGGTCATTATTAATACTGCAATTTTATAGCATACTTTTCGTTAATTTTGTGTCTGATTTTTTGCGTAAACTTTTGTTAAACAAACTTAAGTCCTGTTTAAGTCAATAATTGATGCATAAAATTTTCAGTCTGGAAACTTATGACAATGACCAATAAAAAAATCAAAAAGGGCTTAATAATAATGTTAAAAGCTAAATCTGGTATTTATTATTTATTATGGTTTTGAATATTTTAGAATAGTTGATTAAACATTTGTTTGATTTTTTAATTGTAATTCCATATGATTTTGCCTTTTGCGATTTTACGATTTTTAGTTTTTTCGATTTTTGTTTTTTGAAACTCTACTACATTGTTGCTGTTTTGCACTTAATTTTCTTTTTGAACTTTTTGATTTTTGCAAACTTAGAGTTTTACGATTTCGCATTGCGGTTTTAGGTTTTTTTTTGCAAAATTTGGGTTTCTGAGAATTTTCTATTTTTCATTTATTTGATTTTGTCTTCCTGCGATTTTCCTGTTCTGCGATTTGCGTTTTTGCATTTTTACGATTTTAGGTTTTTTCTTTTTTTCCTTTTTCGCATTTTAGCGAAAAGCTCATTATTTATTTTGCGATTACCCGTTTTTGCGATTTTCCATTTTTGCTTTTGTAATTTTAGGTTTTTACGAATTTACGTTTTGGCGGTTATGCGTATTTGGCGATTTTATGTTTCTAAATTGTTGCGATTGGGTATTTCTGCTATTTCGCCTTATTACGATTTTATGTTTTTACGATTTAAAGTGTTTTTGAATTTGCGTTTTTGCGATTGGGCGTTTTTGGAATTTTAAGCTTTTTTGTTTATGCGTTTTTGCGATTTCGCGTGTTTGCATTTTTGCGTTTTTATGTTTTTGCGATATTACGATTTCGAGGCTTTGTTTGATCTTTGCATTTTTGGAATTTTTTGTTTCTGCGGCTTTGGATTTTTGGTATATTGCGCTTTAGCGAATTTGAGATTTTACGATGTTTTTGTTTGTATGATTTTTCATTTTTTCAGTTTTTCAATTTTATTATTTGTGTGTTTTTGCATTTTTACGTTTTTGCGATTTTACAATGGTGCGTTTTGCGATTTGGCTATATATTATTTGCCATTTTTTGTATTTGCGGTTTTGTGATTCTGCGTTTTATTCGATTTTGCGTTTTTAAATTTTTGCGATTTTGCAGTTTTGCAATTTTTCAATACTTCGTTTTTATGTTATTACGATTTTGTGTTATTACGATTTTGAGGTTTTGCGTTTTATCAAATTTGCAAATTTGTGTTTTGTGATATTTGTTGTTTTTTCGATTTTGCCCTTATACGTTTTTGCGATTCTGTGTTCTTAAATTTTTGCGAATTATCGATATTGCGTTTTCAAGCTTCTGGAATTTTTCGATTTTGTGACGTTGCGTTATTGAGCTGTTGTGTTGTTGCGATTTTGCGTTTTTGTGATTTTTTAACGTTTTTTGCGTTTTTTATACCCTCCACACGTCAGTGGCAGAGGGCATATATAGGTTTGTCATTCCGTTTGTAACACATCGAAAAACTAATTTCCGACCCCATAAAGTATATATTCTTGATCATTATCACAGCTCGAGTCGATATAGCGATGTCCGTCTGTCCGTCTGTCTGTTGAAATCACGCTCATTCACAAAAAAAGCCATCTAACTGGATAAGGTTATATAAATATAATTTGCCATATTCCCAGCAGGTTGGCATTGAAAACGGGCTAAATCGGGCATCATTGTGATTAGATACGAGCAAAAATATGTAGATAACTCTAAAAAAAAAAACATAAAAACCAGTGTGTTTATTGTAATAGTTTAGTGGTTGAACATAATTATTGTACAACAACATAAAAAATGTCACAAAAAAAATTATGCATATATGTGACCTTCTCCGAGAAAAGGGACCTAGTGTGTCAAAAAACGGGTTGTCTCAAAGACGGTGGATTCTGGTACCAAAAAGGGTGCATAAACTTTAAATGCGTTTTACTCAAAAATTAATTTTCACACACTAGGTCCAATTTCTCGGAGAAGGAAATTTTCCAATGGAAAATGAAAATGGAAAGTGGAGAATGAAAAATAAAAATGAAAAATGGAAAATGAAAAACGGAAAATGGAAAATGGAAAATGTAAAATAGAAAATGAAAAATAGAGAATAGAAAATGGAAAATGAAAAACGGAAAATGAAGAAAGAAAATTGAAAAATGAAAAATTTAAAATGGAAAATGAAGAATGGAAAACGGAAAATAGAAAACGGTGAATGGAAAATGAAAAACAGAAAATGGAAAATGAAAAATATAAAATAGAAAATGAAAAATGGAGAATGGAAAATGGAAAATGAAAAATGGAAAATGAAAAAAGAAAATTGAAAAATGAAAAATGAAAAATGGAAAATGCAAAATGAAAAATGGAAAATGAAATTGAAAAATGGAAAATGAAAATTGAAAAATTAAAAATGAAAATTGAAAAATGGAAAATGGAAAATGACAATTGAAAAATGAAAAATGCAAAGTGGAAACTCGAAAACGAAAACTAATATATGAAAAATGTAAAACAGAAAATGAAAAATGGAAATTGAAAATTGAAAAATTAAGAATGAAAAATGAAAATGAAAAATGGAATATGAAAATTGAAAAATGAATATTAAAAAATTAAAAATGAAAAATGGAAAACGCAGAGTGGAAAATGGATATGGAAAAATGAAATAAGGGAAATGGAAAATGAAAATTGAAAAATGAAAAATGAAAAATGAAAAATGGAAAATGAAAATTGAAAATTGAAAATTGAAAAATTAAAAATGGAAAATGGAAATTGAAAAACGGAAAATGGAAAATGTAAAATAGAAAATGAAAAATGGAGAATGGAAAATGGAAATTAAAAATGGAAAATGAAAAAAGAAAATTGAAAAATGAAAAATGGAAAATGCAAAATGAAAAATGGAAAATGAAATTGAAAAATGGAAAATGAAAATTGAAAAATTGAAAATGAAAATTGAAAAATGGAAAATGGAAAATGAAAAATGAAAAATGAAAAATGGAAAGTGGAAAATAGAAAACGAAAACTGATATATGAAAAATGTAAAACAGATCATGAAAAATGGAAATTGAAAATTGAAAAATTAAAAATGAAAAATGGAAAATGAAAATTAAAAATGGAAAATGAAAATTTAAAAATGAATATTAAAAAATGAAATATGAAAAGTGGAAAATGGAAAACGCAAAGTGGAAAATGGAAATGGAAAAATGAAAAATGGGAAATTAAGAATTAAAAATTAAATATTAAAAGTTTAAATTTATATATTTAGTTTCTTACATATATTATTATGTATTTTTTTTTTGTAGGTATTATATGTAATGCAGATAAATATAAAAATAATTCAGATAAAAATATTTTAATATTATCTTGTTTTTAATAGTGATAATTTTTAGCCAAGAATCATTTGAATTTTGGTATTCGGAATTAATGTTTCAGTATCGGAAAAAGCTTAAAAGTTGTAGCCGTACTCGACATTTTGTGAATATACAGTTTAAGACTCAGGTGGATGTTATCAAAAAATTAGGCACAGCCGAATTTAACACTCTTACTTATTTTTTGATGTTTTTCTATTTTGCGTTTCTGAAAATCAATTTTTTGGATATTTAGGTTTTTGCGGTTTTGCGTTTGTGTAATATATGTAATATATGGAATTTACGTTTTTTTTTGTTTTTTCGATTTTGAGTTTTCGAGGCTTAGCTTTTTTCATTTCAGCGATTTAGAGATTTTGGATTTTTGCGCTTTTTTATTTTTGTTTTTTTCTGATTTTGGTTTTTTTCGATTTTGCATTTTGGGGTTTTTACTATTTGGTTTTTGCGATTTAGCGTGTTTGTGGTTTTTCGATTTTGCATTTTTGCGATTTCGCAATTTTGCTTATATTTAAAACCATTTAATTTTCCGTACATTAAAAAAATTTTTTTTTCTTGTATGCTTAAATTAAAAATATCAGAGAACCATGATTAAACTTTTTATAAGTTCTTAGAATTTAGAATGTTGCAGAGTGTAGGGTGTAGAGAGTCTGCATATAACACAACGTATGCGTTTTTTCAATATAATTATTTAATATGTCAAATACGCCTTGCAGTTCAAAGATTTCTCCAACTATATCCCACAACAATTCAAAAACAGCATAGTCATACCCATTTTAAAACCAAAAAACAACAAATCATTGATCAACTCATATCGCCCTACCTCCTTAAACTTTTGCCTCTCCAAAGTTTTGGATAAAATTATTGCCAACAGGTTATGGTGGTTTGTTACTTCTAACAAACTTTTTAATATTGGCGGTTATTGGCTTTAAAAAGGGTAGCTCAACAATTGATAGTCTACTCTATGTCGACTATCAAATTGCCCATAGTCTCTCAGTTCGTAAACAAACAACTGTTTTATCACTCGACTTTGAGCGAGCTTTTGACAAAGTGGGTATATATTCAATAATAGATCAACTAATAGAATGGAGAGTTGGAGCAAAAATAATAAAATATGTTACAAATTTTATGAAAAACAAAAAAATTATTGTTCAAATAAATAACAATTACTCTACACCCTAGCTTTTATACAATGATATTCCACAGGGATTACCCTTGTTAGTAATCCTCTTCATTATAGCCTACAACAAATTATGCTCTCTAATATCGCTACAGAAGAAAATTGATTTTTGTGACTTTAACTTGATAACACCGTCTTCCAGAGAAAAGAGTCCTGTGTTAAACCTCAATAATCTCTTTAACGACATCAATCGTTGGTGTGATTATTCTGGTGCTGCACTTTCTACGTCAAAGTGCAAATATATTCATATTTGCAGACTCAAAAACTGTCACTAATATAGCCTCATCCAACTTTGCTATAACTGAGGATTTAAGGATTCTTGGCATATTAATAAATAAATACTGTAGATGGAATCACTACATTGAGTACTTAAGATCAGCGTTGACAAAAAGTTGATATATAATTAAATGTCTCGCTACCCATAAATTTAACTGCAACACTAAATTTTTAATATCTATTGTAAAAGCTTTAATTTTATCAAAAGTGAACTACTGTCTGCCAATTTACGGCTCAGCCCCCTACTCTGTTCTGAGAATAATTAATTCTATAATTAATGCGGCGATAAGATTATCCCTGGGTGCCCTGCGCTCAACTCCAATAATAAATATGTATTTTAAGGCTAACATAAGATATTTAGATGCACAAAATCAAATACTAACTTCAAAATTGTTTTGTACACTACTGTACAACAGTAACACCCCTATGACTCAAACAGTTAAAAAACTAAGCTGTCAGAAAAGTTTCCTAGAATACCTTCAACTATATATGGAACAATTCAAAACTGTAAAAAACAAGAACTACCATCATTCGTTAATAGCACCAAAGTTAATAAACTTCCTCCCAAGTTACTAAATACAAGCATCATAGATTCATCGCTACATGAATTTGCTAAAGCCAATATGGATCAATCCCAATACAAAATATTATTTGCTTCGATAAAAAGTAAACTTTGTGACTCTAAGTTTATTTGCACTGACGGTTCCAAAACGGATACATCAATAACATACAGTATAACTACCGAAACTGAAACAATTAAAATAACAAATCTTCCTTCCCACAGTTAAATTTTTACTTCAGAGTTGATAGCCACTCACGAAACAATGTTATACGTTTATAACAAAAAAGGCAAATTTTCTATCTGTACAGATTCCCTTCCTTTTTTAGAATCAATCGCCAATATATCAAACTCGTAGTTTTACCCTTCTAACATTAGGAACATTTTAATGAAAATGTTTCCGCACATAACATTAATCTGGTTTCCTGGGCACTGCATTATAAAAGGAAATGAATATGCAGATTCCGAGGCCAAATATTCAGCAAAACCACTTTACTTATGACACAAAATTATAATCGTAAAGAAATTGATAAACTAATTGACCAATACTTTCATAATATTGATAGAGACCATTCTATCAGTTCATCATCAACCTGGTACAAAAATTTCAGTCATTATAAAAAAAAATATTTATGACGTCATGACTGGTAATCAAACACATGCTAACAGACTTGACTGCATCATATTCGAAAGGCTTCGACTAGGTCACCAGAATTACACATGGCTCACTATACAATCCAAATATTACACCCTTTTGTAACTGCAATATTTCATTACCAACAACACCATCACGCTTTCGTTGCCAATGCATTAAAACTGAACAAGCCCGAAGAGCAACATTTAAAAATACTAGTCTTCTACTTCCTCTATCCACACCCTCTCCAGATAAATTTCTTAAACTATGCAACCTTTATAACAAACATAACACAATTCCCTAAGTTAAGTAAACTTTTTTTAATATATTGAACTTTAGGCCTACGTTGCTATTGTTCTTAGTATAATTAGCTTATAATTTCAATTATAGGTTAATAAATAAATAAATAATTAAATAAGTTAAGAAATACTTCTAAATAGCTTCTCCTTCAAACTATTTAATTTTGTAATTGTCTTTTCTAAACACATTTCAAAAAGAAACAAAACATATCTTCATATTGTTGGTTAGATGTCTTAAAAATTGCTGCAACAAAATGTGCATGTCCTGAATACATACGAGCAATTTATTTAGATTTACACGTTGTTTGTTGATTGTGTTTTTAGAATAAATAATGGGTTTGGAAAATGTGCGATTTGAGTTGTTTTCATTTTGGATATTCCCTTTTAGAATTTAAAATATTTTTTTTCATTAAGGGTTGTGCTTTTAGAGCATCTTATAAGTCGAAACTTTGGCTACAATATGTTTACGATATTTTACCCACTGCGGTCAGAAGAATTTTTTTTTTAATTAAAACTCTCTAAAAACTCTAAAAACTTTCAATTATGTGATTCTATAAAGTTTTAAAGAAATATGGTTGGTCTTCACAAGGCCTATTTCTTGTGTCACAAGGCATACTACTTTCAGAGCATAGTTTCGTTAAGGTTTTAAGTTGCTGTTTTTGATTGTTAGTTAGCATATTTGCTGCTGTAAGTAATTAGAAAAACAAATTAAGTTTTAACAACAGGTAAACTATTAAAGGTAAACAAAAACTTGATTATCTTTGCACGAAGATGTGCAACAATTAAGCGAGTGAGTTAAATGAAAACAGAAAAACAGCTGAAGGTTACGTTACTTAGATTGTAAAGACAATAGAATTTTAAGCATAGGTATAACATTTGAAAAGCCATAGGAATGCTACAATTTCCCAGCCTTCAGAAAAAGGTTTATTTTTAGAAAGTAACTCTTATGAAATAAAATGTTTTTTGACTGCAATTATTGAGTGGTATTTGATTTAAAATAAGTTCTGTATCTAGACAGAAATAAATAAAAATTCAATGCATGGTATATGAGTGCTATGAATTTTGAAGCACTTTATATTAATCGAATGTTGACAAATGAACTGCTTTTCTTTTTCTAGAAGCGGAATTATTGTCTCATGTGACATCTTAATTTATTCTGCCATTAACATTTCCATTACATCGTAGGTATAAACTGACAAAAACAATCCGGCTGTCAAGTAAAAAACAAATTTCAATACATTGCCAATTTCATTTTAAATGTCAAGTGTCAACATTTGCCTATTTTCATAAAAACATGACAGAAGGCGTTAAATTTGTTTGCTAATAAACATTTGTTACAGAAGTTATGGCGTATCAGTAATATAAATTTAAAAAAAAAATATTAATCATACGTTAATGTTTTCTAAGAAAATTTAACGAGCTAAAATATAGAAATACGAGTGTTAAGCAGTGACGTTTTATATCCTTAATTAATAAAGTAGTATATATTAGTATTGTTTGAATTTAAATTCGTTATATTATTAGTTAGCTTATGGTCCATATAGTTAGAAGTTAAATCAAATTAATTGTTAAATCGAAATTAAGTTTACATATTAACTATTTTTAGCTATTGTTTTAGAGTAACGATGACGAAATTGGACGAATTGAACGTTGACAAATTGACAGAAATCCAAACGTTGAAAATGGTAGGAAGTCTACAGTACTTTCTTGAATTCTTGAATGATATGTATATAAAAATTAGGATATATAAGAAGTATGGAGCAACAAAGTTAACTGGAAAGTAAGAATATTGAATATGAAATTATTGATGTTATATACATTGTTAACAGAACTATGTCCAGCACGGATGTCCAAAAAACGGGGAGAGTGCTTTAAGAAATCGAGTGAAATCAAAGGTACCAAATCCCTCCGAAAGTCAAAACAAAGCCATATAAAACTAGATCAAGAGGTTTTATGAACTTTTATGAAAGGAAGATTACCATGTTGTTATGGATGACATTAAGTGCATAAAAAAACAATTTAAGGAAGACTAAACAGACGCCAATGGCGTAATAGATTTTGGAGGAAAATAGAATAATTTTTTATTTATTTATTTTTTTTTTTGTAAGCCAAGTTCCGTGAAACCGAGTGGCTTGTCTGCAGATTCTAATTTTGGGTCCAGGCGTAAGCCGGATTTGGCTAGTTTTTGCAGCGACAGACCAAAGCCTCTGGTGGAAATCGAACCCACGACCCCCGCATGATAGGTGAGCACGCTACCTACTCACCTACCGGGGCCTACCTATCAAATCTATAACAAATAACACTGTCAAATACTTGATTAAGGACATTCGTAAAAAGCTAAAAACCATGAAAAGCTAAACAGATATTTTTCTAACATCACAATTGACCAACCTACCTTGAACGATATGTTGCACATTTCATAAATTTGTCAATAACGCAAATACATGACGGAACTTGCTCAAAATTTTACAGTAGTCTTGATTGGAGCAGTGCTGCATTTCATTTAATCATGTATTTAAGAATTCTGTGAAAATTTTAAATATTCTCTGAAAGTAACTGTGAGGATCAAGTGTTGTGTAACAAAGTTTGACACACAACGCACAAATAGATTGAAGCACGAACACACAAAACTACGCATTTGCCGATTCTTGTAAAACTATTGAGAGTTTGTGGTAGCAACAAAGCAATATGGTTGTAAGAGATCGGCGTTTAGCGAGACTACCGTCAATAGAAGGAAATTGGGGCGATACCTAATTCAGCAGTGCGGGGGAGAAAATTATTTGTTGGCACAATAACAGATTCTGAATTAAATTCAATCTGTCTAGGTGAATTACATCCAACCTAATCACGGCTGTCACGACACTACCAACAATTAATAATAACCACATAATTGTACCCACGGTGTTATAAGAAAATACATAGACACAAGTGACGTGAAATGAGGTGTTCCATTTTATTACAAATTTATAATTTTAGTGCGAGGACCCTGGTATAGCTCAGTTATCTCAACTTCAAGCCCGTAACAACTGAATATTCCTAACACAACTATAGTGGACTTATATCTAAAATAATAAGATATAAAAATATTAAGATACGTGTTGTATTGGGCTCACTGTATAAGAGTGGTACGCATAGAAGTCATTTTTAATATATTAGGCAAATTCCACAAATATGTCAGCTTTGATGAAAAAAAAATTTTTTTTTTCATTTATCTGAAGTAAGTTTAAAAATATATTAAAATATGTTCCAAGTTACAAAATGTAATTCTTACAAGTATTCTAGAGAATAAAATAATTATAAAATTTATTTGTTCACTCAATTTTCCTTTAACACATGTTTAAGAAACTTTGGTCATTCCGTCACAGTCATTCCGTCACGTCAAATCACAGTTAATAACTTCAACACTATTACAGGTAAGTTGCTCTAAATTATAATTTTATATTGCTTATATATCATATGTAAAATATGTTTTAGTTCAAAAACTGATTAGCTTCTTAATTCACAAAAGTTCCCAGGTATTAATACCAGGACAGAGTCATGGTAGCAAAAAATTAATTTTGTCACACAATGAGAAATTACTAAAAAATAAAAGAATAAAATAGTGAAAAAATTAATCATTAATAATCATTTCCAAACTGAAGAATGAATTTCCAATTGAAAATAGCTTTGTGGAATAGCCTTAACTTAAATTTTACAACTAAAAATGTCATTCCGTCACATAAGGAATTGTCCTATTATGTACAGTAGAGGATTTTTAAGAAGAATATTACTTATGAAGTGCCTTTCTTGTAGATTCTGTTTAAGAAATAAATTTTCTTAAAAATTACTCTTCTCAAAAAAGTAACCTATTTTAAAAAGCTACATTTTCTATATCGCTAAAAAGCAATTTTTTGAAAAAGTTATTTTTCTTAAAAAAGTACCATTTGTTAAAAAAGTACATTTTTGTAAAAATAAAAAAAAAAATTCCTTTTCTTAACCCATTATATGTCCATTGTACTTGCACAGATACAGAAAAACACTCATAGTAGAAACGCCATAAGTCGACTAAGAAATTAATTTTTACAGTGTTTGTTTTGATTTTGTGTTATGTGTACTCTGCTCAATTAAAGCTCATTGACAAGGCAGCGGCAGTGGATAAAAGTACTTCGAATTTTGGGTTTTTTTCTTAGCTTTTTCCAGATTTGCCCTTTTTGGGTCCGTTGATTCTGCAAATAGTATGTTGCATAACAATTAAAAGGGTTTGCACTTGATTTCAATTTCAATTCTTTATTTATGTAACATTTATCAATTATTAATTTAACAATTTCTTTATTAAAGAGTTTAGGATACATATTCCTTAAATATATATAAAAATAATGTATAATGTATTGAACTAACATAACATTACAAAGTAAGGTCAAAGTTCTCAAAAAACTTTATTGATTTTTTTTTTTTGTTTTTATTTTTAAGATAAAAAGTTTAAGGGTTAAGGATAAAATTATGATGAGATAAGCTCATTAATATGGATAAATTCCGAATTAATACATTTGGAATTGAAGTTTATTGTAAGCCGTTCAATCTTGTTTGCCACGAGATGAACGTTGGCTAATATGTGTAGTCGTTGTGTTGAGTAATGCCAAGGTAAATTGTATATCATTTTTAATAATTTGTTCAATCTTTACATTTTTAACATGACACTGCACAGCAGTAGACCAAACTGGAGCAGCATAAAACATTAAGGCGTGGAAGATTGATTTCAGTATTAGGCTTTTGTTTTTAATGTTGAGGTTGGAGTTCCTGTTTATTAATGAATACAAAAGCATTGTTAGCCTTTTAACTTTGTCAAAAATATATGATACGTGATGTTTAAATTTAAGCTTGGGATCCAAAATAACGCCTAAATATTTCACTGTGTTCAACCAGGTAACTGAACTGTTGTTGCAAGAAAGGTAAGAAACACGGTTTACGCCTTCTGGTGAAATATATTGCTTGGGTCTTTTGTGAATTGAAAATAATTTTCCTAGTTGAATTGCCAGACATAATCGAATGCTGCTTTGATGTCTAATAGTATCATTCCCGTTGATTTTCCATTTATGAAATATGTATTGACCAAGTTTAGTATTCTGACAAGTGGCTGAATCATATCATGCTCCTTGCGGAAGCCAAATTGTTGAGTCGGCAGTATATTTTGTGTGCCAATAAAGTCGATAAGTTTTTCTTTAATGACTTTTTCTAATATCTTGCTTAGTGATGATAAGAGAATTATAGGCCTGTAGGATAGTGGACAGTCGGGCGGTTTATTAGGCTTCTTTATCGGTACAATTTTTGAATGTTTCCGTACCATAGGAAAATGAGAAATTTGCAAGCAAGAGTTGATTATAAAAGTGATGAACTCTAATCCTTTTTTTGGTAGAACTTTTATACATATGTTTGTAATACCGTCTGATCCAGGCGATTTCTTTGTCTTAAGATTTTTTATAATGGAAGTTATTTTATCAGGTTGCAAATATTTTGTTTACTTCTGATATTGTTATCGGATCACTAAGATTTGAGGAGATTGAATGATTTAAACTAAATATTTCCGCCAATATCTCACATTTTCGTTCTTGGGTGCTGTAGGATTCATTGTTATATTTTAATATTGGAATATTTGTAGACCGCTTCTTTAAAATTTTTGAGAGGTTCCAAAAAGGAGCAGAGCCTTTTTCCAATGTTGGGAGTTTTTTGTTCCAAGTGATATAGTTAAATATCTTATCTTTTCTGATATACGGTGATTATACTTTTTTGTTCGACTGTGATCAATTAAGTTCCTGTATCGTTTCCAATTTCTTCTGTAAACATTTCTAATTTGAAGCAGATATCTTATATGCTGTGGCAGAGCCTGGGTATTTACTGAGTATACCTTTTTTGGGACAATGTAATTTGCAGCAGCTTGAATTGTGTTGTTTAATGTCAAAATCATCAAGTCAATTTATTCAGGATTAATATCGGTGTTTTCAATTGTAGTTGTTAAATTTCTTTTAATAAACGAAACATATTGAAACCAGTTTACTTTTTTAAAATCATAAAACGATATTTCAGTAACATTTGTTGAATTGCTAATAGCTATCGCAACAGAAAGGTGGTCAGAACCAAGGTCGTTTATAACGCTACAAGACGTAATGCCACTATTTAAATTTGTTAAAAAGAAATCCAGTGTAGATGTCGTCTTCTTGGATCTGCGCGTATATATGTATGATCACTTGGATACCGAATTTGCTGATGTTCAGAATCTAATCTTTCAAAGATAAGATTACCCCAGCAGTTTCATCGTTGACAAACCCACAAATTATGCCTGCTATTTAAATCACCACCAAGTATAAATTTTTCGTTGCTACTGTAGAATTTTCGTAAATCAGACTAAAAATGATTTTTCTTAATATTATCTCTACCTGCGGATCTACCTGGAAAGTAACAGGAAAAGATTTGATGTACGATGCATTTGTTGAACATGTTTTGATACCAATATTTTCTATAAGAAAAGTGGTTAAAGGTGGTAAGAGGGAGCGCTAAACGTTTTTTCTGATCAAAACCGCAACACCTCCACCTCTGTTATGTATCCTATCATTTCTGTAGCAGTAAAATGCTGTGCGTTTGATAGAGATCGATGGATTTAATAATGTTTCCGAAATTAAGCAAATATGGAGGTTTTTAGCAAGAAGAAAACTGAAGAGTTCGTCATTTTTGTTGCGAATATCTCTGGCATTCCATATTACTATATTCAAATTGTTACTCATACAAGAATTTACATGCGAGTGATGTTATAACTTCGAACTGGTCGGCTTTACACTTGCACCTTTTTAGGTTGAAGATTAGTTCAAGCGTAAGATTTTTTATTTCCTCAACAGTGAATAGGTTGTTGGAGCTGTTGGTAATATTGTTTTGTGGACGAATCCATTCGCGATGAGTATTATTACCGTCTTGGTTAAGGCTATTTGGAAAATTTGTACTGTAGCTCTCATTACTATTGTTAAATCGAACATTATTATTAGGAAAGGGTTGTCTTGATATAAATGATCTTGGTTGATAACGCTGTCTTATTTGCTGATATTTTATTCTGCTTGGGCATTCAAGAGATAACGACTTGTGTGGACCATTACAGTTTGCACACTTAATAGTTTCAGTATTGCATTCTGAAGTTTTGTGGTTACCAGCACAATTTTCAGAAAACGTTTTTACTTTGCAACGACTAGATCCATGACCTAGCATTTGACGATTGTGCCACTGGGTTATTTTAGAAGACCTATTTCTTTGGAAATCCCGTTTAACTTTAGTATAATCAATTATGGAATAGTGTTGCCTTAACTCCTTGATAGATATTGACATTCTTTGAGAGTAAACAATATATAAAACTTGCCTGTTATGGGGACCATAAGATTTGGTAACTATTTTAACATCCAAACACAATAGCCTCATATCATTTAGATTTTGTTTTATTACAAGAGGGTCAAAGTTGTCGAGTCCAAGCAATACTGCTTTGTATGGCTTTTTATTTTTTGCTCCATAAGTGAAGTATTCAAATTTTTTTCCAGGTTCAGGCATATCAAATCAAAGTCCTCCTTAGTGGTACATAAAAGTTTATACCAATTGAAATTTTACGAATGGAAAATTCATAAATTTTTAAAAATTTGCCAATATCATTTATCTCTGTTGTTTTACATTTTAATATAGTAATAGGAGGAATATGTATTTTGTTTGGTTTATTCACTATTATTTCACTAACTTCATCATCATCATCATCGTCATCAATTGTTTGCAGTGGTTGAAAATAATTACTGCAGTATTATTTTGTCGTTTGTACTTTTTACTCATTAGGTTATGCCTACTTATAGCAATAAAATCTTAAATTTTTGTTTTTTTTTAATGTATGGCTACTTATAGCAATAACATCTTCAATACGTAAACGTTTAATTTTTGTTTTTTTTTTCTAATGTTAGTAGAGGGATTAACTAATCCGCTTCTTTTGAACAAAATTTATTTTTATGTTTTTATTGTTGTTTTATTTAAGAATTAATATACACAATTCACGTCTGTTTGATTGCATTTCATTTACGAATAAAAAGGCCTGTTTTTTCCTAATTTGAAAAAATTTGCTCATAAAAATGATTTTCCAAGTGAAAGATAAGTTAAAAAAACAGCGTACAGTGGATGATAACGCATATATTTTGATTATCGCTAACATCATGCCGCAAGATATTCCGGGTAATACAGTGGTTTTTTGCAACAGCTATGGTGAAGACGATGTAATCCTACAACAGCTTCGTCGCAGAATCCAGCACTCAAAGCTAGGTCAAAACTCTCCCAAATGGTCAAAAAGAGAACCGATGCTGACGAGTAATTGAGGGTACGTGTACCAATTTGATACATATTGTGGAACCATAAAAGTCAGTAAGAAGAAATCAAAACTGCCACTCGAATCTATAGTCGTTTTGATTTTTTTTAGACAGTGTCCCTATTCCAACCGATCACGCTGTTTTCTTTGACAATTTTTATATTTTTCGTGATATGTTTATTCTGCCGAAATTAAGAAATGTCTTCTGAAATCGAGAGCAGAGTTCAAAAATGAAAAAAAGTTCTTTTAATGATTATAGATACGATACAGCTAATGAAAATCTTTTGTGAAGTGGAATGACATCATCGCTGTAACCGTCGATAAAACTTCGAATGTCTTGAATCGATGAATCCCGTGAATCGCAGGTGTTCGAATGCAAAAACTAAGATAAAAATCCAAGACTCAAAATTGAATTGTGATTACAATCCAAGAATGTGTGGCGTTGACCTTCTTAATCAAGCACTAAATAATTACAGGATAAGCTTTCGTGGAATGAGTGTTGC
Organism: Cordilura impudica; assembly: GCA_963682025.1. NCBI lineage: Eukaryota > Metazoa > Arthropoda > Insecta > Diptera > Scathophagidae > Cordilura > Cordilura impudica. Next base: position 230,258,588 of record OY821520.1, on the reverse strand, counting down.
CGTTCGCCTTTCACTGAAATGATGAGTTCAATCATCGTCAATGCATGGCAGTTGTACATGGAAGCCAAGAGCTCAAAAATGGACCCACTGGAGTTTGTTCGTGCTATCGTCAGGCACTACCGACGAAATAACACGCAAACATCAAATCTAAAGGATCGGTTGTTCCTAGCACTTACCGCTAAAAATCAATTTGCGGAAAGATTGGAAAAACCGTTACTCTGTCGTCAATGCCACAATCGAACAAGATGGATTTGTGGACTATGCGACGTAGGTCTGTGTGTAGAAAAGGAGTGCCTCAAAAGTACTTGTTCTTAAAAAATACATTTTCTTTAAAAATAAATTTTTAAAAAAGTTCCTCTTATTATAAAGTAAATTTTGTTAAAGAAATACATTTTCTTAACAAAAAAAGGTTTTCTTAAAAAAATTTAATTTCCTTAAAAATTAGCTTTTCTTAAGAAACATTTTTTTCAAAAAAACGAAACTGTTTTTAATAAAGTACCATTTTTAAAAAAAGTATATGTTATATATAAAATTCTTCTGTCGCGGTGTTTGTGGTAAAATTCCGCCGAAACGGCTCGACCGATTCTCATGAAATTTCGTGCGCATATTGGGTAGGTTTGAGAGTCGGACAACGTCTATCTTTTTTTTGATAGGGCCACTGGGAGGGGTAGCCCCCATACAAAGTGAACTTTTAAAATCAGATATCTGGAGTACTATGATAGCCATAAGTGCCACGCCCACTTGAGATATCAAAAAAAAATACCTGTTGTTCGTTTCTGAGACCTACCCAACATCCACACAAAATTTCATGAGAATCGGTTAAGCCGTTTCGGAGGAGTTCAATTACAGAGACCGCGACACGAGAATTTTATATATAAGAAGTTAAACTCCTTTTTTTGTTTTTTTATTTTTCTATTTAGTGCGATTTGACTGCAATTCAGAATGTATGTATGTTTTATCATTGGAAATTTTTGTATGTATAAATGGACCCGATACGTGGCGCTGGGGTAAAGTCATTTCGAATATTCTTATTTACGGTGCGATTTTACTGAAACTAAGAATGTACATATATGTATGTTAGATGATTCCAAAAATTTTTTTATTGGACCCGGTAGATGGAGCTGGCGTTCGAAAAATAATGAGTTGTCAAATTTATTAAAATTTTATAAGTTCCAAGATTCACAAACGTTTTTATATACAAATATTCTAACCAAAAAGGAAGGAAAATTGCATTAGCTATTGCTTTATCCGGAATAGCCGCAGCATTATTGCATGGTGCTCGTACAGCTCATTCAGCACTCAAATCACCGTTAAATGTACAAACGAATGAGAATGCCGTATTAATATATAAAAAACATTCCGGTATGACAAAAGTTCTGCAAAAATGCAATATTATTATTTGGGATGAATATAACATGGCTTACAAACATTCCTTAGAAGCACTACAAAAAACTTTAAAAGATTTGAAAGGCAATGAAAGATTTTTTGGTGGAGCTCTCATTTTATTATCCATGATCCAACGGCTGACCAATTTTCAAAACAACTACATGGTTAATTGGAAGAACTATTTAAGCCGCAAAAAATTTCGATGTCGATAATATTAATGTTATTATTCAGGACGTGATTGATTCTGAAAGTGTTACTTCAAATCTATGGATAGTGTTGTTGAAGAAAATGAAGCAGTCAATTATCCAACAGAATTTTTGAATTCACTTGATGTGCCCGATCTACCTCACCATTTATTAAAATTAAAAGTTGGTTCTCCAATAGTTTTGCTACGTAACCTCACCGCTCCGAGACTATGAAATGGAACCAGGTTAATTGTTGAGAGAATAATACCCAATGTTATTGAGGCCACAATTCTCAAAGGCAAATTTAAAGGAAAACATGTCTTGCTGCCAAGAATTCCTATGATTCCTACCGACACACCGACAACATTCAAAAGATTGCAATTTCCGAACAGATTGGGCTTTACCATGACCATCAATAAATCTCAAGGACAATCATTGCACATATGTGGTTTGGACCTCGAAAACAGTTGTTTTTCCCGTGTCGGTAAGCCAGCAGATTTATTAATTTACTGCCAGAATAAGGAAACTAAAAATATTGTTCAGTCTTTTTAGAATTACAATGATAGAAATATATTGGTCATTCTTATACATATGTATGTTACAATATGTATTTATTTTAATTTTCATAAATAAAAAAGGTTTTTTTTTATCAGTTTTAATACTAACAAATGCACAAACGTTTTTTTTATATAGATATATACAGATTCTAACTAAAATTAAAAATTCATTGAGGGCAAAACAACGTTTGCCGGGTCCAGCTAGTATTCTTATAAAAGTACATTTCATAGAAAAGAAACTTTTTTTAAAGTACGTTTATTTCAAAAAAGAATACAATTTTGTAAAAAAAAAGTGCCTTTTATAAAAGTACTTTTTATAAAAGTACCTTTTCTAAAGTACCTTTTCTCAAAATTCTTTTCCTAATTTTTCATAATAAAATAATGAATATTTATCATATGTTCATGTTTGTAAATAACATTGAAAACTTGTGTGGAAAATATGAAGGAATTAGTTTTTAATTAAAAAAAAACCAATTTAGGTAAATAGTCGTATTTTTTTGCCAAATAGCTACTTTATTGTGATTACACTTTTTTCTGTTGTACCTCAAATGCATTTTTTTATTTTAAAAATGGTTTGTTGCCAAAATGGCTATATCATTATTTGCGGCTTAAGTACGTTTTTTTGTTAATAATTTAATAAAATATTCAATGCTACAATTTAAATGCATATGAGTTATATATTTTTTGTAATATTTAGTGTTAATTATACGCTAAGGTTTTTATAAGTAAATAAATATTATTAAATAATTGCCTAAATACAAACATTATTCTAATATGTATGTTTAATAAACAATACATTGGAAAAAATCATTGTCACAACGTACGAGTAATATTAATGTTAAAAGAAATAATATTCAACATACGTACGGGTCGACTATGAAATTTAAACAAGATAAAATATCTATAAATTATATTGATATTTTATCAAACGGTAAGAAAATGTTAGTGGGATGTGTATACCGGCCAAATAAAAGGTTCGCTTTTTCGAATTTGTTTTCGACGTTGGCAACACTTGCTGTTGCATATGATGACGTTGTTATGTGTGGAGATTTTAATTCCACTAGTAAGTGGAAACCGATTTAATCGATAATATGTCATCTTTTGGTTTTACACCCACTAATACAATAAACCCAACACACCAGAAGAACATTGCTCGATATTTTTTTTGTGGGTAATATATCAAATGTTATATTGTATGATCAGGTGTCTGCCCCATGTTTCTCAAAACATGATTTGATATTTTTAACTTAAAATTTCAAGGTTCAACGAGCACAACAAACAATTAACTATCGTGATTAAAAAAAAAATAGATTATAATTTGCTACAAGAAAATTTTTATCGTGTTAATTGGAATGATATGTATTTCATTGTTTCTGTTGATGAGCAAGTTTTATTGGTTGAAAAAATATTCAACGTCTTTACGACGATACTGTTCCATTAAGATCAAAGATTCTAACAACAAAATCAAAACCATGGTTTTCTAATGTCTTAAGACAACTTATCCACAGCAGGGACTTGGCTTACTCAAGATGGAAGCGCTTTAGAACACCTGAATTGAAATCAGAATATATAGCCGCTAGAAGGATTGTTAATGCCAACATAAGAAGTGCAAAAATTTAATATTTTTCTTGTCGTTTTAGTGCCGCAGTTGACTGTAGACAGACATGGAAGGAAATTCGTGAAATTGGAATTGTTAATGTAGATAAGACAAATAACTGTCAAGTCGATGCTGATGCAATAAATAACTCATTTACTTATATACCTGTGATACCAATCAATAAAAACTTTTACAACTTTTCATGCTTGAATACAAGTAATGCCTCAAATAATGTTAATAATTTTGAATTTTCTTGCGTTAGCCAATCTGATGTCTTTTCAAGTTTTTCGTCTATGAAATCTAACGCAGTGGGCTGTGATAATATGCACCCAAAGTTTATAAAAATATTGCTGCCATTAGTCTTACCTTATGTGACGTAATTATTTAACACAATCAATATCTCCAGTACTTTTCCATCTAAATGGAAACACGCAAGAATAGTTCCATTGCCAGAAACAAATACGGAGTTCAGGCCCATAGCAATTTTAGATTATCTATCAAAAGTGCTAGAAAAACTTTTGCACCTGCAAATGAGCTTGTTTATCAAAGAAAACAATTTGTTAACCGATGCACAGTCAGGATTTCATTCACATCATAGCTGCGTATCTGCTTTGTTGGATGTCTACGAAAACATTCGAAGTGAACTAGATAATGGTAATTTAAATTTTTTGGTGCTGCTTGACCATTCGAAGGCCTTTGATACGGTTGACCATAGCACACTTTGTATGAAACTTATGCACTTTTTTAAGTTTTCTGATGCCCCAACGAGGCTTTTTTCTTCTTACCTAACAAATCGATGGCAATCCGTTAACGTGAATAACACATGGTCTAATCCTTTAAGACTCATCAGAGAAGTGCCTCAAGGGTCAATTCTTGGACCCTTACTTTTTTCAATTTATGCAAATTATCTACCAAAACAGCTTTCACATTGTAAAATTCACATGTATGCAGATGATGCTCAATGCAATCTGTTGCCGCTAATATAGCTAGCCTAAACGATAATTTACAAAAGATTTTTCTCTGGGCAACAGCAAATGGACTTTGTCTTAATCCAAATAAGTCAAAGTGCTTGATAATTCATAAAAGAACAACTGATCCTGCCATAAATGATGATATTTTAATAAATGGGTAAAAAATAGCAATTGTAAATTCTGCCAAGAACCTTGGGTTGGTTTTTAATAGCAATTTAACATGGACAAATCATGTAAATGTACAAGTCGGACAAACCTACAATAAGTTAAGGACACTTTGGTCATCACAATATTTCACCCCTTTACGAATAAGAATTCTACTCGCTAAGACACATCTAATTCCAAGTTTAATTTACGGATGTGAGCTTTTTGCAAGCTGCGATTCTACCAGCATAGAAAACTTAACATTATCTTCAACAATGTTATAAGATATGTGTATGTATTGCGAAAGCATTCTCAAGTCTCTCACATTTCAACAAATATTTATGGCGTCTCGTTCGATAGCCTTCTGAAGATCCGTGTACTTCATTATCTACACAAAATTATCAATAAACAAACCCCACTATACCTTTTCGAAAAAATTCGGTTTGCAAGATCGAAAAGAGGAAAAAACCTTATTATTCCATTTCACCGTTGTCTTGCATCTGAAAGGCAGTTTTACTTGTATGCTTCACGTCTTTGGAATATTCTTCCACATACCCAACAACCTTATAGCAACGCTAATAGTTTTAAGCAGTTTTTATTTAAAGCTTTTGAGCAAGCTTAAATGTAATTTACTGTATGTGTATTTTTTTGGAATAATTGTTCTACTATATGTTTGCCTTAATGTAATTTTTGGATATTGAATTTCTGTGCTTTAAATATAAGATTAAATCTTGTTGTACAGGAAATAGAAAATAAATAAATAAATATATAAATAAATAAATAAATATATAAATCGATGCTGAAAGTTTGCTGCCACAACATTATACTAATTTACAGTGTACATTTATTTTTTAGTTAGAAATAAATTGTACATCTTTTCTTAAATTGCGATTCTGTCTTTGTTGTGGTCATTGTATTTTTAAGCACTAAAAAATTATAATAGAAAGAAAACATTGAAAGGAAATACGGGTACAATTTGCATATAAATTTTTATATAAATGGATATCGATAGTAAATCATACTATTTGAATACAGCAATACATTAAATCTCTATTGTTAAATGACTTATGGACATCTGTTAAATAAACTAAAAATTTGCTTATTCTTCTTCGTTCTATGAAATACGATTCTTTTTTTTCCTACCTGTAAAACCCTTTCTTCTGCTTGAACTACAACAAACACATAAATAGCTCAACAACATACATTAAAATGCTAAGTTATGATAGCCGAATTTATGATAAATAAAAAGAAGAAATTATAACTCTAAAAAAAAGAAAAAAATATAACAAAGGAAGTCATAATTTTTGCCGTTTTAAACAATAGATCTACAACATGTCCATGTAGGTCAATGCGGTGTGCAAAAACGACTTTGAAGATTTATGATGTAAAGTATTCATATTTTAAAATATGATTAAATCTTATTATTAATAATGTTTCACCAACGAAAACTAAAACAAAGGAGTAGTATTCTTTTCGCCGAAAAAAAGTTCAAAAGTCTTGGCAATGAATGATGTTAACAAAATCGTGTTAACAATATAAATCAATTTTTCATTATCTTGTTTGTTGGAAAGTCCAAAATTAAAACGACAATAAAAATTTAAAATTTATTCCGAATTTTGAATTCTGCTTGAGATATATAAAAAAAATTTAAGGCTTTGACGTTTTCGGCCGCATTTTATAGTTGATTTTAACAAGTTTCTTTTTTCTTTTTGTTGTTTGTTGAAAAACCTGCACTTATTAAAAGTTGTATCTGTTCTGAGATAATATTTGTTAAACAAAAAATCTTAGTTTTTTTGCATCATATTAACAAATATTAAAAAAAAAAATATCAACTTGCAATAGCAATCAACTGTCTGAGGGGCAAAAGAATAAAATAAAATAAAGATGTTGGTGACAAACCCATAATTTAAGAGCATTAAAAAGAAACATCTTCATTTAAGTGGTGGTTTTTTCAAATAAAAATTGTAATAAAACGAGATTTATGTACAATTTACTTTGTTATTTTTTGTAAGATTTATGGCAAACATGTTATTTTCATTATTGCTGGTTAATAGGATTCTAAAGAAGAAGAAAAAAAGGGACAAATAATGTGATATTAATACTTAACCAAGAACAAAAGAAATTCTTTGTTTTATTTATTAAAAAGTTTTGAAAAAATTAAAACAAACACCATGCGAAACAAAATATTTTTGGTTTTAGATAAAAAAAAATAAAAAATAAATAAAAAATGGGGTTTTCAATTTCAAATCATAAAACTGGGTTTCTTCAACCCCTTAAAATTCAAAAAAATTTTAACAAATACTGCACCTTAGTATTAAAATATAATACTCTTGCGTTAAGGATTTCTAAGATTTATGCATTAGTGATTTTTAATAATAAATTTATTCGTAACGAGATACTTAATACAAATAAAAAAATTATATTGTAATGCGTAACCCAACATTTGAACATTTTAACAATTCTACCAATAATCCATAAACCAATAGAACTAAAGGTTCTTTTAAAGAAAGCACTATAATTTTTCTTTTTAAAGAAAGATGTCTTTTTTGAGAAAAGAAAATTTGTACAGAAAAGCTACTATTTTAAGGAAAGAAAAGGTACTTTTTTTAAGAAAAAACTCTATTAAACCTTTAAAACCCGATATTGCCTATAGGCAGCGTTTTATATTTTAGCTTATAAGTCCAGCAATTTTTATTTTTTTCTACTACGGTTTTTTTCTCAGAGAAGCTTGATATATTGTGCCAGTCTAAGACTTTGAAATAGATATCAATTCATATTTAGGTCTAAACTAACAACTACATAAACTTGAAAAATGTTTAACCACGCCCCAATTAATGCGGGCATGAAAGGGGTAAGGAAATGTACATTTGTTAAGATAATTTACTTTTTTAGAAAACGCAATTCTTTAAGAAAAGTTTTTTTTTCAGAAAATACACTTTTTTAAGAAAACGATCTTCTTAAAGAAAATTTATTTTTTAAGTAAAGGTACATTTAAAAAAAGGCACATTATTAAGAAAAAGCACCTTTTTAAGAAATTGCATGTTTTTAATATAAGCAACTTTATTAAGAGAAAGTCCTTTTTTAAGTAAAGATACTTTAAAAGAAAATTTACTTTTAAAAAAGGTACTTTATTCAGAGAGGTACTTTTTTTAAGAAAATATACATTTTTAAGAAAAGTTACTTGTTAAGAAAAGAAACCTGTTTAAGAAATTTTACTTTTTTAAGAAACGGCACTAATTCAAGGAAATGTGCTTTTTTAAAAAAGAGTTAACTTTTTAGGATATGGTACCTTTTTTTTAAAAAAATGTGCTTTTTTAAGAAAAGCTACTTTTTAAGATATGAAAGTTTTTTAAAACAAGGTGCTTTTTTTAAATTATTTTTGTTTCAAGAAAACGAACTTCTGTAAGGAAATGTTCTTTTTTAAGAAAATGTACTTTTTTAATAAAAGGCACTTTTTTAAGAAAAATAACTTTTAAAGAAAAGGTAATTTTTTAAGAAAAATAACTATATAAGAAAAGGTCATTTTTGTTTAGGAAAAGGTACTTTTCTAAACATATTCTTTTTAAAGAAAAGCTTAAAAATTTTTTATAATGGTACTTTTTAAGAAAAGGTACTTTTTCAAGTAAAAATGCTTTTAAGAGAAAAGATTCTCTTGAAAGAAATTGTACTTTGTAACGATTTTTGATCTTTTTTATTTCACAACTAATTTACTTCCAACACTGGTGGTGACTATTTTGTGGAACTAGCTCCCGAAATTCGAGTGCAATTCATAGGCAGCTTTATTTTTCAACAATTTTATGGTTTATTATTATTGTGAATGAAAATAAGAAAATCATTAATAAACATATTAACAAATTTAATAAAACACACATAGCATATGTATAATTTTATATATGTGTTAGTAGCAACTTTAAATGCAATTTACTCAAAATAAAGGAAAATATTCAAAAATCTGTAAATCCGCAAAACGGCTAAAAATAAATACCTTTAAAATAATAAACGTTTGATCAAAATCGGGATAAAACAGTTGAACAAAACATCGGTCACAAAAAATCACATAGACTATTAATATTATAGATTACTCTTTAGTGTACTTGGTACGAGTATTTGGTATCTAGTTATATAGGGTTAATTGATTACCTCGAAGAGAAATAATTAAGATTCTACATCATTTCCTTGATTTTTCAATAAATCTTTAAACGTAGTATACTTAACCAGTATTATTATTATAATAAAAACAAAAAAAGGAAAACAAATTTAATTTAACTTAAAGCAACATATAAATAATAATCCTTACACAAGATTTATTTTTTTATTAAAAATGTGCTTAATATATACAAAAAAATGTAAAGTGAGGTATAACAACAGCATAAAACAAAACTAAGAAAGAAACAAAACAAATATCAAAATAATTAAACTCTTTCAACAGCTTGGACAGACATCAATTGCATCAAAAGCCTTTAATGTCACCATTGATGGAATCCAAAAGCAAAAAAATTTTAAGTTTAAATAAAACAAACAAGTTCAATATGAAAACTAATTATTTTTTTATGTATAAACTTATTATCTCATTAAACAATATTTCCAAATACACTTTTGTTATTCCATAGTAGTGATGCGAATTCCACCGAGATGCAAACCATTTCTTTTTTTACATTCTCGTTCCCTGATATTCATAAGGTTGAATGACTACATAACGACTTTCCAATTTCTTATTTAATTAATATTCTTTTTTACATTGTTCCTCAAATATTTTATAGACACACACGTAATATTAACAATTATGAAATAAAATTTACAATTGATTGTAAACCTAAACTTAAAAATATTCTAAGCTATGATTTTTTCTATTATTTACAATTTTGATTGAATACTGTTAAAATAAAAAAAGATGAATTAATAAACTAAATAAAAGAGGAATGTTATATGTAAAAATCATGTGGCTAAATTAAAAGATCTGAATATAGGGGCAATTCATTGAAATGTAAGAGCATTAGAGTTGCCAGAGGTGTTTTAATGTATTCTATGGGCGGGTAAATTGTGCTCCGAGGGTCAAAACCAACTGACTCTAATACTGTATAACTTAAGATATTTTAAGAGATTTTTTTCTACCCTATATGTGTCATTTTTATACGAGGCATGACATACAATTTTTCTATTGTTACGTAAGTCAGTGTAGCTGGATAAGAAAACCGCGCCAGACTGAATATAGCCGGAAGACAAAACAGCATGCCTCTCCTATCCAAGCTTCACGAATAAACTTCAAGGTTTGACAAAGTGCGTAACAACTTTAAAAGAAATAATAACTTTGAAGGAAAAGGTACCTTTTTAGAAAAGATACTTTTTAGAAAGATATTTTTTTAGTAAAGGTACTTTTTTAGGAAATGTTCCTGTTTAGAAAAATGTACTTGCGAAGAAACGTGCGTTTTTATGTTGAGGTGCCTTTTAAGAAAATGTACTTTTTTAAGAAAAGTAACTATTTTAAGAAATGGTAGTTTGTTAATAAAGTTGATTTTAAAAGAAAAGACACTTTTACAAGAAAAAGTGCTTTTAAAAGAAAAGGTACTTTTAAAAGAAAAGGTACTTTTAAAAGAAAAGGTACTTTTAAAAGAAAATGTACTATTAAAAGAAGAGGTACTTTTAAAGAAGAAGGTACTATTTTTTAGCAAAGGTACTTGTTTTAGAAAAGATACCTTTTTTTTTAGAAAATTTACTTGTTTCTAGAACAGGTACTTTTGTAGAAAAGGCATTTTTTTAAAGAAAAATAGCAGTATAATTTAGTGTGCCAGTATAATCTAAATGAGATTTTAGAAGTTTTAATATATAAATCAGCGGTCCTTCAACACTCATATTAAAGCGAATTTTCAATGCCAAGAATGATATCAAAAGGATCTATTGAACATATTGTTTTACCTACTTGCCATAACATCCTTAGTGCCTTATGGTTTTTGGCAGATATTTAAGATTTTAGTAAATTGAAAACAAAAAACAGATTATATAGAAAATTTATATACGAAATTTAAAAAAAAAAAACATAAATGCTGATATCTCAACTCCTATAAAGATAAGATTACTGTCATCCTGTATTATTTGTCACTTATTCTGTAATAGAATACAACACTCATATTGTCTGTATATGTTTTATGTAGTGAATGACCTTTGTTAAGATGTGTTATCATATATCTGTATTGATATCATAACAATAGATATTTTTGCTGAGTCAACAAAAATATTTTTTATTATAAATACAATAGAGACCAGCAAAGTTTTTTGCTACCCCTATGAAATCTTGGTATCTTACAAGCTAATATTAGGCAAGTATTCATCTATTAGAGATATAGTTAAGGAACCAATTTCAGAAGTCATGATCCTTTATTTTATAAAAAAAAAATGTATGAAAACATCATTTAACAAATAAGTCTATAAATTTGTTAATGTCTTCATTAACATTTTGCTGGTGCAGCCATATGAAATTTCAATTGTTTAGTAATGACTCGTTATTATAAAAAAAAATCGTAAGTACGTACTTATGCCATTTGTCTCACAAACGCTGGTAGCAACATTTGCAATTAAAATCAGCCATAAAATGACAGCAATAAAATTGACTATTGTTTGCTAATAGTATTAAGAGTCACTAGAATAAAAAATTGAGTTGTTTTGCATTTCTATGTGCCAAATTGTGGAGTGCAAAATAGATAAATGTATATTAGGATTTGTAGAAGATATTTAAGAAAAGTAAAGAATTACAAAAGTAATAATTTACTGTAAACTGCGTTTACACTATTTTATTTCGTGATCTCGTCTCAAAGCATTATATTTAAAATACATATATATATATATCTTTATATATCTATTTACAGTAGCTAAAAGCCATACCTGTATACTTTTCGTTGGCTTTTTAATGTTTATTAACTTCAGCTTTCAATAAATCTTTTATGTTACATTAAGCTGTAATAACTCTGGGCTATAAATATTAAAAAAAAAATATCTCCACTTTAAGCACGATCATTTTTTGTTATGTAAGGAGTTCTGGTAAACTTTAAAATTTAGAATTTTATAACAAAATTACCTTTAATTGAAAAAGCATCTTTTATCAGAAAATATATTTTTCCTGAAAATATGCTTTGTCTTAAAAACTACATTTGTTAATAACAGCGCAATTTCCTGAGAAGGTAGTTCTTGAGATTTATTTTTTTAAATGACTGTGTGTAAATGGGATCGAATGATACACATCAAATATAAAACATCATGGCTTAACTTATTTGTTTCCTTTGTACGGACATCTGTTACAATAGAAAAAATTCTTTCAGCATCTGCATCTGCATTCGCAAGAATTTTTATAATTTTGCGAAGTTACAAAATACCAAGATATCTTTGAAATATTTAGATTTACTTATTTTGGACCAAAGTTGATCTAAATCTAGTTAGACAACGACTTTCTTTCATGTTCAGAAAAATTATACGTCATAGTTACCCATTCTCGTGTAAGCGGATTAATATCAATTTGAAATTTTCACATAACAATTTAAATTGAAAACAAGTAAGAAAATTATAGTCGGTGTAGATCGACTATACGTTACCCTATACCATGGTTTAGAGACCCTATCTCTTCGATCCAACTAATTGGAAACAGAAAATAAACATATACCAAATTTGAATGCCACTGTTATTAATTTTTTTGGTTGCAGATATGAAAAAGTTCATATCGGGTGCTATATTTATATGAGGACTAGGTCGAAAAATGGACCGATCCTGACTATATTTCGTAAAGTCACTTATATACACAAACCAAATTTGAGAAAAATCTGTGCAATATTTTTGTTTTTTGAGAGATTTAAGTGAAGATCGGGAAGCAGCTCTATATGGGGCCTATGACTAAGAATTTTCCTATAGGGATTATTTTTGGTCTACTGATTAATGGATACAATGAACACATACTAACCCAATTTGACTAAGATCTGTGCAATAATTTGGATCTTATGGCAATTTATGTCGATTTAATAGGGGGACATTTGTATGGGGACAAGGTCTGAACATGGACCGATTTTCATCAATTTTAATATCTTTCATCCTATGGTCGATAAAAGCTTATATGTCAAATCTCATTAAAATATATGCATATTTGCAATCTGTAGTTTGATTACAAAGTTTACATGGACACACAGACGGACGGACGGACGAACGGACGAACGGACGGACGGATGTCGTTAAATCGAATCAGATAGTGAAATATTTTCGGTAGTTACAAACAGCAGCACAAAGTCATTATACCCAAACCACATAGTGGTATAGGCCATAAACATTTTATTTATGAGCTGATTCAGGATTAGGAAATTCCATTCCCTTATATACTAATTCACTTTTTAAAGGAAGTCTTTTTTGTGTTTCTTCAGGAGCCATATATCATCGAACTAATATTTGCCAAATTATATTGATGCCTCAGAATTTTTATATATGGAATATTGTCAGATAAATTTTGTCCAAAAAACATAATTATAAGTAAAGTTATAAAATATTCTGGATTTTCTCGGTAAACAAAAAATATGAAAAAATTCAAAACAATCCAACATTTTTATCAAAATTAAAAATCTGTCCTTTATTCCCTACACTCCACTTTTTTTTTTTTTTTTTTTGAAATCCCTACAAAAAGGGAATTGTCCCTACATCTGATTAAACCTTATATTTGTATCCTAAAAAGATATTCTAGAATATGTTTTCCAGAATCGGTGGTGAAAGAAACCGTTTTGAAACTTAATATGTGGGATACATTTCGTATTCGTGAAATGGTTTTTGGTCTCCAAATATATTAGATGAAATTATTTTTGGTTGATGTTCTGACAACAAACAAAATATTAAAGCTTTACTGCCAGAAATAATTTGATTATATTATTACTTCTATGAAGTATGTTCATAACTTTAGTTACTTGGAGTATAATTGGAATAAACATTTTCCCGCACGTTACAAAAAAGGTAAAAGTAAAAATATAATTTTTTATTTTGTTAAAAATACATGGCATACATTTTGTAATAAACGTGACTTCCTGGGGAAATTGTAAATAAATTTCTACCATCAAATAAAATTATAAATAACTTTAAAGTTATGCATTAAACCGTGAACTGAAGGAAAGAACTGCGATAACACTTTTTTAAATATAATAACTCTAAAACACGTACTTCAAAAGCCCAGCTAAAAATTCAGGGACGACCACAGCAACAAAATACATATAAAAATAAATACGCATAGAGGTACTTGATATCATAATTATAATTTGAGTAGCAAAAAAAAACTTGTATTCGTACATGATTTTAATTAAATTTTTATAAAGTTTATGAGCTGTTCATATTAAAATACAAGAACGACAAGGTTAAAATTTTTTTTTTTTGAAAACCAAATGACACATAAGTATGTGAGAGTGGTTTTTCTGTGAATGCATGCATATATGTATTAGGTATATGAGTTAATTTCAAGACCACCTGAACTCTTTTATAGTAGAGACCATATTTTAGAACCGCAAAATAATGTTTCTATTTTTACCTAATAAATAAAAAAAAAATGTGTTTAAAATGCAATATTTTTTATTTTTCAATAAGAGATGAAAACATAAGCTTTTTGCTAAAAACAAAACAAACAATATCTTTCCATTAAGTTGAAATAAGTTAAATAATAAAATAAAATTAAAACTTTTTTAGAAAGAAACTTTTTATAAAATAAAAGTGGATTATTTTTCAATTATTTTTTATCGTTTGAATATACTAACGGTATATGTAATAGGCCGTTTCGCCAAAAACTTTTATTTTTATTTGTGCAACTCCCAAAGTGGCACATAGTCGGGGAAATCTATTTTGTCCCATAAAACGGTTTTGTTTTTTTTTCACAAAATCTTTAATTTCTGAAAAGTGTCAGTCTACTTCAAAATAACTAACTGCAGTAAAAGTAAAAATTCAATTCGAGAATTGGGTCAGTACATTGAAACTAAATCAATTACGTACGTCTTTTCTTTATTTGAAACCGATCTGTCAGTTGTGTTTAAGGATAAATAGTAAAAACTAAAACAAAATCATTTATTTTCACCATTTTTCAATGAGATCAATGAGGAAACACGACAATCGCAGTGGATTTCCAATGAAAGGTATTTAAACAGCTTTCAAATATAGAAAAAAATCATAATAAAAGACTACCAAATCGTGTACAGAATAGTACAACTCAGCGAGGGAGATAGCATTGTATAAACACAACGGGACCATTACGGTTTTATCTATACCTGGGATTCCCACATTTTTACCAGACGAGCCGCACTATTAAAACCACATATTTTTCGCGACCCACCTGTAAAAAACACCAACGAAAGACATAAAAACTTTAATTTATATATTTATTAAAAAAATTAAGAACTCTAATTTATATATATATACATTAGAGCGCCCATGATATACATAGAAAAATTGAAAACTGGTTTTTTTCCGCTCCCCGCTCATTTTCTAGTATATTGGGCATAAAAAATAACATCCGCGCAAAAATTTTTTCAATCGGATGCAAACCGGCCAGTCCGTCACGACTTTTAGCCCTAAAAATGGAGTAAAATTAGTTCCAAGCTTTGATGAGCTATAACTCGTAAGCCAGACGACTTTCGGAAAATATACCTTAAGTATTTGTATTTCAAATATATAGGGACATATTTTTCTCCTACATGTTTTTGATGTAGCTATGATTCTTCATGGTGTTTTAAGAGATCAAACTTCAAATTTTAAGTCAAATTTTTTTCAAACGTAAATTAGTATATTTATTTATAAATCTATCTAGGTTTGACTATTGCCAAATTGAAGTTCGACCACTTAAAACATCATGAAGCGTCATAGCTAGGTCAAAAATGTGTAGGAGAAAAATGTTTGCCAATATATTTGCAATACAAATGCGTAAGGTGTATTTTCCGAAAGTCATCTGGCTTACGAGTTATAGCTCGTCAAAGCTTGGAACTAATTTTACTCCATTTTTAGGGTTAAAAGTCGTGACGGACTGGCCGTTTTGCATCCGATTGAAAAAATTTTTGCGCGGATATTATTTTTTATACTAGAAAATGAGCGGGGAGCGGAAAAAATAACACTTTTTGTTTTATGGGCGCTCTAATATACATACATAAATATTTCAGCATTTTTAAGAGGATACATGAGATGAATGAGCTTGTTTTTTATTTTTTTCGATAACATCTTCAACATATACTTTTGCGTTTGTTATATTCAGGCGAAATGAGTTTGACAACTGTAATTTGTTTCGATATTTATTTTTTATTGGAATCATTGCCGAAAATCTAACTTCGCATATATATGACGTTGTGAAAGGAAGTAATGTTCTTACCGCTGCAGTGTGTAGAATAGGATGTGTGTTTGCACTGACAACCAAAACTGTAACAATTTCGTACGGTCAAAATTCAATTTTACATCGACTTTTGTCGATATACCGGTAACTAAATAACTTTGAAATGGATTTATAACCCATGTATATTTCGCAAAATTTTTCATTTCTTCATAGAAATAAAAATCAAAATTTTCCGTAAGTCTGTCCAAATGTTCAATTATTAAAGAAATTAAATCATTATCTGGTGTTACTTCGTTTTCAGTGATAAAAGTTTGGAGTGTATCAAAGCAGTCAAATTTATAATCTGGAACATTATTTTTCCACAACATAAGTTTCCTTGTAAAAGCTCTAATTTTACTATGAACCGAAAATATATCAGTCCCATTTGTTCCTTGTAATTGTAAATTTAATTCGTTCAATTTCGAAAATATGTCAGCTAATTAAGTCAGTAAGAGTGCATATTAAATATCGCGTAAAGTTCTTGTATACTCATTTTGTTTAAATTCACTTAAATATATTGCAACTTCTTCGCGAAGTTCAAAAAGTCTTGTCAGGACTTTACCTCTCGATAGCCAGCGGACTTCTGTATGCAGAAGTAGAGATTTATGTAAACTTCCCATTTCTTGGCAGAGTTTTTGAAATAAACGTGATTGTAATGCTTTGCTCTTGATAAAATTTACAATTTTTATTGCTGTCGTCTGAGCAGTATTGAGACTTTTTGGTATATTTTTGGATACTAACGCTTCTCTATGAATAGGGCAGTGAGTTCATGTTGCATTTGGACATTTTTGAAGACAGCGTGTCACAGCACCATTGTTTTTACCACGCATTGCTCGTGCACCGTCGCTACATATTCCGACGCAGTTTTTCCATTCAAGTTTTTTTAATGTCATATAATTGTCAAGCGTATCGAAAATTATTTCACCAGTTCCGCGAGTGATTGGTTCACAAAAGAATATGTCTTCAAAAATCTCTTTGCTCCATATAAACAGAATGAATAAACCTTGTACCGTTGTAACCGTTGATTCATCCAATTGCAGCGCAAAAAGTCCACTAACCTGAATTCTATGGACAAGCTGATTTTCTACCCATTCGGACATTTCATCAATTCTACGAGCAACTGTGTTATTCGAAAGTGGAATTGCATCAACTTCTTACAAGCTTTTTTCTCCATACATAACTCCAACAACATCTTTTTATCGCTGGAAGCACTAATGATTCTCCAATGGTGTGTGGTTTACCAGATTGTGCAATTCGCAAACTAATGAGATATGAGGCGAACATGGCCTTTTCACTAATGCTGGTGAAGTGTGAAAGTTCTCTTTTTAAATGATTTAATTCCTGTAATTTAGATTTAAAATAATCCACTGTCTTATTTTTTAAATCTGGATGTTTCGTTTCAAAATGTCGTAATAATTTTTATGTCGCCTACTTTCATTAGCAAGAATTTCTTGGCAAATAACACACAGAGGACGTGGATCATCTTCTTTACTATTTCATGTAAATCCAATTTTTAGATATTCAGAATCATATTTTCTTTTCCAACGTTTTGATGTTTGGATACTTGTTGAAGGATTCTCGCCAAATTTTCGCTTATCTGTTTCGGTTTCTACAGTGCTTTGTTTTTCTTTTTCTTTTTCTTTTTCCTTTTTGTTTTCATTTCCAAATGTGCGTTTTTGTCCAGGAGTTTTTTTCAACCATTTATCCATCGCGGCTATGATTCTTAAAAAAATTAATAATAAGAATTTGAAGACTTTTATTAATAACATGAAATACTAATTACTATGTTTACAAAATACTTACATTTGATTTTAGATTAAGTTTTTTATTAACGAAACACTATTTAATAATATAATTTTTCATTATCTACACAAAACAGTACTTACTCGAGAAGAAACATAACTTTTATGTAATGGTTGGCCGTTACACGTGGTTGCTTGTACGAGTATGTTTCGAATTATTCAAAATAAGTTTTAAACACCAAAAATTGCCAAGAAGTTTAAATTTGCAAACACCTAAAAATATGCTTTTGCCACAAACATAATTCTATATAAATATATATTGGGACAAGTTAACTAAAATCAAATTACTAATGGTGTTTTCTTTCTAGCAAAAATGTTACACGTTTTTCATTCCGTTTGTAACGCATCAAAATAAATTCTTGAGGCCCCAAAAAAATATATTTTCTTATTCCTTATAACAAGGGAAGTTGATTTACCGATGACCGTCTGTCCGCCTGTCTTTGGAAATCACGATCACGCCGTCAATATCTAAGCTAGAATGTTCTTTTTATATATGTATAAAATCGTTTATTAACATCCCAAAGGAGTTGCTATTTAAAATCGTCAAAATCGGTCAAAGGGTTCACGAGCTATGAATGAAATTTTGAAAAAACTCTTGAACAAATAAAATTTTTCAGTGTGTTTGTTGTTTTTCTTATGATATGTTGTAATTCTTCGTATTGTTGAAGTCATTATAGTTGTGTGTATGTTGATACTGCACGTCTCACATTGGCCTAAGCAAGTTTTACCACATATTTTTTTATCATTAAAATTAAATATTAAAAATAAAAATTAATAAAAATTAAAAGTGGAAAATGGAAAATAAAAAATGAAAAATGGAAAATGAAAAATGGAAATGAAAATTGAAAAATGGAAAATGAAAATTGAAAAATGGAAAATGGAAAATGAAAAATGAAAAATGAAAAATGAAAAATGAAAATGAAAAATTGAAAATCAGAAATGAAAAATGTAAAATGGAAAATGAAAAATGAAAAGTGGAAAATGAAAATGGAAAATGAAAAATTAAAATGGAAAATGAAAAATTAAAAATTAAAAATGGGTAATGAGAAATGGAAAATGGAACATGAAAAATTAAAAATGAAAATTGAAAAATGGAAAATGAAAAATGAAAAATAAAAAATGGAAAATGGAAAATGAAAAATTAAAAATTAAAATTGAAAAATGGAAAATGAAAAATGAAAAATGGAAAACGGAAAACGGAAAATGAAAAACTAAAAATGGAAAATGGAAAATGGAAAACTAAAAATTAAAATTGAAAATTGAAAATTGAAAAATGGAAAATGTAAAATGAAAAATGATAAATGGAAACTGAAAAATGAAAAATGGAAAAAGGAAAATGGAAAATGAAAAATGAAAAATGACAAATAACAAATGAAAAATTAAAAATGAAAAATGAAAGATGAAAAATGGAAAATGGAAAATGAAAAATTAAAAATGGAAAATGGATATTCAAAAATTTTAAATTAAAAATGGCAAATGGAAAATGAAAAATTTATAAATTAAAAATGAAAAAAGAAAAATCGAAACTGGAATATGGAAAATGAAAAATGAAAAATGAAAAATGAAAAATGAAAAATGAAAAATGGAAAATGGAAAATGGAGAATGGAAAATGGAAAATGAAAAATTAAAAATTAAAAATGGAAAATTGAAAATGAAAAATTAAAAATGAAAAATGGAAAATGGAAAATCGAAAATGAAAAATGAAAAGTAGAAAATGAAAAATGGAAAATGAGAAATTAAAAACTAAAAATGAAAAACGAAAGATGAAAATTAAAAAGTGAAAAATAGAAAATGATAAATTAAAAATGAAAATTGAAAATGAAAAGGTGGAGGGTATCAAAGATTCGGCCCAGCCGAATTAAACACTCTTACTTGTTTTCTATTCTTGTGTTCTTTTCTAAAAAAAAACTCTCAACCTTGCGAAAGGGTAACGTGTTCCTTTCTAAAATTATCGCACTGTAAAATGTGAAAAAAGTGCATTTTTCGCATTCTAAAAAGTCGAAAGGGAGAGTCGCATAAAATAGCTGACATTTGTATTGATTATATACTTATGTGTATTTGTGTGAAGAAACAAAAAAAAATTGTTTTGTTTAAAATAAATTATTAATATGGAAAATATCAATGTCCTTTTATATTTATATTCTATTTTTTGGTGCCCAAGAATGTAAACGTCAAGAAAATCAGCTGTTCATTAAAAAAATATTGCAATGTTGTAATTTAATGTTCTATTCTGACCACTAAAAATGCAACATCTCAATGGGTGATGCAAACATTATAAAAATGTAACATTATAAAGTGTAAAATTTTTTTCAGAACAGAAAATATTAAAATTTTTGGCGACCCACACTTTCGGAAACATTGATCTATACTAATATAATAAAGAGGTAATGTGTGTTTGTTTGTTTGTTTATTTGTTTGTAGGAGGTAATCTCCGTAACTACGCATCTGATCTTCCTGAAATTTTCACAGAGTCTTACTACGGATATGGGAAGTGCTACAGGCTGCATTATTTTAAATATTTTTAGTGGGCGTGACACCTCCCATACAAAGTAAATTTTTAATATCATATGTATGCATTAAGTACTATGATAGAGAGAGCTTTGCAAATTTGTCTCAGGTCATCTATTACTAACGTGAGTAGTCAGACAAAAAAATGGGCGGGATTGGACAAATGCGCGTGGCACCCCCATACAAACTTAATATTAAATATTATATATCTGAATACTGTAATAGTGAGAGCCTTGGAACTTTGCGTGAGCCCTTTCATTAAGATTCTGGGGGGAGGTGGTTACATCTAGTATGAAAAAAATTTGCCATTATATATGGCAGAGCGTCACTGCACTGAAATAAAATTTATTTTAATTTCGTTTCAACTTTTTCACATATTCTAATTTTTCAAATCTCATTCTCTCCCTCTAATGCTGCTATATTATTACAAAAATTGATGAACACCGATTTTGTGAACAAAACAAGTTAGAAAATTTTAGTCGGTCTACCCCGACTATGCGATAACCTGTAGCATGCGTTCAGAGAGTTGGTCTTAGTTCCAACTACTTGGGTATAGAAAATAAGTATATACTAAATTTGAGCGGAATTTTTATTATTTTTTTGTGCATTTAGATCTGAAAAAGTTCATATTGGCTGCTATATTTATATGGGACTAGGTCGAAAAATGGACCGATCCCTATTATATTTGGAAGGTCACATAAGTTTTGCAAAAAAAATAAGCGATCCAAATTTGATAAAAATTTGTGCAATATTTTTGTTTTTTGTAGATTTAACTGAAGATAAAGAATCAGCTTTATATGGGTGCTATGACTAAGAATTGTCCTATAAGGTTTATTTTTGGACTACTACTTAATCGATGTAATAAACACACACAAATTATCATAGGCGACATTTAATTTTTCACAAGTCTTTCATGGCCACACAGACGGAAGGACATCGCTAAATTGATTCAAAAAGTTATTCGAGATCGACCGGTATACCGGTAGTTATAAACACCACCACAAACTCATTATATCCTGATGACATGGTGGTAAAGGCTATAAAAATGAGCAAAAAATAGAATGGAAAATAAATCGCGGAAATAAAAAAAAAATATTATCTTATGAAAATTTCCATAGTTACACCGAAACTTCATTATGGAAAACCATAAAAGTTTTTAAACGAAATTTAACCCAACACTACTAAAATGTCACCCAATATAAGTGTAATATTTCGCAAACTATGAAATTTCATCAAAATTTTTATGCGATTTGTCATTATTGATTTTCGGTTATTATGTCATAATGACTTTATTCTGATGTGTGTAACTAAAAAAAATATTTGACCTAGACCCGTCTTTTATTTTACCGACCGCCGCAGAATTACTTTCTGAGTCAATTTAGTGATATCCGTCCATCCGACCGTCCGTCTGTGTGTCCATTTATACGTTGTAATCAAACTACGGGTCGCAAGTATGAATATATTTATACGCTATATATATATACGCTATTGAAATTGGTGAAAATCGGTTCATCTCCACACCTAGCCCCGTACAAATGACCCCTGTGAGATCGATTTAAATTGCCATAATAACCAAATCATCATATAGATCTCAGTCAAATTGGGTTTGTATATCTTTATTATATCCAGTTATCATTAGTGCAAAATAAACACTTTATATCATAGCCCCCATATGAAGCTACTACCTGATTTTCACTCAAATCTATAAAGAAACAAAAATATTACACAGATTTTACTCATATTTGGGTTGTTTAAGCTTTTCACCTTACCAAATACTTTGATCAGGATTGGTCAATTTTTCGATCTATTCCGATATGAAATTTTTCATATTCAAAGGAAAAAAATTTATAACAATGCCACTCAAATTTGGTTTATGCTTATTTTCTATATCTAATTAGTTGGAACTAAGAGATGGACCTACACGCATGGTATAGGGTATCATATATACTGTCTAGACCATCTGTAGTTTTCTTACTTGTTTTTTTTTTTTTTTATATAAATTTTTATTTTACTTTCATTTTTATTTTCATTAATTTTTTTCAGTTTTAAATAACTGTTTATCACTTCGCCGAAAATTTTGCACAATTTATCATAAATAACGTTCTTGTGCATTTTTATAATAAAAAAGCACCCAATTGTTATAAACAAAGTTTCACTAAAAATAAGTGAACTATATGAAATTTCATCAAAATATTTAGGGGTAAATTGGGGCACATTTTCGTTGTTATTTTTGGTCGAAAAATTTTCATATAATATTTTGGATTTTGGTTCTAAATTATATGTAGTTTATGTCTTGTAAAGAAAAAAATACCCGTAGTATTCTTTTTAGCAGACTGTGTAGCTGTGCTTAATGATTTTAAAAATTAAAATTTTTTAAATTTTTTTTCATCTCAAAAATATATATTGCAATTTATATAATTTAAAAAAAAAATAAAATTTTTTCTGCTCAAAAATATATGAGCTGTTATTTTTAAAAGTTGTATAAGTCCAGTTTTTTTATTTATCGAGATATTTAAGGGTTTGCATTTGAATTAATTTAAAAATATTTGTAAACGTTAACCAATTTGAGTGATGTTTTTTTTTAACACTATACACCTATTGAATTTTATTATTAAGTATTAATTGTTAAAAATATTGTAAAAATAAATGATTTTTTTTAGCGCAAAATGGCCATACTTCAGTTTCGAAAATAACATATTATAAGAAATGTAATCAAGATTAATATTAGGTCCACATTTATATAGACATTAGCTTCACTGAAATGGATTTATTAATGTATAGAATTATAATTTAAATCAAGACATTTAAACATATGACTCACCAAGCTTATTAAGATTTAATTGCAGTCATATTATTTAAATTAAATTTAAATTATTTTGTCAAAATAACTTTAAAAAAATTATATTTTAAACTTATTTTGTGCGAGATAGCGTAGTGAAATTCTCATGGTTAATAGGTGGTATGTAAGGCAGCAAACTCGTCATGTCATTGTATTTCTCTCTCGTGATAGGTCTCGAAGTTTTATACAGTGCCAACACAGTAATTTTTCCGACGTTTGTGGGCCTTCCTTGATTTCTAAATAAAAACTGCTTTAAATGGAGCATTTGCTTGCCTACTAGTTTTGTAAAAAAATGTGTGCATATTGACATATTATCGGTGTTTTCATAGACATATGAACTCATTGAAAAACTGTTTTTAATATTAATTGTCTAAGAATTTGATTTTCTGTTTAATAACAATTTTATTTAAATTAAATTTAACCAAACAGTCGGAGTTGCGAAAGAAAATTAAACAAAATCCGTGTAATAACTTCTCCCCACATAATCAGAGGAATAATCACGTTATTTTGTCAACAATGTTGTTTCTGTTGACACTGCTAAATCGCAGTGTATACTGAAGATATAATGATCATTAATACTTTCAATTATAATTGATCATTTTAATTATAGTTATCAGGATAACATTTTATAGCCAAAATTGTTTTGATTACTTTATAAAAAAAATGTATACCAATGGAATATGTGATTATAAATTTAGAGAGAAGGTAAAGAGTATAAGAGTATACATCTTACTAAAATTAGCATTAACAATTTTTTTTTAGAAAGCTGACTTATATCACTTTCAAAAACAACAGCTTTTATATTGCGATTTATTTATTTTTTTTTTTTTAATATTTTTATTTTTTTCACCATCAAAAATTTTTGACAACTCCAGAAATTTAATTCTTCGAAAAATTATTTTTAACCTTTAAAAAATTTTTTTTGTACTACCTTTTCACTGAAGTGTATTCGGACCACAAAAATTTTTGACTCTAAATCATTTTACCAACATTTCCGAAATTTTTGGACACTTAAAAAATACTTTTTTCCATAAACATTTTTGATCTCAGCCGTTTTCATCTTCAAATTAAATTTGCGAAAGGAAATTTCTTAAAATAATTTTATGCGTATTAAGGGATAATACAAATTTTTTTCCAATATTTGTTTATTCAATATTTTAATTAAAATTTTTAAATGTAGTCAAAATTTTTGATTAAATTATTAATTGCAATTAACACTTAACTCCTTTCACTCTGTATTACTTTGTACTACCCAAAAACTTATGTAAACTCCCAATATCTTCATTTTTGCAGCAATTTTGCATCATAAAATGCTAATCACGCATTTAATTGTTAAACATTTTGTTCTCAATTATTTAGTTATGCTACGATTATAGTGGCTTTTATGGAGCACTTGATAAACTAGTTATTGTAACGGGTGATTTTTTTGAGGTTAGGATTTTCATGCATTAGTATTTGACAGATCACGTGGGATTTCAGACATGGTGTCAAAGAGAAAGATGCTCAGTATGCTTTGACATTTCATCATGAATAGACTTACTAACGAGCAACGCTTGCAAATCATTGAATTTTATTACCAAAATCAGTGTTCGGTTCGAAATGTGTTTCGCGCTTTACGTCCGATTTATGGTCTACATAATCGACCAAGTGAGCAAACAATTAATGCGATTGTGACCAAGTTTCGCACTCAGTTTACTTTATTGGACATTAAACCAACCACACGAATGCGTACAGTGCGTACAGAAGAGAATATTGCGTCTGTTTCTGAGAGTGTTACTGAAGACCGTGAAATGTCGATTCGTCGCCGTTCGCAGCAATTGGGTTTGTGTTATTCGACCACATGGAAGATTTTACGCAAAGATCTTGGTGTAAAACCGTATAAAATACAGCTCGTGCAAGAACTGAAGCCGAACGATCTGCCACAACGTCTAATTTTCAGTGAATGGGCCCTAGAAAAGTTGGCAGAAAATCCGACTTTTTATCGACAAATTTTGTTCAGCGATGAGGCTCATTTCTGGTTGAATGTCTTCGTAAATAAGCAAAATTGCCGTATTTGGAGTGAAGAGCAACCAGAAGCCGTTCAAGAACTGCCCATGCATCCCGAAAAATGCACTGTTTGGTGTGGTTTGTACGCTGGTGGAATCATTGGACCGTATTTTTTCAAAGATGCTGTTGGACGCAACGTTACGGTGAATGGCGATCGCTATCGTTCGATGCTAACAAACTTTTTGTTGCCAAAAATGGAAGAACTGAACTTGGTTGACATGTGGTTTCAACAAGATGGCGCTACATGCCACACAGCTCGAGATTCTATGGCCATTTTGAGGGAAAACTTCGGAGAACAATTCATCTCAAGAAATGGACCGGTAAGTTGGCCACCAAGATCATGCGATTTGACGCCTTTAGACTATTTTTTGTGGGGCTACGTCAAGTCTAAAGTCTACAGAAATAAGCCAGCAACTATTCCAGCTTTGGAAGACAACATTTCCGAAGAAATTCGGGCTATTCCGGCCGAAATGCTCGAAAAAGTTGCCCAAAATTGGACTTTCCGAATGGACCACCTAAGACGCAGCCGCGGTCAACATTTAAATGAAATTATCTTCAAAAAGTAAATGTCATGGACCAATCTAACGTTTCAAATAAAGAACCGATGAGATTTTGCAAATTTTATGCGTTTTTTTTTAAAAAAAAGTTATCAAGCTCTTAAAAAATCACCCGTTATTTCATTTCGTTGGTGAAAGTTTATATGTTTGCTGAAATTATATGTTTTTTTTTTGTAGCGAAACAATCGCAACAATAAAAAATAAAATGTAAATTTAAGCACTTTTAAGAGTTTATAACATTTTGCAAGAGTTTTGGTTTGTGCTGTTAAAGGAATTTAATAACCTGTTTATATGAATGACTAATTTAACGATTTTTTAATATATACTAATAATTCTTCAATAACTCTATAAACTGCGAGAGTTATCAACTTCAATTTCGCGAAGATGAAACTTAAAGTTCAATGTGAAGTTATTGGTTATGATCGGACTTCCAAAATCTAGCTTAAATTAAAAATATAAAATATGTTTTAGTTTCATTTTATATATTTAAAAAAAAAAATTATTAATTTTTTTATATCACGGTTTAAAAAAAATTTCACTTTAAAAACTGGCAACAGTGGCTGTAGTTTTTTTTATTTTCCTTAAGTTTTGATATATAAAAGACCTATGTATATACATATGTAGCTCTGTAACTCCAAAGATAATTCGAATTTTAGAAAATCCTTTAGGGTTTTTTTTTTAGGATTTTAGAAAACATTTATGGAAAAAAAATTCGAAAAAAAATTTTTTTTTAAGAGAAGTCACACCATAAAAATTGTAATTAAAACAATAGACATTCATGAAAATTTATTCCTAAGAACCAAACAAGTGAACTTGCTCTTGCAAATAACAAAATATATATGAATATGTACGAAAGTGTAGCACAAAAATTTATGTTTAACGGAAATTAAAAGCGTGCAGGGAATGCACACTATATCTTTAAAGTAACAACCAACTAAAGTGACCCAGTGAGGTGCGGTATGGTCGAAGTTTTTTAAAACCAATTAAAAACACTAAAGGGCTTGTTTTGAAAGCAGTTAGTATTTTTTTCCTCATCAAAATTATTTACCTGTTCCTAGAAGTTATACTGTTAAAAATCGTGTGTATTTAATTTTAGAAAAAATTTTTTTTTATTTTTATTTTGTATATTTTTTTTTTTGAATTTTTATATAATTTTTCTAAAAAGTATGACAAATAGAAATAAAAAATACATTTTTCTAAAAGACCTATAATATATTAAATAATATAGAATCGATTTGGAAAAAAATAAAGCAAAACTATAGCCGTAGGAATTTTTTTAATGGTTGTATCTTTAAAGATACACGGTGCATTTTTTGGACTTTTCTTTAAACAAATATTTTATGATTAAAAAGAAGAAATCACAATTTTATTAGGCGGGAACTGGCTTTAATTTTTATTTTCATATTGTGGTAGTAACAGTAAAAATTTCCGTTTCACATATTTTATACTTTATAGGGAAACCTCCCTATGGTCAGCATGTACCAACAGTCGGCATATTTTGAGTTAAAATTTAAATAAATCAAAATATCGATAGTTATTTATTTAAAAAAGATATTTTCTTAAGAGCGTATATACCTATTTCTCCCTATGTAGTGACTAAATATGATAAAGATTAGTGACAGTCTTTTAACACATGGAGTAAATCTTTTATTTTTTGTAGTTTTTGAGTGCTAGTGCCAACTTAAAGAACTAAAAAATCATAATAATTTAGGTAATTTTTTAAACAAGGCGTTTTCTATGGATAGATATAAATAATTCAAATATTGCGTTTAATGGGAAGATTTAATAAAAATATTTTGTTTTCTCATTTTAATGGCTGCCAACATCAGCAACAAAAATTTCTATGATTTCCAATGATCGCCTTGGGGGTGCCATCTGTTATAAAGAAAATGAATTTAAAATGAGTTTAACCAGTAGCCGGCAAAGCTTGTACTGAGTATTTTAAGACTTGCCGAGTACAGGACAAAAAGTGCTCTAAAACCGGCAGCAGCTTTGATTCCTACTTTTATTTAATGGGAAATCCCAAAACAGTTACCATTTTGAGATTCGGTAGAGATAATACTTCCTGGCATTTCAGAAATTTTGAAAATTCCAAATATGGCCACCAAAGAGAAATGACTCATGTACCCGTATTTGGAAGAATCCTTAAAGAGATATATATACGAAATAAGAGAAGGCACGATTTCTCTATTAGGTGCCAGTAAAAAAACAGATTGTCCACGTTCAACTATATAAGACCGAATGTATGGCCCTATAAATGAACGTCCTAGGAGAAAAGCATAACCCTTAATTTTTGGGGTGCCGAGAAAAACGGTTAGTAAAATGGTGCCAAGAGCTCGCAAAATAAGGATTTCCTTTAAAAACTGATACTTTAGTGAAAACTGTTAAAAAAAAATATCAATAACGACCAGCGAACCTCCGCATTTTTAAATAATATACCTGTAAGGAAGGGGTATTTATGCTTTCTGAATCGGCGTAGCAACTTAGGAATAAGAGAAGTGAAAGGTATCAGTAAAGAACGAGGGGTACAACAGAACAAAATATAATAAAATAACTTGGAGACTTAAAAAACTTCCTAAGCGAGCAATATGCTCTAGACATATTAGATGGATCATTCCGAATATTTAATGGGGATGTGACAAGCTTTTGCATGTGCTCCAAAATTGGAAAATATTTGGCTCCAAAGGAACGTGTATTCCATCCATAGAGGATATGAAAAGGAAACAGTTATAGTGCTGTTGTTTTTTTCAGCAAATAGAAAGTCGAAGTACCCAATGGTTGTCTCTCCATATGTGCGACCACTTAAAGAAGTAATAACAGTCAGCCAGAAAATTGGTTTCTGGCGAAGCCAGAAAAGGATGCATGGTGTGCGAAACACTTTCCGAGTATATCGTAAATGGAGTCTATAATTGGCTTAATGAACTCAGTGTCCAACGACCCCTTCTGTTGTTTATAGATGGCCATAAATCCCATATGACATTCGAGTTAAGCCAGTTTTGCCCAGATAACTATGTTATTTTATATGCACTACTTCAAAACACCACAAACATAATGCAACTTGCCGATATGAGTGCATTCAAACCATTAAAATTCGAAAGGAAGAAAACCACAAGGGACTGGCAATTGAAGACGGAAAATGATAACAAAGTTTTGAAAAAACACATTTTGTCCGAGTCTCCATATGGTTTTTTCTAACCTTTCAATCCTAATAACGTTGACTACAAATGTTATTATTAATTAGCAACTAATTAGTTTTGAAATTTATTTTAATAAGGTATACTTTTTTTAGTTTTATTTGCTATAAGTAATGAATTCCTAAGATTTCCATTTATACATAAATACCTACCTACAAAGCCATATAAAAATATTAAATAGATATAATTTTTATATTATTTTCATTCTCGTATTAGTTTTTGTTAAATTTATTTATGTGTTGAGATATTTCTTAATTAGTAATTTTGTTTTATATATTTTTTTAAAATAAATAATTTTTTTTATGAGGTTAAGCCAGAGTTGCATTGACTCTAATATTGTTAGACTATGCCACTACAAGGTCAGGGTATAATCAATTTATACTGATGATAATACTACCAAAAATATTCGACCTGGTCCCACCATTTATTATACAGATTGACTCAGAATCACTCTCTGTGTCGATTTAGCGATGTCTGTCCGTCTGTCTTTCTATCTGTCTGTTCATCTGTCTGTGTGTGCACTTAAATTTCGTAATCAAACTACAGGTCGCATATATAAATCTGTGGTCACAAGCAATAACCGCCGAAGTCGACCTAAGAATGATTTGAATTATGTATGCTGTCATATTCTACTAAAAACGGTTTATATTTACGTGAAATTCCCATTTCTCTAACACTTTTTATTAAAAAGTTATTAATGAAACCATACTGACCTAAGTCGGAATAAAGCCCCATTACATTTATATAAACAGTTATTTTTCTCAAAAGAATGATTTTCGCCGATTTGAGTTATGTATACTGTTATATTCTAATAAAAAAATCTGTATATTTACCTGAAATCCCCATTTCTCTAACACTGCTTTTTAAAAAGATATTAATACAAATATTCAGACCTAAGTCGTAACGAAGCTAGATTAAATTTAAATAAAAAGCTATTTTTCTCAAAAGCATGACTTTCGAGTTAGGCGGTTATTGCTTGAGACAACAGAAATATATATTAAATTTGGTATATAAGCATTTATCGGCCATATGATGAACGCTGCAGAAATTGGTGAAGATCGGATCGAAGTACCAATGACCTTTGTGAGCCCGATCACACAAATGACCTCTAACTTCCAAATGATCATATACATGAATCGGCAGGCAACAATTTTTTAAGAAAACCGCTCAAATTTGCTTGTTGATTATTTGCTGCAACAATTAAATGGAGCTACGATTCCTTCTATAAGCTCATGGCATAGGGTCTCATATAGTGGGTCTAATTTCTAATTTAAATAATTTCGTTAAATTGGCGCCCGAGTTTAGTCGTGGTCTTTGACATTTTTTATATCATCGTGTTTTTTTATACTCTCCACCCCAGTGTGCAGAAGGTATATATAAGTTTGACATTCCATTTGTAATAATTAGAAAAAAATTTTTCGACAACATAAAATACATACATTTGTGATCCCTATAAGAAGAGGAGTTGATATAGCGATGTCCGCCTGTCTGTCTGTGGAAATCACGATGACGGCTATACCCGGGCAGCTAGGGTGCTCGGTGGTATAAAGAATTTTTACTGAGTATCATTGACTTACGTCAGGAAAAAGCATGAAAATCCGTTTAATAGGTCCCGAGAAATCACTGAAGAAGTAAAAGAAATTGAAAAACATATGTTTCTGTATTGTTCTTGTTGTTATTCTGAATGTTCTATTGTTGTCATAGCTGGACTTGCTGCTTTTGTGGTCGCTGTGGTAATAATATAATAAAAACTAGCACTTCGTAAATATTTTTTATCAAATCTGGTAGAAAAATGTTAAAGTTTCCATTGTTTTGGCACCACTAAAAGAATTTGTTAGATAATTTTTGTCATCGCCACGACCCTGTCTGCAATGTTTCAGATCGAGTGGATCACGGGAAAGGGGCTAAAAATCGATCCAAAATTTTGTCGGCAAGCAGACAAGCAGACACAACTAGTTAATAGAATGGTAGCAAAAATTCACCAACATCTAAAGCAAATAATGTTAAACTACCTAGATGTTAATAAAAAAAGAAACAATGTAAATTTACCAAAAAAAAATTTTATGTATTAATTTATATAAAGAGAAACGACAATAACTTTTGATGTTGTATTTTTTGTGTGTAATAATTACATATACATACATACATATATTAAATAATAAAATATTATACATATGTATATTCCATATATGTGACCTTCTCCGAGAAAAGGGACCTAGTGTGTGAAAATTAATTTGAGAAAAAAAAAACGCATTTAAAGTTTCTTCACCCTTATAGGTACCAGAATCCACTGTTTTTGACACAACCCGTTTTTTTACACACTAGGTCCCTTTTCTCAGAGAAGGTCACATATGTATATTAGGGTCGACTTAAAAATCGACCAAGTGACAAGAAAAATCGTATTCCAGGGATCAAAATAGGAAACTTTGCCTGAAGAACCATACCTCTAAAACAAATTCTGATGTCCCGACTTTTGACCTGTCTGTCTCACTTTGAACTATTTAGAGTGCCCTAATCGAGAACAAGAGTATGATCGACCCCCACTAACTTTGGAGGGCCGACCCACTCATGCCAGTGGCACACCACTGGAACCCCCTGGGGGTTCCCCATACCAACATTTCACAAAATCACCATTTTTTGGTTAGAATTGGGCTGACTATGTTTGATTTAATATTAAAATTAACACTAATATGTACGTATACGTATCTTCTACTCTGCTAATAAATAATAATCATACGCCTTGACTATGTTATGTTATTCAAAAAGATCGATTGGATGAGGGTAAATAACTTTTAGATCACTCCGTGACTATGCGTGACTATGCGTCACAAGTTTCAGATCAATTGCATGAGGGGGAGTGGGGTTGCCCCATAGCAGACAGACAGACAGGTCAAAAGTCGGGACATCAGAATTCGTTTTAGAGGTATGGTTCCTTGGCAAAAGTTTCTTATTTTGATCCCTAGAATATGATTTTCCTTGTCAATTGAGCGATTTTTTTGCATCCCACAAATCGACCCGCCCTCATGTATATTCATAATGACCGCATTTAGAAATAAATCGGTATATAATTTTATTTATATAAAATTCTATTATTATTATTCTGTTCTAGGGGAAATACGTTTCCTTTGTATTAGCAAACAGAGTGTCACTTCATTTTGCTCAGTGTTGCTATATAACAGTAGATGACACCACAATTTTTGTTCTTTGCAATTGTTATTTCTATTTTAACATGAATGTCAGCATATTAACTTTCTGTTGTGTTTACAAAATAGAGTTACCGAGTTCATCAAAGTGTTTTTTGCTTCCAAAACAGTTCTACATAGTTATATAAAATTGTTATTTATTTATTATAACATATTATTTTTAAAAAATGTTTATAATTACTAAAGCATTACTATTGACATAAATACAACATTGCACCTTTAAATTTTCCATTCAAATTTAAGAATGTATGAACTCAAAAATTGGAATTCAGATTTCCAATTATAAATTAGAAAGTATTAATTGAATTTCAGAAAATCAGACTAAAATTGAAAAAAAATTTTTTTTCTTAACAAATAACCATCAAAAAAACATCTTTCCTTAAACAAGTGCATTTTCTTAAAAATATGCCCTTTTTAAAAAAGAACATTTTCTTAAAAAGTATTTTTCTAAAGTACCCTTTTTTTTAAAAAGTACCCTTTTATAATGATAACTTTCTTCTTAAAGTAAATTTTCTTAGAAAGTTACCATTTCTCAAACAAGGACCTTTTATATAAAATATCTTTTTTTAAATAATTTTTTTTTTGTAAGTAAATTCTTTTAAAGTACTTAAAAAAAGCACATTTTCCTGATATATGGCAAAACAAAAATTGCCAAGATTGTTAGAAACTTTTATTTTGAAATACCGCATACTTTTTATCTCTCAAAACATTGAAAAGTATTATTCACTATTGTGACTATTGGTATTCTGTTGTAACGCATTGAACAATGAATTGCGACACCATAATGTATTTGTATTCTTAATCCATATAACAACTCGAGTCCATATAATGTCGGTACATGCGTCAGTCTATCTGTCTTTTGAAAGTACGGTCATTCAATAAAATAAACCATTTACCTGGCTAAAGTTAAAATAATATTGTTTGTCGTCACTACGAGCAGGTTGGTATTTGAAATGTGTTAAATCGGGCATCACTGTGTCAAGGTATGGAGATTCTAAATTATGGAGATGCCTCTGAAAACTAAAAAAAAAAAAAATCAGTGTATTTGCTGAAATAATTTGGTAGTAAGTTTAACAAATTCTTTACTTTTTCAAATATTTTGTTTATATTTATTATCAATACTCAAACCGAGGTGGAGGGTATCGAAGATTCGGTACAGCAGAATTTAACACTCTCACTCGTTTTTTTGTTAAATAAAGCCAGTGTTGTCATGCATATTGGCTCTAAGTATTTTAGATTTATTTTGTATGTTAATTAATATGGGATTTTTTGTATACTTATGTAGTTCAGTCGAGTAGATTAGAGATTTGGCACCCGAGTTTAATCTCAACAAACAATTGAATTTAAATTTGTTTTCATTTTAACAAAAATTTCTCCTACTTTGCCATATTGCTTTGGCATCTGCCGGCACTTACCAATCAAATTTAGTGCTTGAACATTATAAATTATTTACAACAAATTCTTTGAAATATCCTTTCATCTAAATAAATTGCACGCTGGTTGAAATGAGATTTCATTAATTTCAAATCAGCGTTAAGGTGTGTGAAAGAAATTGTCTAATCTATATTTAATTTGAAGCAATTTTTTGAAGGTGCCTGTGTGTGCTTGAAAGTGTAATTAGAAATAGTAATTTTATGCTAACCATAATAGAGGAATGGCTTTAGTTATATTTATAAAGAAGTATTGTGTTGAAATAATGAGTTATTTTGTAGAAATTATAGCCGCCGGGTAGGTATAAAATTTCTCAGAAAAGAGGGAATTTAATAATAAGGAAGCCATATAATTATCTTTTAACGTAAAGTCATCATGGTGTGAGGATGAAAGGTTGTAAAAGTCAACGGCTCCTGGAAGGTAGGGACAATACAATGTAAGTTAATTTAATTAAGAGTAAATACAATAAATTGCTGACAGCTGAGAAGTGTTTATATAATTACACTGTCCAACAGCATTTTTGGAACAGAATAGCGACCCCATAATTCTGAAAGGGTATGTTGAGTAGATCATTTTTGTAGAACAAACTTATGGTCCAGCACGTCTGAGTATTTTCTTACAGTGGGTCAAAATTTTCATTTTTTGGTCGAAGGGAGCATTATACTTTATGAAAAAAATGCTGTAAGTTAATGTCTGAGAGAATTCTTATGGTCAGAGTTGTATTGTGGAATTGTATGAGGATTATTTTTGTGGAAGATCTTAACCCTCTTACTGGTCCCTTTATGGGTCAATTTGACCCTACATTTTCGAGAAAATCAAAGAATATCCTTTAAAAAAGGACATTTAAGGATTAAAATATTCCACGAAAATGTTTGCCGAAAAATTTCAGTCGGGGTCAGCAAATACACCATTGTTGTACATAAAGCTCTTTACGATTAATTGGCAAAATTACACGCCAACTTCTACAAAAAAAATTATAATTTTGTTTTAATACTGGTTTATTATAGTATGTACATATTTATTTTTTTCAAATTTTCGAGTAAAAGGGAATTGGGAAATAGCAGTAGTATGACAATGGATTAAAGACTAAACTTAATACGCTTTCCTGTATTTAGCTTGACGTGAATGTTCCGATGGGTCAAGGTTTCTGTACAAACCCCATACGTATTCAGCAAGCATTACACTTTGGGATTTCCGTTTGAATCTTTCTTCCAATACCTTTATATCCTGATGAAACCTTTCACCGTGTTCATCTGAAACCGCTCCAACGTTTTCTTTAAAAAAATTGAAATGAGAGTGCAGAAAATGCAGCTTTAGTGACATCTTAACGCAAATGTTATTAAAACCGATTAGCATGCTTTCAATATTTTCTGCATAGCACAAGCTTTTGAGTTTCCAAGGAATTCTGATATAACCAGCTGCATAAAGTCAAATGCTGTCTTTTGCATATCCGACAGATGACCATAAAATTCTTCATCTTGTAATAATTTTCTTATATCGGGTCCAATGAGCATTCCTAGAAAAGGCAATTTACATTGAATGAAATAAATTATTTCTTAAAACCGTATGTTACCTTCTTTTAATTTTGCTGCAGATAATCTGGGGCAAATTGTTTGAATGCATTTGAAAGCATTTCCTTGTGTATTTAAGCTTTTAATAAAATTTTTCACCACGCCCAACTTAACATGCAGCGGTGGAAGTATGACCTTATCTTTTGGGGCAAGGGATTCATGGATTACATTTAAGTCACCAATAATATTTTCTTTACGTTCTTCGAAATATTTAATATGATAATGGCTGCTGGTAGCACGTGAATCCCATTTACAAAGAAAGCACATATATTTTGTGTATCCTGTTTGCATTCCAGTCAATATTGCAATCATTTTGAAGTCTGCGCATACTTCCCATTTATATTTATAGTATTCAATTTTATTCAAGAGATTTGAAATATTTGCGTATGTTTCCTCCTTTTTTGTGGAATACGCAACCGGTATTGATGGATGCTGATTTCCATTGTGCAGTAAAACTGCTTTTAAGCAGTGTATTGAACTATCTATAAATAGTCGCCAAGCGGAAGAGTCCAGTGGAAGCTTTAGATATTTTAGAACCTCTTCAATACTGCAACAGTATACAAGTTCTTCTGATTTTTTAAAATAACTTTCCAGATCAGCGTGTCGTTTTCTTGGAAATGTAACTTTTACATCGGCTTTTATCAAATTCCTGTTTTTCAGTCTGGAACATAATATTTCAGCTTTCTCTTTTGTTAGTCCTAAATCTCTTACAAGATCTTCAAAATAAGCTTGGTCTACCAAATTAGGACATATGTTTAAACCATCAAGAGGCAAGTAACTTATATCTGATATGTTTTCAACCGCCGCTGTTATTTCTGTATTGGCGACTGTCATATTGGCCGAAAATGTATGTGTAGGCGGTGGAGGCACCGGAACACCTTCACAGCGCACTTCTGGTAAAATTACATTATTTGTTGCTTCGTATGTCATTGTCGCGTAGTGCCTTTGGCTTCTACCAAATTTGCAATTTACGCAGAAATAACATGTATCTGATTTGTGATCTTCAGGTTCAATCCATATAATAGGCAGCACCTTAGTACCGCATTTGTACCAGGTCAAAAGACCACTTTCGCAAGTAGTACATACGGTTTTTGGTATCCAAGCTTCAGATAAAAATCGTATTCCAAAGAAAAGAAAATATGGTTCTTCAATTGTAGGCAATATTTTTCTTCTGCTTTGCTGGTGCGTAAAATGTCCACAAATAAAACAAAACCAATCTCTTAATTTGCAAACAGAATTCACCATGCTTATTTAAGCTTTAATTTTTCTTTTTTTTATATTAATTTTAGTAAAGATCACACCCGATATGTACTGCTTAGTAGCTCAATTATGCTTGAATTTTTTCTTTTATTTTTTATTATTAATTTTAATAAATATCACACCCGATTTGTAAGTCACAGCTGACTAGACGCGAGAACTCAGTGTTTGGCCCGGCCGATCTTGACGCCGTTTTTACCTGTTTTGTACATGTTGGTGTATAATTTTACTAATTAGGCATAAAGAGCTTCATTTACAACAATGGTGTCTTTGGTGACCCCCACTGAAATTTTTCGGCAAACATTTTCGTAGAATATTTTAATCCTTAAATGTCCTTTTTTAAAGGATATTTTTTGATTTTCTCGAAAAAAGGGTCAAATTGACCCATAAAGAGACCAATTAGAGGGTTAAGATCTTCCACAAAAATAATCCTCATACAATTCCACAATACAACTCTGACCAAAAAATGAAAACTTTGACCCACTGTAAAAAAATACTCAGACGTGCTTGACCATAAGTTTGTTCTACAAAAATGATCTACTCAACATACCCTACTCAACATACCCTGTTCCATTCAAAAAGTCTTAATTTGTTGGACAGTGTTATTAACCAATCATTTTTGAAAGCTTCAGATATGCTTCGATTTTGAATTTATTTTCTTAATTACTAACGTGTATATTTAATTTTTTAATTAGTCTTTATTTTAGGCTGTTACAATTATCTTCTGTTTACTACTCCCTCGAGTATGTTTTACTTATTTTCGTTTCTGTTATACTGTCTAATTCAATTTGCCATTATAATGTTTAGGAATCTTAGTGTTCAACATTTTTTCTGTTTTACTCGAAGCCATTAATTTAAACCGCAAAATCCATTAGAAAGGTTAGTCTAAAACAAATGATTCTGGCTATTAACTATAATAACTTCAAGGGTCTTAAACACATGCGCCGCACAGTGGACCATATTTTGAGAAGGCGGCCAAAAATCATTTTTTTTTTTTACCGATTTTAAAGTTATGTTATTCATTTTATTATTTCTCAATATTTTGCTAAAATTAAAAATTTCTTTGTAAATTTTTATTTTTGAATGACTGTAACTTTTTTGATTTAAAAGATTTTGAAGTGAAATAAATTTTGTATAATTTTGTGGCTTCCATGCTATTAATGTTAAAAATGTGAAATCTCTGAGTCATTCCGAAATTTAAAAAACAAATTTTTTTAAAAAAGGTCCAAATTTTCCGAAAATCTTCTACTTAATAGAGCATAACTCCTGCCAGTCAAAAGCAGTCAGAAAAAATCTTGCATTCTTCTATAATACGAACCCTCCCCTATACTCCTATACCCCATTATGCACCCGCCAATTTCCGCCCGTGTGCACCAGAACAATTTTTCTGACCCAAGGTTAGATATTTTCTGCAAAATTTATGAATACAAAAGTTTTCACTATGTGTTTAGGATATATTAAGTTTGAGGTGATGTTTGTAACTGCCAAAAATATTGGACTTTTATCCATTTTTTATTATACGGATCGACTCAAAAACACTTTCTGAGTCGATTAAACGATGTCCGTCCGTCCGTCTGAGTGTTATGAATACAAAAATTGGTCGTACCGGTGCACCGCGGTGTATTTTTTTGCATGTCGGTAGAGTTGTC
The DNA here is from genome assembly GCA_963682025.1 of Cordilura impudica. Taxonomy (NCBI): domain Eukaryota; kingdom Metazoa; phylum Arthropoda; class Insecta; order Diptera; family Scathophagidae; genus Cordilura; species Cordilura impudica. Next base: position 230,220,337 of record OY821520.1, on the reverse strand, counting down.
AGGAGTTGTTATATACTTATAAAAAAGGGTTGAGATATAATGCGCTTAATTGTTACAGGTACATTTACATAGGTATCTTTCAAGAGCATTAATAGTCTGAATTAGAGTTATATAGTTTAAATACCGGACAAAATGAGAAACAATTTGCATAACAGGTAAATGGTAAAAAAAAACCTATTGCGACGTAGCTGCATTATATGCCAAAAGACATCAAGTCAATTAAGCCAACCCCCATCAGAAGACGATAGTTTTAAGGAAGCCTACGAATTTGGAATGTCCCCACTTCATGCTAGAACACGTTTCATGTAGCATATTCTTAAATTGGGTTATGATTTGGAATTTGGTCCGTTAGGCGAAACAGTGAGAAAAAACAAAGAAAATGAAGAAAAAAGAAGGCAAAAAAAAAACAAATTCAACAAAGATATCTTCAGCTAGGCCTCGTAATCGACCAGCAAAAACAAGGGGAAGGAAACACAAATGATGGTAATATTGCAAGGAGATTTTTTTCCGACCCGGAAACGGCAGCATCTATCACAGGTGTAGATCATGAATTAATAAGACGATTCAAAAGCATATTACAAGTTCTAGGATGCAGCAGAAAGATAAATGTAAAAAATTTGGAGAGTACGCCAATAAAACAGCTATACTTTATAATGAAAAATACTCTTGGAGATATATGCCATCCACAGTTCATAGAATTTTGTACCATGTGGAACAAATAATTCAAAACAATATGCTACCAATAGGAGATCTATCTGAAGAAGCGCAAGAAAAAAGGAACAAAGACTACAGATTATTTCGCGAGCACAACACAAGGAAAATGTCCAGATGTTGTACTAATGAAGACCTTATCACTATTTTGTTGTGCACTTCAGATTCATATATGTCCAACATTCGTCAAAAATGGAAACCTACCTCTATTGAATTAGACGAAGAAGCTAAACAACTTCTAGAAGATGAAAATCAAGGCTATTTAGAAGAAATTTTTACTAAAATTGGTTGATTTAAAGTAATTTTTAATTACACTAACAATAAGTTACACTTTTTTTTTTATATAGTTAAAAAATTTTCTTGATTTACAATTTTATATATTTTGTAAATTTACAATAAAAATTGTTATATTTCATAAATTTACCATAAAAATTGATATAGAAATATTTAAAACGACAATAAAAAAATATAACTAAAGCAAAAACATACGAGTTTTTCATTGAAACTTCTCTATCTTGAACCAATACAAGGTAACTTTTTCGTTAAAATTATATTTTAACTAGGGATCTTTCAAAAAAAAAAAAAAAAAAAAAACAGCCTCTGGCCCTTGTGCACATTAGGACTAAAAAGTTTACGGGGGCCAAAGTTTGGCATTTTCTGAAATAATGAACTTAAAAAATTGTTAAAAAGTATTAGTTATAAAACTAACTGAAAAAATAAGACATTATATTAAAAAAAAAATCTTTTTTTTACCATTTAACACTTCACTTTTGTACTAAAATTCAACTACAAATGAAAATGTATTTTAAACCCTCCGTAACTTTTTTTATTTTCGGTCGAGAATCACGTTTTATAGCAAAACTTAAAGGCTAAAGTCTCACCTACCAAACAAAAAAAACCGCATATCAAAATTCGAATCCAATCAAAAGTTATAGATTTTTGACTGCCTTGTCGTCAAATGGTCCACTGTTCGCCGGCCACAAACTTTAAAGAATCTTTCTATACATAATTTAAAATTTCCCTTATCAACAATAGGAGGGAGTTTTTTTTTTTTTATTTATTTATTTATTAATCTATGGAATAAATCCTTACAGACTATTTACAAAAACATTTAACAATGACTGAAAAATTAAAAAATTTAATTTAAAGTGTTCAGAAATTATTATTTTACTTTTTATGACATTTGTATTTAAAGAAAAATCAATAAATTTATAAAGCTTGTTAAATTCAATACACATTCGTCTAAGTGGATCACCGTTTGCAAAATTTGATCTAGAAAACTGAACAGAAAACTGAACAGATAGAGGTGAGAAGAAACGTGTTGGCCGCTGGAGGATGTTAATTGAAATATTGTTGATCAGGAAACCAGAACAAACATCGCCATTAATTATGTTCAAAAGAAACGAAACGTTTAGCATAGATCTGCGTCTTTTTAAGGTTGGCAGCCTAACAAGGGTTAGGCTGCTGTTATACGACGGAAGATATAATTGGTTAAAATTTAAGCTGCGAAGACAGAATAGTAGGAATTGTTTTTGCACCGATTCAATGCTATCAATATGAGTTTGATAGATAGGGTCCCATATAATAGAGGCATATTCCAAAATCGGTCTCACAAATGACGTGTATAGTGTTTTTGTTACATACGGATCATTGAACTCTTTAGACCAACGTTTTATAAAACCAAGTACTCCTCTGGCTTTGTTTACTGTAATTGTAATATGAGAAACGAAACTTAGCTTTTAATCTAATAAAACACCAAGATCTAAGAAGTTATCGACTTTTTCCAGTTGAAAGCCGCCCAACACATAATTTACAGATATTGGTCTTTTTCGAACAAAACGCATATATTTGCACTTTTTAAGATTCAGCTCCATTAAATTTAAAATGCATCATGATTGAAACGAATCCAAATCATTTTGAAGATAAGTATGGTTGGAATATTGGTTATAACTCATAAAGACTTTTACATCGTCAGCACACATCAGGATATTTGAAAACTGAATAACCTACGGTAAACCATTTATAAATAATGAAAATAAAACTGTACAAGATGGCTGCCTTGCGGAACTCCAGATAAAACGTTAATATTTTTCGAAGATATATTATTAAAACGTACATTTTGCTTTCTGTTTGTTAAATATGAATATATCCACTTTATGCTTAGCTCAGAAAATCCTATTAGATGTAATTTCTTTACAAGAAGATTATGGTTGACTTTATCAAAAGCCTTGCTGAAATCAGTGTAAATTGCGTCAGTTTGCTTTCTTTGAAGAAAAGGTTCGTTGAAGTTGAGCTCCATTTTTGAAAGCCATGTTGGAATGGAGAAATTAATGTGTTGACTTGATGACATAGTTGATCAGTTATAATTTTTCAAAGAATTTAGGTATAGTACTTAATTTTGCAATACCACGATAATTTGTAATGTCAGACTTGTTTCCGGATTTAAATAACGGAATAATGAAAGAATCCTTTCACCTATTTGGAAAGTATCCGTATTTAATTGATGAGTTAAACATTATTGTCAATGGAATAGCTAAAGCATCCGTACGTTTGATTAAGATACTGCTAGGAATTTTATCAGGTCCACTATTAAGGAAAATTTTAGTTTTTTCAAACCACTGGAAACCATAGAGACATCAAGGAATGGAATAGATATGGTTCTATTACCAGTCAGTATAGATGGATAAATGGCAGAATCATCAAAAGTTGAATCGGAATAAGTTGTTGAAAAAAATCAGCAAACAAATGATTAATTAAATTAAATTTGTTCATATAATTTAATCATAAATCATTAAAACAAGGGTAGAAAACTTTGATTAATTATTAATCTACTCCATGACATGTAACTTTACGATTATTTTTACTAATATGGCATTCAATATTATTGAAATTATTATATTGTTCATCCATGTCACTGCCCTGCCTAGCTCTGAGTGTCAGTATAAAACAAGTGAGAAAATTATAGTCGGTCTAGACCGACTATACGATACCCTATACCATGCGTTTAGAGACCCTATCTCTCAGGCCCAAATAACTGGATATAGAAAATAAGCATAAACCAAATTTGAGTGGGATTTTTATTAATTTTTTTTGGCTACAGATATGAAAAAGTTCATATTGAATGCTTTATCTATATGGGGACTAGGCCCAAAAATGGACCGATCCTGATCATGTTTGGTAGTCTCTTGTATTTTGCAAAAATATATACAAACAAAATTTGAGAAGAATGTGTGCAATATTTTTTTGTTTTTTGATAGATTTAAGTGAAAATCGGGAAGCAGCTCTATATGGGGCCAAAGGGATCATTTTTGGACTACTCATTAATGGATGTAAGGAACGCATATAAACCCAATTTGAGTAAGATCTATATGACAATTTGGATCTTATGACAATTTATGTCTATTTCATAGGGGTAATTTGGATGGGGGCTAGCTCTGAACTTGGACCGATTCTCACCAATTTCAATAGCGTTCATCCCATGGCCGATAAAAGCTTATATACCAAATTTCATCAAAACATATTCATATTTGCGAGCTGCAGTTTATTACAAGGTTTACATGGACACACAGACGGACGGACGGACGGACATTGTTAAATCAACTCAGAAAGTGATTCTGATTCGATCGGTATAATTAAAGATGGGTCTAGGTCAAATATTTTTGGTTGTTACAAACAGAAGCACAAAGTCGTTATACCCAAACCACATAGTGGTATAGGGTATAATTAAAGTTTTAATCGAAGCCTGATTTTGAAGTTGTTGAGACATTCGTTACATTGCTGTATACCAAAATTTTGTTTGTGAAAGGTCAAAGGCCAGCATCACCTTACTGAAAGTTTGATATGGCATATATGAAGAAGCAAAATTTATTAAATTTTGTAAACAAATATATACTGTTTCTGATTATCTTCTCTATACTTGTGAATTTCATTAGCGAGTTTATATCCCTTTCAGAGTTTTAAAACAAGTTTAAAAATATATTTCTGTTCTTGGCTTACGATTTCGTTGTGCTACCTATTAAGGCCAAATAATAAAAACTGATATTAGATAAGAGCTCAAGCAATTCGTATTTTTAATTATTAATTAATTATTGTATCTAAAGTCTGTTGTCTATGTATATATACCATTAATAGGCAAGACGATTATGATGAAAAATATACCATTTGAAAGGTATTTCTTTGCAGTTGTATACTATATTTACTTTCCCAGTTGGCCACGTCTTCAGGACATCTCTAATGATGGGTGCATGACAATGTAAAGTCCTTGAAGACAAACGTAGGACAGCCGGAACAAATCGTCAAAGACTTTTTCGAACATATGTCGCGGAAATCGTGTATGACTAAAAGAGAGACCATATCGCTCAGTTTGTCGCAAAAAGAATGAAAATATATGAATAATATATATTCACTGACGACTTTCTAGAAGATTAGTTACACCGTATTATAGTCGACAATTATGTGGGTTACACTGTCATCCACTTTGTCATCAACAACTATTTAGGCGTCAATATCGTTCACTTTGTTAATAACGATTACATAGGCGACAATGTCCACAACTTTGTCGGTAATTATTGTATGGATGACATTGCTGTAAATATTTTCATCAATGATTCCACTAACGACAATGGTTAACGTTGTGTCATCATCTGTCGTCCTCTACTTTGTCGTCAATGATTGTATTTCTAATAATATTACAAATGTATACAAAAACATAGACTTAAACATTTTTACTAATTACTTATAAATTTCAAAAATAAATTATATCAGTACTGTCAAGGTATAAGTAGGTAGTATTTTTTATTATTTAAGGGTTTTCCTTGTCATGTTTCCCTTCTTCTCCTTGTTCTAGGTATTTTTGATTCGAAGAAAAATAACCCGCAGTTCTTTTATGAAGTCTTCATATGTATGTTCCTCCTTCTTTGTAGATTCTATATAAAATATATTTTAAAGCAATTGTTTTATTGTTAAGTAAAATGTCATTAAAAAAACGCTGTAATTTGTTCACGTCTTGAAAAATATTTACCATAAAAAGCCTTGAGTAAATTTACGTATTTTTTAAATGACCTTTTATCTTTGCTGCCATCATAGTTATATAAAACTATTAACTATTAAACTATATGACAACATTCAGGTCTTTGCAAGAATGATATAATATTATATTATGGTGGTCCTTCGAACCGGGCTCCGAGAAACCGAGATATGATATTATGATTATGAGAAAATGTTTACCAATGCCTTATCTGTAGAAGATACTACCAAGAATGATATAATATTATGATATTATGATTATGATAGAAGATACTACCAAGAATGATATAATATTATGATATTATGATTATGATATTATATCATTATTGGTAGTATCTTCTGCATATAAGGCATTGGTAAACACTTTCTCGGTTTCTCGGAGCCCGGTTCGAAGGACCACATGTTAAATTTGACGAGGTATTTATGACCCTTAAAAGCAGAAATTATATTTAGCGAAAATATAGGAAGAACTGGGAGAGTCCTTAAGGTGAATAGGGAATTCATTCACGATTTCAAAATAAAACAGTTTATATTTATTTCCAGTAACTTACATTATTTTATTCAGAATTGGGTTAGGTTTTACTAATTTAGATAATGCAGACACGTCTTCTTTGATTTATTAAAAGGGAATTGGATATTTCTACTTAGCGATAAAATCTTGTAGTCTCGGTATTGGATAAACATCATACGATAAATGTTAGATAAAATATAAATAATAAATGTGAATTCAAAAAGACGCAAAAATAGGGGCTTATCTCTTACAATGCCGAGATCTGACTTATGAAATGTTTACATTTTAAGATAATTAAAATACAGGTATTGGTAAATAATTATTATAATAATAATTCATATTAATACAAATTTATCGATATACATATTTATATAAACAAATTCAATATAAAGCTGATGATCATACAAATTACTTTCATCAATGGGTATGGTAAGTAACAATATCGGCTCAGAAATTGAATCTGAAGTGATCGTTATAAATAAAAGGTGGGTCTAGGTCAAATATTTTTGGTAGTTACAAACATCATTACAAATTCATTATACCCTAACTACATCGCGGTATAGGGTATAAAACGCTACTGCACAAAAACTTTAATTCACAAAGACGCGAAAACGCGAAATCGTCAAAATCGTAAAAACGGAAAATCTCAAAACGCAAAATCGTAAAAGCACGAAAACTTAAAGCAGGAAATAAAAATGCACAAATGCAAAAGCTTTAAGTGCAAAAACACAAAATCGAACATTTCGAAATCGCGAAGACGAAGCTAACAAAAGGGTTCAAATGCAAAACCCAAAATTGAGTAAACGCAGAATCAAGGAAACGAAAAATGTAAAATAGCAAAAAGGAAAACACAAAAAATCGCAGGCCCATAAAATCACAAAATTCACGAAAACATAAAATAGTAACAATGTTAAATCACAATATCGATAATATATAAAAATGCAAAGCGCGATTAGTTACTTACACTAAGAAAACTTAATCAATTTCTCATAGATTTAAATATTTTGTAGCACGTTTGGTATATAGTTATAACAGAAAATGTTTGCCCTGTAGCGCTTCGCTACGACTTGCCGAGACCTATTGATATATTCTATTTCATAATCAATTTTCCCTACGAAGTTTGTTTAGTTTATATTATTTTTTTTTTGTTTCAATGCTTGCTGATATTCAATATTCTTTGTTTTTTTATTCGGTGTAATAATTGTCAAATTTTTCGGCGTTCCTACTCTGGAGCAAGGTCCATATAATTGGCCATGAGAAGTAACTGGATTTTCCAAATTAAATCTGGCAACACTTAAATATTAGCCTTGAATTTTGAAAATAATTTGGCTATTTTTCATTATATAAATTTTTGAGTTTGGTGATTTTTGATTTTAGCGATTATTGATTTTGCCCATTTTAGATTTTGAAGATTTTTTTTTTGTGGCCATTTTTATTTTTCGCGATTTTCGGTTTTGGCTACTTTTGTTGTGGCGTTATATGATATTATATATTTACTTTGTATGGGCAGTGCCACGCTCACTACTACGATCACTCTCCTTTTATGTTCGACTAAACACATGAATAACTTATGAGATCACGCAAAATCCTAAGGCTCTCACTATTACAGTACTCCAGATATATTACGGTTTATATTTACTTTGTATGCGAGGTGCCACGTCGATTGTTCCGCTACCGCCCATTTTTGTCCGACTACTTACATTAATGATAATGACCTCAGACAAATTTGCAAGCTGTCTCTGTCATAGTACTCGATATATATAATACTGATTTATTATTCTGTATGGGAAGTACACGCCTACTTATCCGAACCCCCCATTTTCGGCATGGCTACTAACATAAATAATAGGTGAGATCACACAAATTAGCATAATACTCAATATATATGCTATTAAAAGTTCACTTTATGTGAGAGGTGCCACGCCCACTAAAAATATCAAAAAAAAATTTGAGCCTAGGGCCATCCTTAAGGACCTGTCTAAATATTGGGAGAAACATTTTTAAAATCAGATGAGTAGTTACGGAGATTATAAGCTACAAACAAACAAACACACATTACATCTTTATTATATAATTTTACTATATTATTATATTATTAATTTATAATAGTATTATATTATTATATTATAAGTATAGAATTACTATAGATTTAATTATTTTTTGGTAGAAAATAATTTTGGATTTTTGAAAACAATGTTTTTTTTTTTTTTTTATTATACCCTTCACTCCAGTGTGCAGAGGGTATATATAAGTTTGTTATTCCGTTTGTAATAATTAGAAAAAAAATTTTGGACCCCATAAAATATATATATTTGTGATCCTTATAACAACCGGAGTTTATATAGCGATGTCCGTCTGTGGAAATCACGATGACGGCATCAATCGGGCAGCTAAGGTGCTTGTTGATATAAAAATGACATCCTGAGAAGTTTTCTATTTAAAATCGTCCAAATCCAATGAAGAACTAAAAAAAGTCTTGAAAATATATAATTTTCTATTTTGTTCTTGTCCCGATCACGCCCTCACTAGGACAGCTAGGGTGATCATTTTTAGTGGGAATGATTCACCAAATTCATGGGAAGATTTCTGTTTCAAAAATCAGTAAAATCGGTGGAACTGGTCCAGGGAAATCTCTGAAAAATTAAAAAAAATTAAAAACATGATGTTTCTATATTGTTTTTGTTGTTATTCTAATTGTTGCATTTTTGTCATAGCTGGACTTGATGTTTTTGTGGTCGTTGTGGTAATAATATAATAAGAAAAAAACCCTTTGTACATTTTTTTTATCAACTCTGGTAGAAAAATTTAAAAGTTTCCATTGTTTTGGCAGATCATTTCTGCTATTACCTGAAAAATTTCAGATCGATTGGGTCACGGGAAAGTGGTTAAAATCGATCCAAAATTTGGTTCGACAAGCAGCCACTACGAGTTAATATAAAGGGAGTAAAAATTCACAAACATCTAAAGCAAATAATGCTAAAATACCTAGTTGTTTATAAAAAAAACAATGTAAATATAGCAAAAAAAATTTATGTATTAATTTATTTAAAGAGAAAAACACAAAAATAACGTTTGATGTTGTATTTTTTGTGTGTAATATTTACATATACATACATACACATATTAAATAAAACAAATAATATACAGGCAATAACTGCATGTTAGAAATAAATCGGTATATTATTTTATTTACATACAATTCTGCAATATTTTGTTGTGGGGAAAACACATTTGTTTTGCATTAACAGAGTGCCACTTCATTTTGCTCAGCGTGACTATGCCGCAATAGATGGCGCCACAATTTTTATTCTAATTAGCTTTGCAATAGTTGTTTCTATTTTAACATGAATGTCAATATTTTCAATTAGATATCATACAGAACAATGTTAGGAGTAATAGATACACGGGCTGGTCTTTTATGTCATACGTTTTTTCATTATTCTTTTAGAAATATGAACTTAAGTTTTGCCTGGTTTTCACTATGTCATATAAGCTGACAACATACAATTGCCTCAACTGACATCTCGTAATCTTCTATTCATTAGGTATTCATAACATCTTATAAACGAACAAAAAATCTGGCTGTCAAACACAAACAAACTGCCAACATACTGGCAATTTCATTTCAGATGTCAAATGTTACCAGGGGTTGTAAATGGCAAGACATTAAAACCCGTTTTCATACAGCTGACAACAATTGAAAACAATTTCCATTGAAAATGACATAATGAAAACCAGGCATTTGGCATATTAACTTTTTGTTGTCTTTATAAAATACAGTTACCGAGTTCATCAATGAGTTTTTTGCTTTCAAAAAGTTCTACATAGTTATATTGAACTATTATACTGCTTAACCTACAAAATATCTGATTACGATTACATCTTATTTTTAAAAATTGTATATAATTACTAAAGCATTATTACAAAATTGCACTTTTTAAATTTTCCATTCAAATTTAAGAAAATATCAATTCTAAAAACTGAAATTAAAATTTCCAATTATAAATTAAAAAATATTAATTGAATTTCAGAAAATCATATCATATTGACATTCAGGAGAAATTAATAACATTTCAGTACCTTATTTTTTACTCTCTTGGAAAGGTGCCATCCGAATAAGAAATGAGAAATAGTAAATATTTCTTGAGTTACAGCTGAAAAACTAAGCAAACAGACATGAAGGTAAGGAAAATAAATTTTAGATCATGGTCTGAGAACGTCAAACCCTTTTGCACGTTTTACTATACAGACCTAGCGCTTTCACCTAGAATGGGAATTTTTCACCCCCTAGACACGTTCCACTCGAACGTATGCATATTTTTCAATAGAAAACAAATAAATTTCAAACTTAATATAAAACAATTTGTTTTTAAATTTAAAAAAAAGTCAGTTATGCAAACTAAGAGTGGTAGAGAAAATTCCATAAAAATTTCACTTTGAAAAATGCCATCTAAATTGAGCTCTATAGGGCACCCGGATGAAAGTACGTAATATTTTTAGATTAATTATATCAAAATTATTGAAAATATTAAAAGAAATTAATTTTATATGTCTCACAAGTATTTCTATCAACCTTTATTTTTTAATTTAAAATCACATCTTTAAGTTCGAACTTAATTTCAAATAATTTTTTAACGGGCGTCTAAGGCGCATTGCAAATACCTAGTACGTATTTATGCTCGTCCTACGCTATCATGTCAAGTGAAAGAGGAGAATTTTGGCAACTTTTTTATTTTATTTTAAGATGATTTAAAGCTGTTTTATTGTGCTTTGAGAGTTTGCTTAAGCTGCGTTCACACTACGTGTTTTGCTTGTGTTTTTCTTAGTTTTTAAATTTGTATACATAGTGAGAACCCTTTCAAACATTGTTTATGTACAACACATTTTGCACGACATATGTAAATTTTTCAATTAGAGTAGGTTCTATTTTGGCAAGACAAACATATGAAAATACAACACTGCTTGTGGCGAAAGAAAAACAGAGTAAATTATAAATAATACTGAAAGAAAAATAAATTGTTTAAAATTAATTAACAATTAAAAAATATATAGAATATATAACTTTATTTTTAACAACAAATTTTTGTAAATTCACAAGTTAAATCAGATGTTGTTTACATTTAGAGGTTATGTCATACGGAAATACAAATGTACGCTTGAACGCAAAAATTATCAGTCGTACATAAAACGCCAATTTTGACACACACACGGAATTACGTGTGGATCATAAAACTGAATTTACATAGTGTAAACACACCTTTATTTGTAGAGTATTTCAGATTTTTTCATGAGTAAAGAAAAAATCCATTTTCTGTTATGGGCGATGTATTAAATTTCTGCTTGTGGAACAGAACTTACAATTTTTATCAACACTTAACCAATAAATATGAAAGTATAAAATGCTCTGTGTGTTACTGCATCTCTTAGTACTCCACATATTTTTTTTTTCAAAAGAATTTTTGAGAAATTTCAAAGGATAGTGAAGGATAATATTTTAAATGAGAACGTTTTGAGAACTCTTTGTCCCGCCAATACGTTTTTCTTACATTTGACAGAAATAGCAACATCATAATGAACATAAATATTTAAATATATTTTTTTTAAATTTAATGCTCTAAAGATTTAAGTCTTTTTGAAAGAAAAGTAGATCACGGAACTAAAAACTATAAACTCTATAAAAGCTTATTTTGTGTATAATAATTTTCACTTGTTGGACAGTGATATTGAACAATTTTTCCGAAAATATTTATTTTCTTATAGTTTTTTTAACACATAAATATTTTGGTATATTTAAAACAAATACTAAATATGAAGAACTAAATATTTTCCCAGATCTAAATGCACCTTTAATTGTTTCAATTGGATTTCTTTTAGATTATATTAAGCTATGTCCGTCCTTCCGTCTGCCTGCATGCCATTTCTTTTAAATTTACTGAATTAACATTCTGGCTAAAATTCTCAACAACATATGCTTAATTGGCTATGATGTCATTATTTATTTTGCTGAGTTTAATATGCGTATAGTATTCATTTCACAAGCGTGTGAAAACAATCACGTATTTTAATTAAAACCAGAATAAGAGATAAGGAGAAAAAACTGACTTTTTTTAACTTATGTATCTATATAATAATGAATTTTAAAACACAATTATTTTGAGATTAAATTTTTAAATAAAATGTTCATATTTTTTTAAATTTTTAAACTTTAAACTTTAAACTTAAAACTACCTTAAGAATCTTTAACATTAATTGATTTATTAAATTGCTTTCTGTTTATTTTTCATTTTTAGTTGAAGTTAATATTTTTTTGAACTCAATTATAAACAAAACTAAGAATTTAATAATCTTTTATTGCCACATAAACTACTTAACTTGAAGTAAACTTAACACTTTGTTGTTGTTTTTATATCTCTTCCCTGTCATTATTGTTATAGTTTCCAATTTAACAACTCATGGTGACACCAATAAATATAAACTCTTCATTCATTAACAAAGTTAAGGTACTAAAATTTTTAAGGCAAGTAAGTTTGAAGGAAGTAAGAGCTTTGGTAGCAACTTGATAGAGTAACAATCCATGGAAATACCCTACATAATACAGAAGGCGTAGTTGTCTTCATTCAACAGTTTATCTGAGAATTGCTGTAGTCAAGCTGAATGTTTTTTTCGCTTTATTAAATTTATTATATCAGATTATAAGCCGTTCATTACTAACTCGCTGATTCGATGACTGTACGGCACTGTATGATTTAATCATATAATTATCATTCGAGTCAGCACATTCGACCGAAATGATTCTAATTTCCCACTTTTTAAATGTCCTGTCTAAAGGTTTCTACAGTTGCCAGATTGAAAAACGTATTATTTAGGCGGAGAACATAAAATCGCATATATCTCGAAACCTAAGCTACGTAGAGCAAATTATTGACATTTAACTATTTTTAGTGTTGCCAAATCGAAAAATGTATAATTTTGACGGTGAAAGAAATAAAATTAGCTGTTTAAGTAATTTTTTAAGAACAGGTACTTTTCAAAGAAGATGTATTATTTTAAGGTGGGCACTTTTTAATAATAATAGCCACTTATTTTAAGAAAATGTTATTTTTTATTGAAAGGTACTTTTATAAGAAAAGGTACTTTTTTAAGAAAAAGTATTTTTTTTTTTAAAGAAAATGGCTTTTTTAAGGAAAACTAATTTGTTTAAAAAGTAACATTTTAAAAAAATTTAGTTTTATGAAGCGGCGTTTCTAAAGGGAAGGTGCTTTTTAGAAAAAAAGGAATTTTTTAAGCAAAAATACTTATTTCAGAAAAGTCACTTTTTTAAGGAAAGTACTTATTTTTTTTTATAGATAAATAAATTTTCTAAGAAAAGAATCGTTACAGCTTTTAAGAAAATTTATATTTTAAAATGTAGTTCTTTTAAGAAAAGATACTTCTTTAAGAAAATGTACTATTTAACAAAAGGTACTTTTTCGAATATGCACTATTTAATATAAGGCACTTTTAACAAAAAGCGCTTTTTCATAGAAATATACTTTTTAATAAAGTGTAGTTTTTAATAAAAGTAGCTTTTTAATGAAAGGTAGTACTTCTTAATAAAATGTTGTTTTTAATAAAAGGTACATTTTAATAAAATGAAATTTTTAATAAAATGAACTTCTACTTTCCTACTTTTTAATAAATGGTAAACGGTACATGGTGCTTTTAAAACAAAAGTGCTTCTTTAACGAAAATCTACTTCTTAGTAGAAGCTACTCTTAAATGCGAAGATATTTTTAAAGCAGAGATACTTTTAACAGTAATATTTTTAAGAAGAGTCCCTTTCTAAGACGAGGTAGCTTTTCAAGAAGTACTACTTTTTAAGAAAGGGCCTTAAAAAAGGCATCCGCCAGTGATCATAAATCTGTTATATATGGAAAACATTTGTGAAATTTAAAATAAAGTATAGTTCATTTCTAGGATGACACATGATATATTTCGAAAATCCAAGTAAAGCTTAATTCCGTTTTTGTCTGTCACGAGTTTTGATAAATATTGGAGTATTTGCAAATTCATAAACTAATAAACAAATCCCAGATACTTCGTAAGTAATCTTCGTATATAAAAAATTTAATTTGTTTCAAATTTGAGAAAAAGTTAGTGGTAATTTAAAAAACTAAAAAATGGTAAAACCCATAAAATATTTGAAGAAACTACAAATGTATTGGGTCGCAATTTAGTAGACATGAAATTTTACAAACATTAGAATTTTTAGGAAGCACTTAATATTTATTTAAATGTGAAATTTAGGCTGGCCAAAGATAATTTAGCTAGTTATCAAAAATTTTAACTAGCCGCCAATCTTCGAGACGTGTTTATGCCTTCCATGTATTTTGACAGTCAATAGAATATTTGCAATTTGTACATTTTTTTTATATTTATTTTTTTAGTTATTTTTATCTGGCATCAATTTAGGCAATTCTGCCATAAATTTTGACAATAAATCGAATATTTTTATACCCTATACCACTATGTGGTTTGAGTATAATGACTTTGTGACTACCAAAAATATATCACATAGACCCAACTATTATTATACCGATCGAATCAGAATCACTTTCTGTCTCTTTTTAGCGATGTCCGTCGGTCCGTCCGTCAGTCCATCTGTGTGTCCATGTAAACCTTGTAAACAAACTACAGGTCGCAAATGTGAACTTATTTTGATGAAGTTTAGTATATGAGCTTATATCGGCCGTAGCATGAACGCTTTTGAAACCGGTAAAAATCGGTCCATGTTAAGACCTAGTCCCCATACAAATGACCCCTATGAAATCGACATAAATTGCCATAAGATCCAAATAATCATACAGATCTCTGCTAAATTGGGTTTGTATGTGTTAATTATATCCATTAACGAGTAGTCCAAAAATAATCCATATAGGACATTTCATAGTCATAGGCCCCATATAGAAAAAACAAAAATATTGCACTGATTTTTCTCAACTTCGGTTTGTGTATTTTTTTTTTTTTCAAAATATAAGTGACTTTACCAAATGTGGTCAGGATCGGTCCATTTTTCGACCCCCATATAAATATAGCATCCGATATGAACTTTTTCATATCTGCAGCCAAAAAAATTAATAACAATGCCACTCAAATTTGGTTGATGCTTATTTTCTATATCGAATTAGTTGGACCGAAGAGATAGGGTCTCTAAACCATGCTATATGGTATCGTATGGTCGGTCTAGACTGATTATAATTTCCTTTTTTATACCCTCCACTCCAGTGTGCAGAGGGTATATATAAGTTTGTCATTCCGTTTGTAATAATTAGAAAAAAAATTTTGGACCCCATAAAATATATAAATTTGTGATCCTTATGACAACAGGAGTTGATATAGCGATGTCCGTCTGTCCGTCTGTCCGTCGGTGGAAATCACGATGACGGCATCAATCGGACAGCTAGGGTGATCTTTGACATAGAAAATGATTCACTAACATCCTGAAAAGTTCGCTGTTTAAAATCGTCCAAAGCGGTCAATTAGGGCCCGAGCGTTGAATGAAGAACTAAAATAAGTCTTGAAAAAATATAATTTTCTATGTTGTTCTTGTCACGATCACGCCCTCAATAGTGCAGCTACAGTGATCATTTTTAGTGAGAATGATTCACCAAATTCATGGGAAGATTTCTGTTTCAAAAATCATTAAAATCGGTGGAACAGGTCCAGGGAAATCTCTGAAAAATAAAAAATGAAAAATGACGATAAACCTAACAAACAAAAAATTTCTTCGCTTCAAAGCGTCATCTCAAATATATGTAAAGTGCATATGTAGGTATGTACAAAAACCGTACATCACATATGACAACTCTTACGAAAACTGAGAATAGTGGAAATTAGAAGTATAAATGCAAAAAAATATTCAAAATTCAAAAATAACGATTGTTTGTTTGGACAGAGTTGTATCTTCTGAAATTAATACAAAGTAAAGCTGTATGGTACGAAAACTGAAACTAACCACACTGCTCGTAGGCCTGACTTTAGGTGAGTGTGTTAAAGCGCTGACCAAAAAGTGCAAGTACGAGTGTATGTGAAGGTTCATGGTTCAAAACCTCACGGCCGCACTAAGTAGAAAAAATTTTCATATAGAAACAATCTATTCAATTAAAACATAACAATTATCACAATGTTCAATAAATCGCTGATGAATGCTGAAATGCCAAAAACCGGTCCGATTAAGAATACAGTGCAGTTATGAATTTTTGAAATATATGCTTTCTTCCTCTTTACCACGCACCATTTAAACAAAATTAAAATTGCATATTAATTACAGTAGTAATTGCAATATGTCTGAAAAATGACGATAAATCTAACAAAGAAAAATATGATGTTTCCATATTTTTCTTGTTGTTATTCTAAATGTTGCGTTGTTGTCGTAGCTGGACTTGTAGTTTTTGTCGTCGTTGTGGTAATAATATAATAAAAACTAACCCTTTGTACATTTTTTTTATTAACTCTGGTAGAAAATTTTACAAGTTTCCATGTTTTTGGCATCAATAAAAAAATTTGTTAGATCATTTCTGTATTACCACGAGCCTGCCTGCAAAATTTCAGATCGAATGGGTCGCGGGAAAGGGGTTAAAATCGATCCAAAATTTTTTCGACAAGCAGACACTACGAGTTAATATAAAGGGAGTAAAAATTCACCAACATCTAAAGCAAATAATGCTAAAATACCTAGTTGTTATAAAAAAAAACAATGTAAATTTAGCAAAAAAAAATTTATGTATAAATTTATTTAAAGAGAAAAACACAAAAGTATCGTTTGATGTTGTATTTTTTGTGTGTAATATTTACATATACATACATAAACATATTAAATAATACAAATAATATACATATATTCTATATATGTATATCCATAACAACTGCATGTTAGAAATAAATCGGTATATTATTTTATTTACATAAAATTCTGCAATATTTTGTTGTGGGGAAAATACATTTCTTTTGCATTAACAGAGTGTCACTTCATTTTGCTCAGCGTGACTATGCCACAGTAGATGGCACCTCCATTTTTGTTTGTTCTAATTAGCTTTGCAATAGTTATTTCTATTTTAACATGAATGTTAATATTTGCAACTATATATTATACAGAACAATGTTAAGAATATACACGGGCTGGTATTTTATTTCATACGTTTTTTCATTATTCTTTTACAAATATGAACATAAGTTTGGCATATTAACTTTTTGTTGTCTTTACAAAATAGAGTTACCGAGTTCATCAATGAGTTTTTTGCTTTCAAAACAGTTCTACATAGCTATATAGAACTATTATTCTGCTTTGCCTACAAAATATCTGATTGCGATTACATCTAATTTTTAAAAATTGTTTATAATTACTAAAGCATTATTATTCACATAAATACAAAATTGCACTTTTTAAATTTTCCATTCAAATTCAAGAAAATATCAATTCTAAAAACTAGAACTAAAAATTTCCAATTATAAATTACAATTAATTGAATTCCAGAAAATCATATCAAAACGTCGGAAATTATAATTTTAAATTTAGAAGACATCAGTTGCATCTCTAATATATAAATTTTATTCGTTAAACAAAAATTGAAATTCCTGTGTCTACATTTAAAAAATTTTTACATTTAAAAAAAATATTGACATTCAGGAGAAATTAAAAGCTTTTCAATACCGCGATTCAGTAAATTCTTTTAACGATAGTTGAATCGTTAAAAAAAGAAAATGGCAAAATTATCAGTAAAACTTTTAAACGATTTTCGCTATTGTTAAAGTCAGCTGTTGTTGTTATCTAAACGACAACCATTTTTGTGTTGTTTATTCAATCGATAAAAACTTAAATCGTTAGGTTGAAATATCGTCATACATAAATAAAAATCATAAAATAGTGAAAATATTTTGCTTTAATTAAAAAAACTTTTTTATACAAATACAAAAATTAAATAGCAATTCAATTCATTATTTCATTTTCAAATAAATACACAGAAATATTAGTAAAAAAATAAAGATATTAAACTTAAACATAAAATCATCCTATCAAACATGAAGTAATTTGTTTTTCTATTCTTCTTTTTGTTTTTCGCTTATTTTGACAGAGATGTCACTCGTTTACAATTTAAATAAATAGAAAAATAGATTTGTCGACTGTCGTTAAGATGTATGTACTTAGTGCATCACTTAATCCTTAGTGCAAACAACAATAGCTGTCGATATATTTTGCGATTGTCGGATCGTTGAAATTTACAGAATCGGACTACAGAAAACATTAATTTAAATTCAATGAATTTTAGAAAACGTCAAATGATATTTAAGAATTGCGAACTTAAAAACTGTTACATAAATAAACGCAATTTGATGAGAACGTTATTTATATATAAATTTTCACAATTTTTTTTGGATGCAAATTTGAAGTTTTTCAGAAAATAAAGATAACAAATTATTTTATTTAAAATGTTTGGGACATTTGGTTTTTTGTGTTGGCATCCCTAATTTGAATATTTATTATTATAAATTTATTCTCAATGTTTTCCAAATATGGCAATGTTTTAATAAAAAAGTTGAGAGAGCTTTTTTTTGGTTATTATTTTGTTACTACATCCGACATATATGGCCGCAATGACAAAATATTTCGCCAGTTAAAAGAAACTATACAGCCATCTCCAATTAGCACGATTTAATGCATACAGCCACCCTACACAACCATAACCTTTGCAATGGAGGTTAGGGCGAGCTATTTAATTAGCAAAAACTAAATTAAAAGAGAAGTTATGTCATATAACCGGAAACGCATCCACATAGGTATATAACCAAAATGCATGCCGATCAGCAACCACGATGACCAAAAAGCAAACACCGAAATAAATCCGAAATAATAGAAAAGACGAAAACCAACCCAAAGAATTTGCTGAAATAATTTGGTATTAAGTTTAACAAATTTTTTCATTTACATTTATTATCAAGACTCAAACCGAGGTGGAGGGTATCAAAGATTCGGCACAGCCGAATTTAACACTCTTACTTGTTTTTAATTGCTGTTCGAATTCAAACTGGTAAGACTACTTTGATTTCTGAAATTCTTTATGTGTTGCAACTATTTTGATTTTAAAATTTCTGTATGTGGCATCAATTTTGACATTTAAATTTTATGCCTGCCATGAATTGGGAAAATCAGTAGAATATTCTGAAATAATTTTCGAAATCAAAACATTAGGTTGGGTTAGATGGGTTGATCACCCGAAGGCGGGTTCACTCAGAGGTCATATGGCCAATTGTGATATCCTTTAGATAGTGTTGGAAGTTAGTGATAGGAATACATATTATAAAAATGCAGACTGGTTATGTAAAGATTATGGAAGAGAAAGGAGAGTGAAAACCAGCTCTTTCCTCATCTTTGCATCACTCTTGAGCCAACCAGGTTCCCTCAAGAAGAGTTGTACTGGCTATTTCTCATCACATCCATATAGCTCCTACAGGGTAAGCTTTGGGACACCTATACTTTCGTTCATCCGCCCTATTACACAGTGTCCAATGAGTACTCTTATAAGTATGCTGATTGTCCATTTCCAATTTCCAAGCCCAACGAGTGCTTTCATTCTCCTTGGATTAGGCAAGGGCTATAGGATCTGGGATATTTTGCAAAAGGTTAGTTGTGTCCACCTTGTCCTTAATTCAAGATCAGCTGCTCAGCTGATCAAATAGAGTCGACAGTGTCCATCGTCCCGCTCAAAAACTTCTGAACCCTTCCGCGAACACCCATCAGTCAGCTCGTTTGCTTCAATCCCACTATGTCCTGGAACCCATATCAGCCCCACGGTGTGTTGCCGGATTTGGTCGAGGGACCTGCTATATTCCCTCGCATACTTCGATCTAACAGTCCATGACTTCAGAGCTTTAAGAGCAGCAAGGCTGTCTACGAAAATGTTAATGGTCGTTGGATCCATATCCTTCTCCAGAATTATGTTAGTTGCTATAACGAATTGTGTGAATCTCGGCCTGAAAAATGCAAAATTTTTCAGGGATTTTCCGAGTTGATTGAATGTCAAGTTGGCAAGAGTAGACCCCTGACCGTGTAGACACTTCCATCTTCGAACCGTCGGTATGCACTTAGATCGCAGCACTGTCTGTGGCAGTGTCTGCGGCCAGTCTTCCCTAGTCGGTACTTGAATCGTAAGAGTTCATAACAGTGATATATAATCGGTTTCCCAATCAATTTGTGGCCCGCCCACTGTCCGTAGGGCTGCGCTGTCTCCCCAAGAGCTTTGTTCCGGCTTATATTACTCCCTTAAGTTTAGAGCCACTTTCGTAGCCGTGCTCTTGATGAAAATATCATCAATACCTCCAGTTCCGCTTGTGGTGTCTAAAGAGGTCGATCGCTGTGCCTTCACAAGTCAAGAAAATCTAGCCCCTACATTCATAGCCTTCCATCACACCAGATTACATTATGGTAAAATAGGTCTAATTACCGCAGAATCCACCCAGTGGATGATTTGCGGTTAAAATCCCATATTCTACTAAGAGTCCTCGTGCAGGTGTAGAAGGCACATAATGCCTTCTTAGTTTTTTCTCGAAATACTTCGCAATCCTTGATAGTACAAAAGCCTTCCCGTCCAATCTTGGAGGATTGGAAAGAAAACCTATTCGGTTTTAGTTGACCCCCAGACCGTTTTCAATTTCCCTTTTCACGAGTTTACCTAATGCCGACTCCATGAAGTCACCAACAGTTGACAGAAACCACAAAGCACATCAGCATAGGCGACCACTTTGGTGCCCATTGTGTCGATTTGAGGATTTTATTGATCAAGACACCAAAAAACTAATTTGTTTTATTAATTCTTATATTTTAACGTCTGCCATGAATTTTGACAATCATTAAAATTTGGTTTAAATCAAACCGCTAAACTTAATTTGCGTATTAAAATTTTTTATTTGGTATCAATTTGGACAATAAATTTTTAATGCCTGCCATTTATTTTGATAATCAATAGAATATTTTGAAATGTTTTTCGCAGTTAGAGTGTTAATTGTTATTTTTTTCGTTTATATTGTTTTTTTAAATTCTTTATCTGGTATAAGTTTTGACAATCCATTTTTTATGCTTGCCATGAATTTTGACAATCGATAGAATATTTTATTAAATGCTGTTCGATATTAAAGTATTAAATCTAATTTATTTATTAAAATTCTGCCATGATTTTCGAAATCAATGTGTTGAAACTATTTTGTTATTAATATTCTTTATTTGGCATCAATTTTGACACTTGCTTTGTATGCCTGCTATGAATTTTCACTATCAATAGAACATTTTCAAATGCTGTTCAAAATCAAAGTGTTAAAGCTAAGATGTTTTTAAAGTGCTTTAACTGACATCAATTTTGACAAGCCATTCTTTATATCCATTTAGAATTTAGGCAATCCATTTTTATGGCTGCCATGACTTTTGACAATGGACAAAATATTTTTAAATGCTGTTCGGAGTCAAATTATTAAAACTAAATTGCTTTTTAGAATTCTTTTTCTGGCGAAAATTTTTGCATTCCATTTTTTACGTCTACCATGAATTTTGACAACAAATAGAAATTTTGTTTAAATGCTGTCGCAAATCAAAAGGCTAAAGCTATTTGTTTTCAATTCTTTACGTCTGCCATGAATTTTGACGATCGATGGGATATTTTCAAATGCTGCAACCAAAAGTTTAAAACTTATTTTTTGTAATTCTTTACCTGGAATAATTTTTGGCAATCAATTTTTTAGGTTTGCAACGTATTTAGACAAATAAAAGAACATTTTGTAATGCTCTTTGTAAACAAAGTGTTAACAATAATTTGTGTTTTGATATTCTTTACCTGGCACCAATTTCGACAATCCAATTTCTACGTCTATCATGAATTTTGACAGTCAATAGAATATATTCAATTGCTGTTTGAAATAAAACTGTTGAAACGAATGTGTTTTTTTTTCTCTAATTCTATATCTGTCACCAATATTGACAATGCACCTTTTATGTCTGCCATGAATTTTGACGACCAATAAAATATTTATTTTAAAGGTGGAAACACAACTGGGTCGAACGACGAATTTCGCACAGCTCGACGAATTTGTCGGCAGAAATTCGTTGCATAAATTCGTCGAATGAAATACAATTACGACGAATTCACATAACAGCTGTAATGTCATTTGAATTTGCTTGTAATTTAGATAAATAAATATTGGAAAAATATTAATAACAGAACTTTGAACTTTGCACGAGTTATTACAATTGTAAACATCATGTTCACGATGGTAAAAGCCTTTATTTTTGTACGGCAGCTTTAATTTTTAATTCATTAATAAATAAATTTTATGTAATTTTTATACCCTATACCACTATGTGGTTTGTGTTTAATGACTTTGTGCTCACTTTCTGAATCGATTTAGCGATGCCCGTCCGTCCGTCTGTGTGTCCATGTAAACCTTCTAAGCAAACTACAGTTCGCAAATATTAATGTATTTTGATGAAATTTGGTACATAAGCTTTTATCGGCCATGGGATGAATTCTGTTGAAATTGGTGAAATTCGGTCCATGTTCAGACTTTGTCCCCATACAAATGACCGCTATGAAATCGACATAAATTCCCATAAGGTCCAAATTATCATATAGATCTCAGTCAACTTGGGTTTGTATATGCTTATTATATCCATTAATCAGTAGTCTACAAATAATCCCTATAGGAAAATTCTTAGTCATAGGCTCCATATATAGGTGCTTCCCGATCTTCACTAAAAACTATCAAAAAACAAAAATAATGCACAGATTTTTCTCAAATTTGATTTGTATGTATGCTTTCAAAATATATGTGGTCAGGCTCGGTCCATTTTTCGACCTAGTCCCCTTATAAATATAGCACCCGATATGAACTTTTTCGTATCTGCAGCCAAAAAAATTAGTAACAATACCACTCAAATTTGGTTTATGCTTATTTTGTATATTCAATTAGTTGGACCGAAGAGATAGGGTCTCTAAACCATGGTTTAGGGTATCGTATAGTCGGTCTAGACCGACTATAATTTTCCTACTTGTTTTTACATGTTGCAGCTGATAGTGTGACCATATTTAAACAAGAAGCACTAAACGAAAAAGAATTAATATTCACAAAAGAAAATATGTAAAAGAAAATTATATAATTAAAAATATATCTTATTTAACTTATAAATTATAAATAAAATATAAAATAATTCTTAAAGACAAAAATAACTTTATTTACTAAAACATTTGAAAAACAAAAATAAAATGCGGCCACTCTACACCAATTTATTCGTCGTTCGTCGGCGTAAGAAATAGAAATAAACCTACCGAAGAGTTGGTTACGCACTACGTATTTCATTCGACGCACTGATTGTGTGCATTTTCATATACACAAATGTGTTTTATTCCTGGCGACGAATATTCGGAACGAAAAATTCGTCGTTCGTCCCAGTTGTGTTTTCAACTTAATAATGTTCGAAATTAGAGTGTTAAATCTAATTTTTTTTTATAATGCTTCATCAGGCATCAATATTGGCAATTCATGTTTTCCATTTGACAATTTACACCATTCGTCTAGTAAATTATTTATTTCCATTGACTAAGTTATTGACAATGATTCCTTTTTTTATTTCCGAACCCAAAATCATTCAATATCTTTTTAGGCTGCTAAAGAAAATTTATCAAAATTTAATACAAAGTGTATGTAACCCAATTTTTGAAATAATTTTTTATATGATCTCTTAGGAAAGTTTTTTTGTACTGATTTAATTTACTAACGATGTTTCCTAATTTTAGGGCATTCCAAATTCTTTGTTGGCTTTTGCAAAACTGTTACACTGTTTGTTTTTGTATCCCATAATACTTTCCTTACTCACAATCATTAACAACCTTGTATGTCTTTATAAAATATTCCTTGAACAAGCATCTGAAGTAGAATAAAAAACTAACAACAATATCTTACAATCTCTTTCATGGTTTCTATCAAACATTGTTATCAATTCACAGAATTGTGTGTTGTAAGATAACAGAGAAGCCTGGTGTTTAAGGGATCAGTCATTAAACACCGCCATTGTATGGAATTTATATGTGTAACAATTATTGACTGAAACACGGCTTTTTAGTTAAAACACTTTAAAAGTTCTGCATGTTTTTCACTAAAACATTACTGATGTTATCTTATCAAAGTGAGGTTTAAAAAGTGTACAGTAAACTTTTAGCAAAAATATTACTCGAAAATTATCTCAAGTTTATTTGATTTGTGCAAGTAGATTCAAAACTCACTTTGCTGTTAAACGAAACAAAGGAACAAATAAAAATGCTTAAGTGGGAAAATAAAAATTAAGTGAATAACTTCCGAATAACTTGAAAAACACTCTACTGTCTAAAGCCTCAAAAACAGATTATCCGATGTTGATTATAAGAACATTAAGCAACATTTTTAACTATTCTTAATCAATGGTCGACAGAGTTCAGCTCATGGGTTAAGGTTGGTTGGATAACTTCGATACAAAATGTCCCTGGTTATTTTTTAAAAATCATCTATATATAATTTTTTGGTGCAAATTTTCCAAATGTGAACTAAATGATTTCAACTATTATCTAGTAAGCAGCTTTCCAAGTCATTTAAAATAAACAATTAAACATTCATATATTAATTATTTGACATAATATCGCTTTATGTCAAACACAATAATGTGAGTAACTAGTTTCAATGATAATATCTGTAAAACAGTCAGTCCCTAAAAAAAGTAAAAGTTAGCAAATTTAAAATTTTTATCCTTTACGAGTTACTTTTTTAGTGACACGTCTCTCCACAATGAAGTAATAACAAAAGTGCACATTCTAAGTGTTTTTACATACAAAAGTTGAGACAACGAAATTTAAGAAAAATCTCTCTTATAAAATTTTAATTTTGGCACTTAAGCTATTTTAACGGTCATGGTTCATTTAGATTTCTTAAGTTTCTTAAATTTTCTTTCTTTTTTTAATTCATGTTCTTGAAACAAAAATATTTCATTTCATCGTATCTCTAATATCGGCCTTTTACTGTTTTATATTAATTTTCTATTCATTTGTGTGTAATAACTGTGCTGACAAATGACAGTTTTGTAATGCTCAAAATCAATTAATTTACCACACTTAAAGTGTACATACAACATCAATAAATACCACGACAAACAGCAGGACTTAGTTGTTGGTGTTATTAATTTAACCCTAATGACAGGACATGGATCAAGAGAACTACTCGTATAAAGCAAACTGCTAAAATCCTTTTGTTATTGTGTTGTTGTGCAAATAATTTGCATAACAAAGTAAATCAATTTAGCTTTAAACTAATCAAATAACTGGCCAAAGTGATAAATATTGTTAACACGAGATATAACGGTAATGTTCTGAAATAAATTATTTAGCTTATATTAGCGAGAAGTCATAACGCAAGGAGATATATAAAATTGAAAATTTTGAAAATTTGAATACATCTATTTTTCACGAATCGTAATATTTATTTAATTATTTATTTATATATTTATTTATTTGCTTTCCTGTACAACAAGAACAAATCTTATAATTACAGTACAGGAATAATAATGCTAAGGCATGAGAATTGTTAGTTATAATTTGGCTTTACAAAATACCTACATTTTTAATACAGAAAATATTTTAGAAAAAATGGTAAACAATAACCAAGAAAATAATACAAGATTACAACAAAGAAAAAAAAAATAAAATAAGTAAATTTAATTAATTAATAAAATTGTTATGCAAAATATTCAAAAAGGAATTTTTTTAAATTTTGAAGCGTTGATGTTAAGTTGCTGAGACTGTGGAAGCATATTCCAAAGACGTATAGCGTTGACGTAGAAATGCCATTCAGATACCAAAAACCGGAGATTTTCATACAGGTAAAGTGGTGTTGCGGTGAAAATTACTATATGAAGAAACAAAGGAACTCTAATTTTCATCAGATTTTCAAATGATACGCCGAAAAGCTTATTCGTGAAGGAAGAAGTTCCGGCAGACCTTCTTAGTCTAAAAATATATCTAATTATGCTGTTATATAAAACATTAAGTTTGCCTTTACTAAATGAATCACAGCTTGCAAAAAGTTCACACCCATATAAAATACCGAGAACTAAATACGTTTTGGCTAGAAGTATTCTTATATTTAAGGGAGTGAAAGATTGAGTGTGCCATAGAGTCCTGAGCTTCATGTAAGTTTGAACAACAGTCGTATTTATGTTGTTCGAACAAGTTAGAGTGTTATTAAAAGTTACTCAAAGATTTTTTGTTTTTGTAACAAAGTCAATTCTATCGCCGTTGATAACTATTTCATTCCCAAACTCTGGATTTGCATTTCGTTTGCGTATTAGCAGACATTTTGACTTGCTAGGATTAATGCATAAACAATTTGCTGACGCCCATCTGTACAATTGACTAAGGTCATAGTTAAGTTTGTCTATATTTTCATCTATTGACTCGATTGGGGTGCTCAGAAAGAGTTGTACATCGTCAGCGTACATGTGTACCTTACAATGAGAAAGATAATCTGGTAAATCATTGATATAGATTGAGAACAAAAGTGGTCCTAATACAGATCCTTGCGGTACACCTTTTATAAGTTGTAAAGGTTCTGATGAGTTGCTATTTACGTATACGGATTGTGTGCGATGGGTGAGATCAGAGGAAATTAAAAGCGTTGATGTTGAGGAAAAATTAAAGAAACATCTTAATTTCATACACAGTTTGATGATCAACTGTATCTAACGCCTTGGAATGATCTCGAAGTACAAGGAAGGTTATTTTGCTGTCATCTATGTCACGTCTTATGTTTTCGCAAACGTCAGTTAAGGCTGTCACTCAACTGTGGTTTGCTCGAAAGCCGGATTGTTTGTGGGACATTAGGTTGTATTGTTGGTTGGTTGTATATCCATTTATTTGAAAAAAAAATTATCTTTTCAAAAACTTTTGACAAATAACATGGAATGGCTATTGGTCGTTGCTCAGAATTTGATTTTGGGATAGGTATTATTTTGGCATGTTTCCATATGGTAGGGAAACTGCTTGAAGTTGTAATGCAGTTGAAGAAAAATGTTATATAAGGCAGTAAAATTGGAAGAAGTATTTTAATAAATTTCGGATTTACATTATCATATCCTACAGAGTTTGACTTTACCAGAGAAAAGCATTTTATAATATCAAGTTGATTAACGCATTTAAATTCAAAGGAATTTTCCTCGGCAAAATTTGAAGTATTTCGTATATTATTGTAAAATTCATGATCAACTTCTATCGAAGGTAGATTCGTAAATTTTAAGTCCAATTCGTCAGCGTCTATCGAACAGCTATTATTATTGCAATAAAAATTAATTGTCTTCCACGTTTGTTTGGAGTCAATGGCAGAATTAAATTTCATAGAAAAGAAACTGCACTTAGCAGTTTTGATTTTTCGATTAACATCTCTCCTAGCCATATGATATTCGTTTTGCAGTTCAGGTTTTTTAAACCTCTTCCATCTGGAGTACGCAATATCCCTTCGATAGATCAAGTCTTTTATAGTAGTAGTAAACCAAGGTTTAATACTGACTGTTTTCGCTTCGTCGTTGTAATAAATTGTTCTGTAGAAAGGTTAATTGATCATCAACAGATGTCATACAGTAAATACAATCCCAGTGAAGTTGGTAAAAGTTTGAGTAAAGTAATGCGTAGTTTAGATTTTTGAAGTCACGGTATGAGTAAACCATATTAGCTTGTTGAATTTGATAGTTGTAAGTCAGGAAGATCAAATCGTGTTTTGAAAAGCATGGTGCTGAAATTTGATCATACAATAACACGTCAGATAATTCACTGACAAAGAAGATATCAAGCAGACTAATATATGCCTCGGAGTTGATATAGCGATGTCCGTCTGTCCGTCTGTGGAAATCACGATGACGGCATCAATCGGGCAGCTAGGGTACTTCTTGATATAAAAAATAATTCACTAACATCCTGAGAAGTTTCCTGTTTAAAATCGTCCAAATCGGTCGATTAGGGCCCGAGATTTGAATGAAGAACTAAAAAAAGTCTTGAAAAAATATAATTTTCTATATTGTTCTTGTCACGATCACGCCCTCAATAGGACAGATAGGGTGATCATTTTTAGTGAGAATGATGCACCAAATTCATGGGAAGATTTCTATTTCAAAAATTATTAAAACCGGTGGAGCAGGTCCAGGGAAATCTCTGAAAAATTAAAAAGAAAATTAAAAACATGATATTTCTATAGTGTTCTTGTTGTTATTCTAAATGTTATATCGTTGTCATTGCTGGAGTTGTTGTTTTTGTAGTCGTTGTGGTAATAATATAATAAAAACAAACCCTTTGTACATTTTTTTATCAAATCTGGTAGAAAAATTTAAAAGTTTCCATTGTTTTGGCATCACTAAAAAATTTGTTAGATCTTTTCCGTCATTGCCACGAGCCTGCCTGCAAAATTTCAGATCGATTGGGTCACGGAAAAGTGGTTAAAAGCGATCCAAAATTTTTTCGACAAGCAGACACTACGAGTTAATATAAAGGGAGTAAAAATTCACCAACATCTAAACCAAATAATGCTAAAATACCTAGTTGTTAATATAAAAAAAAAACAATTGAGCAATTCACAATGGGTAAAGAATCGTTGTATCTGTTGTATCGTGTATCACTTTACAATAGTGTAAAATTGTTGTTGGTAATTTTCACTGAAAAATCTGATACACGATCCAATTTCATTTGCTATGTTTAGTAAATTTTGTATATTGTATCATAACATATCAGTTCCAAGTGAATGCCAATTTTTATGAAAAAGAATAAACAAATACATAGAATTTTATCATCATAAATAATTATAAAATAAAAAAATGCAAATAATGCAAATACATCGATAAGTTTATTTATATAAAAATTAATATTTATATTTTTAGTATGT
The DNA here is from genome assembly GCA_963682025.1 of Cordilura impudica. Classification (NCBI taxonomy): domain Eukaryota; kingdom Metazoa; phylum Arthropoda; class Insecta; order Diptera; family Scathophagidae; genus Cordilura; species Cordilura impudica. The sequence continues at coordinate 230,191,125 of OY821520.1, read as the reverse complement.
ATTTTCTCTTTCAGTACCAACCAAAACATTGAACATTTTTTTTTTTTTTCATTATAAATTAAAAAGCAAGAGGTACGTAACTAAAACTCCAGGGTATATCTCACGACCAAAAAGCAAACACTGACAAGTGTTTTCTCTTATACAGAATAGCAGAAGCGACGAAGCGATCTTTCCTCGTTGGATCGAAAATTACAAAAGAAAGCGTTTTACAATATGAAAATACAACTGAGTGATCACAACAAATGTTTGTATTGTGTATTTCAATACAACATACACCTGTTGTGAATTGCCCAAATGTAAATTTAGCAAAAAAAATTTATGTATTAATTTATTTAAACAGAAAAAACACAGAAATAACGTTTGATGTTGTATTTTTTGTGTGTAATATTTACATATACATACATACACATATTAAATAATACAAATAATATATATATATTAATATATGTATGTATGTATGTATATTCATAGTAACTGCGTGACTATGCCACAGTAGATGGCGCCACAATTTTTGTTCTAATTAGCTTTGCAATATAGTTATTTCTATTTTAACATGAATGTCAATATTTTCAAATAGATATCATACAGAATAATATTAAGAGTATACACGGGCTGGTCTTTTATTTCATACGTTTTTTCATTATTCTTTTACAAATATGAACATAAGTTTGGCATTTTAACTTTTTGTTGTCTTTACAAAATAGAGTTACCGAATTCATCAATGAGTTTTTTGCTTTCAAAATAGTTCTACATAGTTATATAGAACTATTATTCTGCTTTACCTACAAAATATCTCATTGCGATTACATCTAATTTTTAAAAATTGTTTATAATTTATAAAGCATTATTATTCACATAAATACAAAATTGCACTTTTTAAATTTTCCATTCAAATTTTAGAAAATATCAATTCTAAAAACTGGAATTAAAATTTCCAATTATAAATTATAAAATATTAATTGAATTTCAGAAAATCATATCAAAACGTCAGAAATAATAATTTTAAATTTAGAAGACATCAATTGCATCTTTAATATATAAATTTTATTCGTTAAACACAAATTGAAATTCCAAAAAAAAAAAACACCAAATATGTTTACATTTAAAAAAATTTTACATATAAAAAAAAATATTTCCATTCAGGAGATATTAATAACTTTTCAGAACCGCGATTCAGTAACTTCTTTTAACGATAGTCGAATCGTTAAAAAAAGAAAATTGCAAAATTATTAGTAAAATTTGTAAACGATATTCGCTATTGTTAAACTCAGCTGTTGTTGTTATCTAAACGACAACCATGTTTGTGTTGTTTATTCAATCGATAAAAACTTAAATTTTTAGGTTGAAATGTCGTCATACATAAATAAAAATCATAAAATAGTGAAAATATTTTGCTTATATTAAAAAACTTTTATTTATAAATAAAAACATTATATATCAAATTCAATTCTTTATTTCATTTTCAAATAAATAAACAGAAATATTAGTAAAAAAAAATAAAGATATTAAACTTAAACATAAAATCATCCTGTCAAACATGAAGTAATTTGTTTTTTCTATTCTTCTTTTTGTTTTTCGCTTATTTTGACAGAGATGTCACTCGTTTACAATTTAAATAAATAGAAAAATAGATTTGTCGACTGTCGTTAAGATGTGTGTACTTAGTGAATCACTTAATCCTTAGTGCAAACAACAGTAGCTGTCGATATATTTTGCGATTGTCGGATCGTTGAAATTTACAGAATCACACTACAGAAAACATTAATTTAAATTCAATGAATTTTAAAAACCTCAAATGATATTTAAGAATTGCGAACATAAAAATTGTTACATAAACAAACGCAATTTGATGAGAATGTTATTTATATATAAATTTTCACAATTTTTTTTGGATGAAAATTTGAAGTTTTTCAGAAAATAAAGATAACAAATTATTTTATTTAAAATGTTTGGGACATTTGGTTTTTTGTGTTTGGCATCCCTAATTTAATTATTTATTATTATAAATTTATTCTCTATGCTTTCCAAATATGGCAATATTTTAATAAAAAGTTGAGAGAGCTTTTTTTGGTTATTATTTTGTTACTCCATCCGACCTATATGGCCGCAATGAAGAAATATTTGGCCACTTAAAAGAAACTATACAGCCATCTCCAATTAGCACGATTTATTGCATATAGCCACCCTACACAACCGTTACCTTTGCAACGGAGGTTAGGGCGAGCTATTTAATTAGCAAAAACTAAATTAAAAGAGAAGTTATGTCATATAACCGGAAACGCATGCATATAGGTATATAACCTAAATGCATGCCGATCAGCAACCATGATGGCCAAAAAGCAAACTCCGAAATAAATCCGAAATAATAGAAAAGACGAAAACCAACCCAAAGAATTTGCTGAAATAATTTGGTATTAAGTTTAACAAATTGTTTACTTTTTCATTTACATTTATTATCAAGACTCAAACCGAGGTGGAGGGTATCAAAGATTCGGCACAGCTGAATTTAACGCTCTTACTTGTTTTATATAAATTTTTTTTCACTTAAATTTATTGTTTTTAAAATTTTAACAAATTTTGTTTATAATTTTTTTTCACTTAAATTTTTTTTAACTAAACAATATAAATATAAATGCAAAAAATATTCAAAAATTCAAAAAAAAAAAAAATAACGATTGTTTGTTTGGACAGAGTTGTATCTTCTGAAATTAATACAAAGTAAAGCTGTATGGTACGAAAAGTGAAAACTAACCACACTGCTCGTAGGCCTGACTTTAGGTGAGTGTGTTAAAGCGCTGACCAAAAAGTGCAAGTACGAGTGTATGTGAGAAGGTTCATGGTTCGAAACCTCACGGCCGCCCTAAGTAGAAAAAAAAAAAATTTTCATATAGAAACAATCTATTCAATTAAAACATAACAATTATCACAATGTTCAATAAATCGCTGATGAAGGCTGAAATGCCAGAAACCATTCCGATTAAGAATACAGTGCAGTTATGAATTTTTGAAATATATGCTTTCTTCTTCTTTACCACGCACCATTTAAACAAAATTAAAAAATTGCATATTAATTACAGTAGTAATTGCAATATGTCTGAAAAATGACGATAAATCTAACAATTTCTTTTTGTTTGTTTTTTTTTTCTTAAAAAATTTTTTATATAATTTTTTTTTACCTGATATTTCTTTTATAAAAAAATCAACCACTGAAGTCGTCTCAAGCTTTTAAGATTTGTTATCGGCATATATTACTTCTATTTATATCTAAACCACGGATTGGCAAATCTAGTGTTAAATTTAGGTAAAGGATGCAATTTTATTTAAAAAAATCTTCTTTTGTAGAAAAGATTCCATAGAATTCGACGCAAATTGAATATATATTTACAGTATCGATTTTAGTACATGTGATTTGTTGTAATTTTAATTTTGTTAATGAAATTACGAAAGGAACTTTAATATTTGTATTTGTTTTAAGAGACCTTTAGCAATGATATAATTATTTTAATTATATATAAATAAAAGAAATTAGTTAGTTAGTTATTTGTTCTTTATTTATAATTTTTCTCTTTTAACAATTTTAAAGATATAGCTGTTTTTACCCGGTCTTGCCCGGGATCCAAAGGCCTTTGACTTGAAAAATGGTTCACTATGCTTACCAGCCGCTGAGTACTTAGTGCACAATGAACTAATTCCTCAAAAAAATGAACTGTTTCCCCAAAAATTTGTATATGATTGGGGAATTTTTTCATGATGAAAAAAAATTCCCAATGGTTACGTTTTTTGGGGAGTAAATTCATGTTTTATTTCAATTTAAAATTGTTTGATTTTTTAATTTAGAAGTTTTTTTAAAACACGCTAAACAAAAATGCTTCAAAAATATGCTGCGAAACCGCTTGAAGTTTTTTTTTATTTTTTTGAAATTTATTTCTTTGTAAATATCAAATATAATGGTTTTTCATTTCCATGAAGAATTTTTAACTGTACTTAGAGCCATCAACAGATAATGTCCATTCAGTTTTGTCATATGGTTGGTTCATTTTTTGAAATAAGCAATCAACATCAGTACCGTATAGAATAGAGGGTTTCTTTTCAAAATATGTAGCCAATTCCAAGCTTCTATCTCTATAGATTGTTACTTTTGTCCCAACTGCAAGATGTTTCCACTGCTTCATACATGAAGCTAGTAATTCTGCGTCTTGCCTCGTTAAATATAAATCCCGAATTAGATCATTCAGCTCAGCTTGAGTCACTAAATGGCGTTCATCAGCGTCATACAAACTACCATTGCGGCTGAAGGATGTTTCATATTCACTGCCCGTAGCACTGGGAATGACTGGTAATGGATCATTTGGTATACGTTGAATTGGTTTGGAAACCGCATAAGTAATATTTTTTCGATTTTTCATATTGAACCCAGCAACTTTTGTTAAACAGAAATAATGATTGGTTTGGTGGTTACTTGACTCTCTCCAAAGTAATGGAATTGAAAAATAAAAATAGATATTCTTGTCATTTAACAACTTGTATAAAACAGTTCTGCAACTATTGCAAAACATTGTCGGTGACCACGGTTTGTCCAAGTTTCTGACAGCAGAACCAAGATAATGAAAATATGCATATCTTAATGATTCTGATATTGCATACCCTTTTTTTTCCAACCATATATTCTCCATTCACAAAGCAAAAATAGCTTGAATCAGTAACACACGATCTCCCTGACATGCTTAAACGCTACTATTACGAAGATTTGGAATTAATAACTGTAAAATTGTAGTGTCAGTATTGAGTGTTTTCCGGCATGCGATAAAAATTAACAAGACGCGATAGCCCAATTTTTATGTCAGATTTGAATTTAGCGCACCCAGATTAGTTAAAAAACTTGCTTCGTTTCTGCAGTCAATTTTTTTTAATTTGTAGGCCAGTGATAATCAATAGTTAATTTAAAAATAACTGAAATTTATGTATAAAGCTGGAAACACAAATGGGACGAACGACGAATTTCGCACAGCTCGACGAATTTGTCGGCAACAATTCGTTGCATAAATTCGTCGAATGAAATACAATTACGACGAATTCATATAAAAAAATATTGAAAAAAATATGAATAACAGATTTTTTAACTTTATACGAGTTATTACAATTGTGAACACCATATTCACGATGGGAAAATCCTTTATTTTTGTACGGCAGCGTTTACTTTTTTAATCCTGAAAAAATTACATAAATTTTCATTAATAAATTAATTTTATGTTTATTTTTGTTTACATGTTGCAGATGATAGTGTGACCATTTATAAAAAAAAGAAGCACTAAACGAAAAATAATAAATATTAACAAAAAACTGTGTAAAAGAAAATTATATAATTAAAAATAGATTTTATTTAACTTATAAGTTATAAATAAAATTTAAAACAATTCTTAAAGACAAAAATAACTTTATTTACTAAAACATTTGAAAAACTAAAATAAAATACGGCCACTCTACACCAATTTATTCGTCGTTCGTCGGCGTAAGAAATAGAAATAAACCTATAACAGGGTTCGTTACGCACTACGTATTTCGTTCGACGCACTGATTGTGTGCATTTTCATCTGCACAAATGTGTTTTGTTTCTGACGACGAATATTCGGAACGAAAAATTCGTCGTTCGTCCCAGTTGTGTTTCCAACTTACCATATTACAGCTATCAATTATCTCACGCACATCTGCACATTGTTTTCGATTTTATTCTTAAACATTTAGAATACGACTATTGTGAAGCCATTTTGAGAAAAATAAACTCACTCTTCATTTAACTTTGAAGTTGAGGAGACTAATTAAAGTTTGCCTCTTTTTAACCCGGCTTAAGATCTGGTCTTAACTATAACAAATCTTAAGATTTCTCCAGTAACTTTTCCTAAAAAAACGTTTTCTTAAAAAAGTACTTTTTTTAAAAAGTACCTTTTCTTAAAAAAGTACATTAAAAAAAAAACCTTTCCTTAAAAAAAGTGAACTTTCGAAAAAAGTACCTATTCTTAAAAAAGTACCTTTTCTTAAAAAGTAATATTTCTTAAAAAAGTACATTTTGTTAGAAAGGTACTTTTTCTTAAAAAAGTACCTCTTCTTATAAAAGCAAGTTTTCTTAAATGGTACCTTTTCTAAAAAAAATGAATTTTCTTAAATCAAATATAATGTCTTAAAAAAGTAAAATTTCTTTAAAAATTAATTTTCTTTGAAAATTTTCTTTTCTTTAAAAACTATATTTTCTTACTAAAGACATTTTCTTAAAAGCACATTTCTTTTCTTAAAAAAGCACCTTTTCTTAAAAATGTAAATTTCCTTTAAAAAGTGCCCTCGTTTTAGCTCGATGCACTTTTCTCAGAGATATTCAGTAGTAACCATACCCTATTTGTAGTAAGAACTGTCCATCAACCGCAGACTCGATCCATTAATTGTTGGCAAAACATTTTTTCAAGTTTGGAAACGAAAGATATTCGAGGGAGCTAAATCTGGTCAATAACGTGCGTGGTTAAGTAATTCGAACTTTAATTCATGGAGTTTGGCCATGCCAATAGTGGATGTGTGAATTGGTGCATCATCTTGATGCACACTACTTTATTTTTCGCCAAATGCGGGCTTTTTTCCTCAATTGCATAAATTAAACGCGGAAGATAATCAAAAAACGGAATCCACAACTTTGCCTGCAGATGGAACTGTCTTCGCCTTCGCCCTTTTCAGCCCACTATTTTGGCTGTTTCTTTATCTCAGGTGTGAAGTGGTGGACCCAAATCTCATTCATGGATACGAATCGACGTAAAAGCTCGACTTTGTTACGGTTCTATTGTACCCGGTACCCATCTTGCGAACAAATATATCATCTCAAAATTTTCCTTCAATATGAGATGCATAACATTTTTTGAAACCCCTATGGTCGAACACCACGGTGACAAATTTTTTCCATGTTTACAAATTTATTGAAATCGGTTAATTTTGATGGGTCCAAAAAAATTATTAAACAACGTGGCTCATTGAAACTTAAAGTACATTTTTTATGAGGTTGCCAATTTTCATCTGTACGTCACATCGGGTTGTTTCGGTGACTGTTCTAAGATTATAATAACGGAAATAATTTAAAGACTTTTACAAATTTCAGTTGAGGCCAAATCAAAGATAAGTAGAGGGACTCCCGAAAGTATATATGTTTATTAAATTATTCACTTAAAATGGAATGCTTTTTATTTAAACTCATGCAAAGTAGACTAATAGTGGTAATAATAAAATAAAGAGTTTTCCATTTCCGTTTACATTTAATTACACCATATTGTTTATTTATTAACAAATCTTAAATTAAACACTACTTAAACTATTTGCCTTATTAGAACACCGATTGGGGTAGCTCACCGTTTAACATAGTTTTACCCGCTTTACTGGCGGCCAACAAACGTCTCTCATGTTTCGTCAAATGTTCAGAGTTGGCAAAACATTTATTACAAAAATCACACTTGTACGGCTTAATACCCGAATGAGATCTACGATGGTGGGCCAATTCATCGGAACGAGAAAATCTCCACATACAGTCGGGACAATTACATACATAGGGTGTTGCACCCAAATGGCGTCTGAGATGGGCTTTCAAATGAGCAAGTTTGGCATACACTTTGAGACAATCACCAAACGTACAGGCATAGGATTTATCGTGCAAGTCCGGTGTTGAGGGCGATGAAGGTGAGGAGGAGAATATCTTTAAGTTTTCGACACTTTCTTGCAAGAAATGATTACAGGTCTCCGTGCAGAGAGGTGTCTTTTCGGGTAGAATATCAACCAAGTCGGGTATTTCTATATAATTGTCTCGGAATTTCTCGTTCCAATCGGCCAGATCATTGGGAAATATACTAAGGCTGCAGGAATTATAATCCTCTAAGCTATCACTGGTTGTATGTAATAAATAACCCAAACTGGCTTGTAGGTGTTTTTCATTTAAATCGGTTGGATAGGGTTTGTAATCCAAGTGATCATTAGATTCTTGTGTTAATAAACAATTATTATTTACTTTCGTTTCAAATATAAACAGTTTTCCTCAAAGTTTACATTGAAACTTCTTGAGCAGCTGTGTCTTTGTAGTCAGAAATTTGCCAAGAATATTCGGCTTTATGTTCACTTAAGTCACAAAATAATTGTTGAAAACCACCATCTGCAAAGAAATCCATGATGTTTGAAAGCTGACTTAGTTTTTAAGAATAACTAAAGTTTTATTAAATGTTCTAGCATTTAAATATTTGGTTGTTATTAAATATGATTTAAAAACATTTCACTAAAAATTAAAGAAGTACTTCCTTTATATCAATTTTCTGGGAATTGAAAAAGATTCCCCAAAGTAACACTTTCTATCAAAACTGTTAAGCGTCAACAGCTTGCGTTATTTGATCTGTTTGATGGTTTTAAATATTTATAAAATATTTTTTTAATAAATTTGAAGTTAATAATCATCTCCATACCAAAAAAGAAGAAAATACAACATCATAATCAACTTATCTGTATTGCTCTTTGCCCAAAAACCCAAGCCAATCCATAAATTGACATTTATACTTATTTGTTACGTGTCCTCCCCAGGGATTAATTTTCAATTTGATTGAAAATAAAAACAGAACAAGATAAATATAAACAAACCAACAAACCTGAAAATTATTGTCGGCCTAGACCGACCATAGGATACCCTATGCCATGGTCCAACTAATTGGTCTTTGGTCCAATTAATTGGAAAGCCACATATATATAAAAGTGCATGTTTGTTTATTTGTAGCTTATAGGAGGCTAAACCATTGAAATTTTTACAGAGTCTTACTGTGTATCTGGAAGGAACTATAGGTTATAAACCTTTTGATGTCTTTAATGAGCGTGGCACCTCTCCTACGAAGTTAATTTTTAATATTATATATCTTGAGTAGTATAACAGGGCGGAGTCGCATAAGTGGGGGTGAACTTCCCATACAAACTAATTATTCAATATAAAATATCTCGAGTACTGTGACAGAAACAGCTTTGCAAATTTGTCCGAGGTCATCTATTATTAATGTGAGTAGTTGCACAAAAACTGGACTGGATAGAACCAATGTGAGTGGCACTCCCCATACAAAGTAAATATTAAATTCTATATATCAGGCGTACTTTGATGAAATGAGAGCATTGGGACTTTTCACGGGCCGCTTAGGTTATTCATGGGATTAGTCGTGGCAGTGCCCATACAAGGTAAACATATAATATCATATAACTGGAGTACTATATAACAAGTAAGGTCAGATAAGTAATGGGCGGGATAGGATAAGTAGGCGTGGCACCTCCTATACAAAAAATAAATAAAGTACTATAAAAGAGACAGTGTTGAAAGTTTTGACAAGTACATTCATTACCAATGTTAGTAGTTGTGGAATCGTCAAATTCAAAAATCGGCAAAATCGAAAATTGCAAAAAATTAAAAATCCCCAAAAACAAAAATCGACATAATCAAAATCATCAAATTTAAAAATCGCCAAATTCGAAAATATAATAATCGCCAAAAAAAAATCAACAAAAACAAATTCGCCAAAATCAAAAATCGCTAATGAAAAAAATTGCCAAATGATATTATACATTCAAGGCCAATCGTTAAGTTTTGCCGGAAAATCCATGTTTTTGATGCGGGAAGCTATGCGTAGCTTGCTATAGCATAGGTGTGCCGAAAAATTTAATAATTTTTGTACCGACAAAAGAAAAAAAAATATTATGTGTCAGCTAGCATTGAAATAAAAAAATATAAAATAAATTAAATAAAAATTTCGTCTAAAAAATTGATTATGAAAAAATACATGTCAATAAGTTTCCGTAACTCGTAGCGAGGCACGACAGGGCATACTAGTAGTAAGTATGCATAAACCAAATTTGAGCGGCATTGTTATTAATTTTTTTGCTCCCAGATACGAAAAAGTTAATAGCGGACCGATCCTGACCATATTTGATAAAGTCAATTATTTAGGGTAGATTTCAGGGAATCGGCTTTATATTGGGGTTATGAGTAAGAATTGTTCTATGGAGCTTACTTGGACTACTGATTTATGGGTGCAATAAACGCACACAAACCAAATTTGACATATGTATACCTTATGATAATTTGGATCTTATGGCAATTTAAGCCGATCTCATAGGGGTTAGTTGTATGGGACTACGTCTGAACATGCACCGATTTTCACCAACTTCAACAGCGTTCGTTTTGTGGCGGATATAAGCTTATATACCAAATTTCATCATATATATTCATATTGGCAACCTGTTGTTTGAATACAAAATTCACATGGACAAACAGATGGACAGACGGACGTACGGACAGACATCGGCTCAGAAAGTGATTCTGAGTCGATCAGTATAACAAAAAATGGATCTAGGTCAAATATATTTGATAGTTACAAACATCAGCACAAACTCACACCTGACCACATAGTGATATAGGGAATGAAAATTATGCATTCACATGTGAGAACACATACACGCACACACTCACATGTCATAAGTGATGATCATTTGTATTGATTATGATGATGTTTAATGTTTGTGTAAATTATTTTCCGTTATGTTTCAAAGTTTCTAGATGTATTTTATTCACAAAGTACCAAGTAGTAACAGGCGCTCAACTTGCCTGCTCTGGTGTCGCCAAATTAATAATTACTGAGTGTTAAATAAATGACACTCTCGTGTATTGAACGAGTATTAGAGAAAAGAAACTGCTCACACTTTGCATTTATGTTCAGGCAAAATTTGCAACATAATGCTGGCGACTACGAAAATACCTTGAATTTACTACGTATACACTTGATAAATTAACAATGATTATAATATTGTTGTCATTTTTGTATCATTTAACCTTTATCTCACCCTTGTGTGGAAAACCACACAATATGAAAATATTTTGTACACAGAAAAAATAATAATTAAGCGATGTTTATGAAATTTCTTGACTTTTGCTGTCGCATCAATTTTATACAGAAAACGTATTAATTGATTCAAAAATATTTTTTTACAACGAGATATTTAAAAAGTGATGTTGCTTACCCTGGTGTGTGGTTTTCCACACATATTTAATTTATATATATTTTGTACTAGGAACATAATTTTTTGCCGTCAAATGCCCATTCCTATTGATGTTATGACAAACTGTGTACCCATTATACAATATAAACAATTGATAATGTTATTCTGAAGTGATCAAATGTATATGCAAAGAAACAGTGCTGTGAAAGCTATACCGAAATCGACTCAAACTTGTTACATGCATATATCGGTGTTCTATTTTGGCTAGACTTTACAGGTCTATGTTTCTAACTAATCTAATGTTTTAGATATAATTGCGATTATTTAGATGAAAGAATGAGACAATGTTGGATTTATTTAGAGCGATAATGTCGAAGAAGACATTTCAATACATGAATAGTGTTATTTGTTCCGATAACATTATAAGCAGACATCAAAAAGGCTTTACGGACTAATTTGCTGCAACTCGTTAATTATTCGACAAATGGTCTGAACTATTATTACTGCAAACCATCTGAATATGTTACATTTGTTTGGGCAAGTTTTTCTGATCTTGCGAATTTGCCCAAAACTTGTTATCCAAATTGGCAAGCAAACAAACAAACAGTGCCAAGAATTTTCTTGCGTGATCTTAGAATATGTATTAGCAACAATTTACAAAATGAATCAGTGGGGGAGCCCAGTTGCTCAATAGCACATTCCACATCTTCAATGTTTCGTCAACCTTCAGAATCTGGAGAGTGCTCATCAGTATCATTCGATGTTATCCCAAAAATATCATAATGTGTTTCTCTGAATATCGAGGAGGTATATGTAAGCATACTAATACCCTAATGTTTATTTAAATGTATTGAAGAGAAACTAATTTAATGTAATAGATACCAAAATATAAAAATCTATAATATTAATGGGCTAGACTGGAGCAGTATTTATTACATGGCCTCTGCCGAAGAACAACTACATTTTTTAAATAGTAATTTGCACCAAATGTTTGAGCTTACTGTTCCCACACGTAATTGTCGTGGAGATAAAAGAAAAAATTGCTGGTTCACCTCTTCCATAAAAAACCAAATTAATCTTCGAGATAAGCTATATGCACGCTGGAAGAGATTCAGAACATCCGATCTTCATGAGGAATATCGTATTGCGCGACGTAATGTCACAAAAAGTATAAGAGACGCAAAGTCGAGCTATTATGCAAGACGCTTTCGGTCAGCGATAGACTCAAAGAAGAAATGGCAAACAATTAAAGAGATAGGAATAGGAAGTAAAAACACAACAGTTAACAACTTAGATGTCAATAAATTAAATGAATTGTTCGTTAATATTCCTACTACATCATTTACTGCAACTCAAGACAATGCAGTCGCACGCAATAACGAGGAAATGGTACCATTACCTATACAAACAACTTCTCAATTTGAATTTTCGTGTGTAATCCAACCTGATGTCCTATCGTGTTGCTTATCTGTTAAGTCAAATTCTGTCGGATTAGATCTCATTGATCCAAAATTTATAAAATTGTTGCTACCAAAATTAATACATGTTATCACTCATATCTTCAATACAATCATAACTACCAGTTGTTTTCCGAGTTGCTGGAAATACGCCAAAATTATTCCGGTTCCAAAATCTAAAACTGAGTATAGACCAATTGCAATACTTCCCTATTTTTCCAAGGTATTTGAACGAATCTTGCACCTTCAGATGATGAGATACTTGACCGATCGTGGTCTCCTCAATGATAACCAATCAGGTTTTAGACCAAAATATAGCTGTGTCACTGCACTCTTAAATGTATCTGAGGACATTAGAAAAAATATAGATATTGGCTATACTACGTTTCTTGTATTGCTGGACCATTCTAAGGCTTTTGATTGTGTCAATCATAAAACTCTTTGTAGCAAACTCTCGGCATTTTTTAACTTTTCCAGGACTGCTGTCTTGCTAATAGCGACATATCTTTCAGGACGAATTCAATCAGTGACCGTGAATTACTCAACATCAATTCCATTGCCAGTACCTAATGGTGTACCACAAGGTTCTATTTTGGGTCCTCTCTTATTTTCTTTGTACATCAATGATCTACCTCAACAACTTTCTCACTGCAAAATTCATTTATATGCTGATGATGTCCAAATATACATTAGTAATTTGGGCGCCTCGATTCATGACTGCTCATCTAAGCTTAATGACGATCTTAAAAGAGTATATGCATGGGCTACAACAAATAGTCTCCGTCTTAACCCTGAAAAGTCAAAATGCCTTATAATATCAAAAAGAAAACAGAACATCCCACCTGACATTTCTGTTATATTAGGTGATCAAACCATTGAATTCGTGGAATCAACAAAAAATCTTGGAATAATTTTCAACAATTCCCTCAAATGGAATACACATATAAATGCTGCTACTAGAAGTACATTTGCTATGCTGCGAACATTATACCCCACTCAGCACCTTACTCCGGTGAAGACTCGCGAACTTCTTGCTTAAACCTTTGTCATGTCTAAACTGCTGTACGGATGTGAAATATTCGCTAGCTGTGATGCTCGTATTAGAACCAGGTTAAAAGCTGCTTATAATGCTGTACTGAGATACGTCTATTGCATAAAAAGATATGATGGAACATCACCTTATTCAAAAACCTTATATGGCGTATGCTTTGATGATCTGTTAAAAATTAAATCATTAATATTCTTACATAAGATAATATATACCAAAGAGCCAAATTATTTATACAGTCGTCTTCGATTTGCCCGATCAAACAGGGGAATGAAACTTATTCATGTTCGACACCATAGTCTTATATCTGATTGGCAATTTTTTATTAACTCTGTGCGTCTTTGGAACTCATTACCCTCCAGCACCCAACTAATTGGCAACGCTACACAATTTAAAAATATTTTGTTTTCAAGTTTTTAAAATATTTTATTTTCAAGTTTTTAAATATAACGTTCCATACTGTTTTAATTTTGTAAATTCTAGTGTGTGATGCTTTTGCTAATTGCTAATGTATTACTAATTTTATTTTATGTTTTTTTTTTACTTTTTTAAAGTACAACCTAACAAATCAATGTATGTATGTCAATATAAGATCACACACTTTAACTAAAAAGATGTATATCTTGTTGTGTGTGATATCAATGTAAATAAATAAATAAATAAAAATAAATAAAATAAAATAGACGATTTCTTGTGATCCATGTTTTGTTCTACCGTTTTATCCCGATTTTCAACAAACGTATATTATTTGAAAGGTATTTCTTTTTAGCAGTTTTGCAGATTTTCAGATTTTAAAATTTTTCCCTTTATTTTGAGTAAATTGCATTTAAAATTGCTACTAACACATACACAAAATTATACAATGCTATATGTGTGTTTATTAAATTTGTTAATATGTTTGTAATAAAAATGACTTTGTTTTTTGTGTTGATTTGTGAATTGGCTATAATCGCTTAGCATACCTTTAGGGTCTTTATTTAATAAAAAAAAAAAAAAAAAAATTCCTAGAATTTGCACTCGAATTTCGAGGGCTGGAATCTGCTAGTATATGTTATTGATGGTAAATCGTGATTTTAAATAAAAAATATATTTTGCTAGTACAAAGTATGTAGACATCCCGTATGTGTGGAAAATGACACACGAGGGTAAACAACGTAAGATTTTTTGAGGGTGAGATGAAGGTTAACTAAGAACATGTGGTTTTTAGAACAATAAATAACTTATACGGCATATATAATAAATTAAAAGACCTTTTAAAATGAGGTCATTATTATGGGTACTAGAGGCCACCTGAAAGATTTAGCTATTTGTAAAAATTTGTTTTGAAACTTTTGATCTAGACTTTTTATTAACTTATTACGGATTTAGAATTTTGTATTTTCAATATATTAGAAATGCAGCTAACAAGTTAGACCTCATCGGGGCCATCCATACATCAAGATGAAACTTGGATATGTTATACAACACGAACAAAATTTTGGGCCATATTCTTTTAGTTGGCTAAACGTGTTTTTAAAAATTTTTCGCATATCGTCCAAAGATAGCATATACAAGTTGTACATCATATGAAATGTATTTACAAGGCCTATGCAATATGATAAAAGACAAGCATGATAATGCTAAAATTATTCTAAAAAATAATACACATGAATTTTGAAAGTCTAATAAAAATAATTTATTTTTATTAAATTTGTTTGGTGCTGACAGTTGAACGGTTTGAAAAACACTAACTCTGTGGTCACAAGCGATAACCGCCTAAGTCGACTTAAGAACGATTTGAGTTATGTATGCTACCATATTCTACTAAAAACGCTTTATATTTACGTGAACTGCCCATATCTCTAACACTGTTTAATAAAAAGTTATTAACTCTCCGTCTAGCAACACTTCTGGTACCCTTAAACGCTTGACAAGGTCCGTAGGGACCTATTTTTGTTGATATGACATTTTCTATGAAAAAGACATTTTAAAATTTTTGTTTTATTATTTTATTATTGTTTATTATTTAAAGTGTTGATAAATAAATTAAAATATTTTTTTTTTTATACTAACATAATTAATTTTTATAAAACAGCTGCTTACGAAACTATAACCGCATTTATACCCCTTTCGTTGCCTTCTTGTCTTCCAGCTTGAACATACGCGTATATCTACAAATAGAGATTAGTATTAGAAGGTAATAAAACAAATGTTAAATTCGAAGAACTCGTTTAAAACCTCAATAAAAACTAAACTATTGGGCGTATCACCTTCAATTTTCTTTTAGACGATTTTTGATAAAATTCTCTTGGAAAACAGGGTAACTTTTGGGGTACCTTGTCCTGGCCGAAATAGGAGTAATTTCTGTTTGAAAATGAAAAAGGTTCCCAGGGACCTTCTCGCTAACCGAAGGGTTAATGAAAACATACTGACCTAAATCGTGATAAAGCCCCATTACATTTATATAAAAAGCTATTTTTCTCGAAAGCATGATTTTCGAGTTAGGCGGTTATTGCTTATGACCACAGAACTATTCAAAGTAAAAATTACTAAAAATAGATCACTCAAAATGCATAAGAAAATAAAAATTCAAATTCAAATTTTCAAAACCGCCTACATTCGGCCATTCCTGAATATTCAACATCCTCGCTGAGGTAAGCGTTGTCGTTGTCATCATAGATATTCTGAAACAAAAGTTGACAATAGTCTCATTTTTCCCTCTGTGTGCTAGCCAATTTCCGATGAATTTCGTCCTCGTCTATACATCCACCAAACTCTTCTATTAACTTCTCAGACAAATCCTTCCAATTCTACGAAACCATCCACCCAAACTTTGCCGACCCTTTAAACTTACTATATATTGTCAATATCAAACTCTTATCTTCCCACCCATATGCAGCAGTAGCTGTGTTAACACGATTAACGAATTGTTCTGCACTTAACGAATTATCATCCATTGGGTTAAATTCCGGAATTGTCTTTGCAATGTCCTTCATGGAAGAGGAGTTTTGGGCTGAATTTTCGATTGCATTATTGTTGTTTTGACCGGGACACACAATTGCATTTTGAGAACTTGAGATTTTAATTCATGGTCACCACTAACTGCTGCATCATTTCACGTAACTCATTAATTTGTGTTTGAACATTAGGTTCTGGCTCCATTACCAAGTCTGCCGATTCAGTTGCCTCTACAAATTCAGCTTTATTATCAGAACTCGATAAATTGCAGTCAGGTAGTAATTGCTTTATTTGTTCCACTTCTTATTCCTATAAGTTTACCTTATTTGAGGCGAGTAAAAACTCTTTATCCCGCATTTAAACTGAAAGTCTAATAAAAATAATTTATTTTTATTAAATTTATTTGGTGTTGACAGTTGAACGATTTGAAAAAGATTGAGTCAAATCGGGAAAATTGCTATGATCGAATTGAAAATCACTCTTGATACAGAGAAACCACTAGCCCAGTTCCCCTGCCGAATTCCTGGACGAAAGAAGTGTACCTTAAATGAAATGGTGCAGGATTTACTTGATAACGATATAATAATACCACCCGAGCCTGAATATGCTAGTCCATATGAGTGAACTGATATACCCCATGCCAAATATTGAAGAGAGATTGCACGATGATACACTATATAAAATATTTACAACGCTTGACTTAAAAAGTGGCTATTACCAGATACCTATTGAACCACAGAGCCGAAGATATACAGGCTTTTAACGACAGAGGGTATATATGAATTTAAGAGAATGCCGTTCGGGCTAAAAAAAAAAATGCCGCTATTACGTTTCAACGTTTTATGGCGAAAGCAAAAGAAAAAGCCTTTCCTGGGGATATAATTGATTATATGGACGATATACATATTGGAGCTAAAACTTCATCCGAGATGATTGAAAAGTTGAAATATATTTTTGATGTATCCGGGAGTTTAATCTAATTTTAAATTCACATAAATGTGAATTTTTCCAACGCACTATATAATTTTTGGGTCTTCAGCTCACAGAGGTTGGAATTCATCCAGGGTTGGCTAAAACTGAGGCGATAATAAATTCAAATCGTACAAAAGGTGTTACCGAAGTTCACCGATTTCATGGTTTAAGTGGATACTTTCGGAAATTTGTACCAGCATATGCTATTTTAACCCTTTCAAGGGTTAAAAGTTTCATTAATATCTGAACCCGTATTAACTGCTTATGACATAAATGCGCAGCATCTATTACATACAGATGCCAGTTCTATTGGCCTTGCAGCGGTACTTATGCAGAATGTTAAAGGTACATTGAAACCAGTTGCGTATTACAGCTGATCAACCAATCCAATAGAAAAAAAAAAATTATGTGAGTCCGATCACAAGGGAGATGTGTAAACATCTAATAATTAAAGAAAACATCAACATCATATTTTCCAGTGCATAAAAAATAAGTCGATTATGCTGTTTTCTGAAATTCAATTGATGTTTTCTGAAATGCAATTGATGTTTTCTGAAATTCAATTAATGTTTTCTGAAATACAATTAATGTTCTCAGCAATTCAAATAATGCTTTTTGAAATTCAATTGATGTTTTCTGAAATTCTATTTATGTTTTCTGAAATTCAAATGATGTTTTCTGAAATATAATTGATGTTTTCTGAAATACAATTGATGTTTTCTGAAATTCTATTGGTGTTTTCTGAAACTCGAATAATGTTTTCTGAAATTATATTGATGTTTTCTGAAATTCTATTTATGTTTTCTGAAATTCAAATGATGTTTTCTGAAACTCGAATGATGTTTTCTGAAATTATATTGATGTTTTCTGAAATTCTATTTATGTTTTCTGAAATTCAATTGATGTTTTCTGAAATACAATTGATGTTTTCTGAAATACAATTGATGTTTTCTGAAATTCTATTGATGTTTTCTGAAATTCTGTTTATGTTTTCTGAAATTTAAATGATGTTTTCTGAAATACAATTGATGTTTTCTGAAATACAATTGATGTTTTCTGAAATTCTATTGATGTTTTCTGAAATTCAATTGATGTTTTCTGAAATTTTATTGATGTTTTCTGAAATACAATTGATGTTTTCTGAAATTATATTGATGGTTTCTGAAATACAATTGATGTTTTCTGAAATTATAGCGATGTTTTCTGAAATTCTATTTATGTTTTCTGAAATTCAAATGATGTTTTCTGAAATTATATTGATGGTTTCTGAAATACAATTGATGTTTTCTGAAATTATATTGATGTTTTCTGAAATTCTATTTATGTTTTCTGAAATTCAAATGATGTTTTCTGAAATTATATTGATGGTTTTTGAAATACAATTGATGTTTTCTGAAATTCAAATGATGTTTTCTGAAATTATATTGATGGTTTCTGAAATACAATTGATGCTTTCTGAAATTATTTTGATGTTTTCTGAAATTCTATTTATGTTTTCTGAAATTCAAATGATGTTTTCTGAAATTATATTGATGTTTTCTGAAATTCTATTTATGTTTTCTGAAATTCAAATGATGTTTTCTGAAATTATATTGATGGTTTCTGAAATACAATTGATGTTTTCTGAAATTATATTGATGTTTTCTGAAATTCTATTTATGTTTTCTGAAATTCAAATGATGTTTTCTGAAATTATATTGATGGTTTCTGAAATACAATTGATGCTTTCTGAAATTATATTGATGGTTTTTGAAATACAATTGATGTTTTCTGAAATTCAAATGATGTTTTCTGAAATTATATTGATGGTTTCTGAAAAACAATTGATGCTTTCTGAAATTATTTTGGTGTTTTCTGAAATTCTATTTATGTTCTCTGAAATTCAAATGATGTTTTCTGAAATTATATTGATGGTTTCTGAAATACAATTAATGCTTTCTGAAATTATATTGATGTTTTCTGAAATTCTATTTATGTTTTCTGAAATTCAAATGATGTTTTCTGAAATTATTTTGATGTTTTCTGAAATTCTATTTATGTTTTCTGAAATTCAAATGATGTTTTCTGAAATTATATTGATGTTTTCTGAAATTCTATTTATGTTTTCTGAAATTCAAATGATGTTTTCTGAAATTATATTGATGGTTTCTGAAATACAATTGATGTTTTCTGAAATTATATTGATGTTTTCTGAAATTCTATTTATGTTTTCTGAAATTCAAATGATGTTTTCTGAAATTATATTGATGATTTCTGAAATTCTATTTATGTTTTCTGAAATTCAAATGATGTTTTCTGAAATTATATTGATGGTTTTTGAAATACAATTGATGTTTTCTGAAATTCAAATGATGTTTTCTGAAATTATATTGATGGTTTCTGAAAAACAATTGATGCTTTCTGAAATTATTTTGGTGTTTTCTGAAATTCTATTTATGTTTTCTGAAATTCAAATGATGTTTTCTGAAATTATATTGATGGTTTCTGAAATACAATTGATGCTTTCTGAAATTATATTGATGTTTTCTGAAATTCTATTTATGTTTTCTAAAATTCAAATGATGTTTTCTGAAATTATATTGATGGTTTCTGAAATACAATTGATGTTTTCTGAAATTCTATTGATGTTTTCTGAAATTCAATTGATGTTTTCTGAAACTCGAATGATGTTTTCTGAAATTATATTGATGTTTTCTGAAATTCTATTTATGTTTTCTGAAATT
Source organism: Cordilura impudica (assembly GCA_963682025.1). NCBI lineage: Eukaryota > Metazoa > Arthropoda > Insecta > Diptera > Scathophagidae > Cordilura > Cordilura impudica. Next base: position 230,170,951 of record OY821520.1, on the reverse strand, counting down.
CAAATGATGTTTTCTGAAATTATATCGATGTTTTCTGAAATTCTATTTATGTTTTCTGAAATTCAAATGATGTTTTCTGAAATTATATTGATGGTTTCTGAAATACAATTGATGTTTTCTGAAATACAGTTGATGTTTTTGAAAGACAATTGGAAAATATTTAGAAAAGGACATATCATAATTTTTTCACAAATACAATCAGATAAATTAACGCCGATTTACACTTCAGCTCACACCGATGTGTTACGCTGTTTTTGCGATTGTATTGTGAAATAGAAATTTACCCCCTGCGCGTATAGATGTTTACACATCAAAAAACTTCATAGGCTTGTCAAAATGAAATGACTGCAGCTTCAACTAAAACAGAGTCGTTAAAACTTTTTCGACAGAGCTGTTTTTTGATTTGCCACTAAAGGTTTGTGGCTTTACTAATTTTAGTACAAAAATACTGCCATACTGCAAAATATAAGAACGTTTTCGAAATAAGAAAACGCATAGGAAAATCGTATCATAAAAAAATATGCAAGGGGCAAATCGTCGCATTCAATATCGAATAAAATCAGTCGAAATTGCATATTTTGGTTTATTATTTAAAGAAGACGGACAATCGTCAGACCTCGTTCCACTTTTACTATTAACTATGGATAATAACTTGCTATCTGTGACAGAGTTAAATTACGCTTTGTATATTATTTGGGAAAATAAAAAAATAATTTCGATTGAAAAATTTCGATAATGAATGCGACGATTTGACCCCAGATATTTGTAAAGTGTGAAATTGGTTTAAAATCACGTGATTTTACTAAAAACCTTTTTAAACTCTACTACCGGTTACATGTGTTTATTATTTTATTTATTTATTAAAAATAATATTAAATGCAGTGATAATTGTTAAATATATATATAATAAGTTGTAGTGTTACGAATAACTTTAAATGATTGAGAAAATTAATTATAAATTTTAATAAAAATAAATGTTTAATAAAATAGCAACATTCTATATGGATTACCGACATTAGGCCCGTTTTAGAAAAAAAACGTTTTTATAACGCTACTCGCTCCCTGATTTAATCTCCTTACACTTAATTTTGTCTCCAAACACTTCCAATAAAGTGTGCCTTCATTTTATCTCCAAACACTTACTTTTGCCTAGGCTATTAGTATTATAGATTTATTGTATTATTAAAACAAATTTTGTTTTATTATGAAAAATAGTAATAACTACTAAAAATGTTTATTAATGAAAGTTGTCAACATACAATTGTGTCAATATTACTATATTGAAAAAAGAAAAAAACAGAAAAAACATTTCCAAATAGAGTAAGGACGCGGTTTTCTTTAGAACTGAAATAAAACGAAACAAAATACCGAAATATTTTGGTGCAATTCTTGAAATCATTGTGGTTTGTGAATAAAAACATCTATTCAAGCAGTAAGCGCTATCTACATGTGTATAGCAGGCAATTGCTATGTTTGTCATACTTGATGGTTGCAGTTGTATGCTATACATTCATGGCGCTTTCTGTTGGTGATGAATCAGCTAAATAATTGTAGCTTCCATTTCCGTAAATAGTTCCGCTTCCGTAAGGGAAGTTTGTGATTTTTACCCCCCTGATCGCATAGATGTTTATACATCAAAAAATGCATAGCTACGAGTTGGAAACCCTAGCGGTTGTTGAGGACCTTGAGCGTTTTAAATATTATGTGTATGGTAAACCCATAAAGGTGATATCAGATTGCAATGCAGCAATGAGTAGAAAAGAGTTAATACCACGAATCGCACGATGGTGGCTCCGAATTGAAGAATTCGACATAGATATTGAACACCGATCTGAATAAGAAATGATCCAAGTGGATGCTTTAAGCCGAATGCCAAATGAAGAGTCAAGTGATTTAGAATCTGCAACATTACATGTCGATAAAGCCGATATCGATGTGAATGATTGGTTAATCAGCATGCAGTTACAATATGAGAAGCTACGGGAGATCGTCACAAAAATAATTGAGAAAGATAGGAAAATGCAGAAATTTTATGTTCTAAAATGTCATTTAAAACAACGACAGTGTGTAGTGGGAGATTTAGTTCTCATTGGTAATGAAGCCACAAGTACTGGTACATCAAGGAAACTAGAACCCCGTTTTAAGGGCACGTTTCATGTAACTAAAATTCATGACAACGATAGATATGTAGTGGAACATCTGCCTTCTCAAATCAAAAACAACGTCATTATACTTATGTATATGCTTAAGCCTTGATGTTATCCTCCGCTTTTTGATGATGATGACAACGAGTACGCTTACCTCAGCGAGGACGTTGAATTGTCAGGAATTGCCTAATATAGGCGGCTTTGCAAATTTGAATTTGATTTTTTATTTCTTCTTTCAAATCGTTCAACGGTCAACACCAAATAAATTTAATAAAAATAAATTATTGTTATTAGACTTTCAATTTTATTTATTTATTTATTTATTTATTTGATATTTATTGCAATTCAAATTATAATAAATCTTAAAGTTAAAGCACTAGCAACTTGGTCTATCGGCTTGAGTTTATATAAAGAAAAGATAGGAATTAAAATTAGTTAATTATTAAGTCTACTCTACAAAAGAATTATTTAAATTTCATTTTGAATATTAAGGTGTTTGAGAAATTCGTAGGTTAAATCAACATTATATTCGGTTGGATTTTTCAGTAAATTTATAAGGTTGTCTGAGTTACATATGCTTAGGTGGGCAGTGCGAAGGGAGGGACAGTCTGCTAGGAGATGCATTATTGTTAGTGCTGAGTTGTTGCAGAAGAGACACACAGGTTGTGGATCCCCTGATAATATATGTTGGTGTGAAAGTTTAGTATGTGTTAATCGAAACCTAGTGAAATATTTTTTTTTATAGCAGTTAGTGGAGGAAGGAAGCTGAAGTGGTATTTTGTCAGGGTTGATTCCTTTGTAAAGATGGTAATAACTTTCCCATTTGTTTCGAATGGAGTAATTTAGGTTTTTTTGTTATGAAACTTTTTGTAGGTGGGGTAAAGGTGAATGTTGGGAGTATATTTATCCCTTTTGCTGCCATGTCTGCGGGTTCATTGGCTTGGAACCCACATTAGTTTAAATTTTTTATTCATTTGGATTAGTTTTTGCTGAATCAAAATAAGTTTCGTTTTTATTTTTTGTGTTTTTGGTTGCTTCGAACACTGACTGACTGTCAGTACAAATGATGAATTCTTTGTCTGATCTTTTATTAAATTTAATAGCTTCGGCAATTTCAATAGCTTGGGCTTCAAGTATTGTGGCGTTTTGTGGTAAAAGTCCTGAGACTTGGGTGGATCCATTTTCGTCAACAGCAACAGCAAACCCAATATAATTTGTTGTTTTAGAACCATCTGTAAATATTATTTCCCATTTATTAGCTTTGGATTCCGCAATTACTTCGTTGTATAATTGTTTAAATGTTTCAGGTGTAGTAAAATTTTTATTAAATATTTGTAGTTTATTTTCAAATGAGCTGGTTTTCAACAGCCATGGGGGAGAAATTTCCGTTGGTGATGAAAATTTCTATAATTTAAATTTTTTTGCTAGTTTATATAGTTGGGAAAGAGTCGATGGAAAATTTTGTTCTCTTTTGTTCCTATTCAACATAGAAATATGTTTTTGAAGTAGTGATGATTTTGTGTTTAAAACTTTGTGCAATAGATGAAATTTTAGTTTGTTTGCGTGTAGGTGTAGAGGATCAACTCCAGCTTCTGTTCGTAAATTTATAATTGGGGTAGTTCTAAACGCTCTTAGACTGGTTCTTATGGCAGCATTAAGTAGACTTTCGATTATTTGCAAATTGGATTTGGCTACTTTGCAGTAAATTGTCAAACCATAGTCGATTTTGGCCAGTATGACTGATTTTATTAATCTGACTAGACTGTTAATGTGCATATGACTTTTTTTATGAGAGAAATTTAATAATGTTAAATCAATTTGTTAATTCTTTTTTCAAAAATAACTGCAATGGTTCTTAAAGTTATATTTAAAAAAAAATAATCCTAGTATTTTACAATTATCCACAATTAGTTGATAACTGGTCCAAATATTCAAGTTAAGATATTTCGTTCGAAAAAGCTAAATATCTGCATATACGTAAAAAAACGAAATTGTAAAGATATTAATTTAATTTATAATACCATCAATGTAAGTATTATAAATTAAATTAATATTGTTACAATTTCGTTTTTTACGTATATGCAAATATTTAGCTTTTTCGAACGAAATAATTGAACTTGAATATTTGGACCAGTTATCAACTAATTGCAATGCCTCTTCCAAATCATGCTTTATTTCATGAATTGATTGGGCAGTAGCTATCATATAGAAGTCATCAGCGTAATGGCAGTGCCTTATTTTGTTATTGTTATTAAGAATACGACTTAGGTCATCAAAAGTGATGATAAAGAGTGTAACAGATAATGGTTATCCTTGTGGGATTTCATAATTTTATGAAAATGTTTTAAAAATTGCGTTGTTTATCCGCACTTTGAATTGTCGGTTAATTAAAAAAGATTTAATGATATTAAAAATTTTCGGTCCTACCGACCAACTTGCTAATTTTTGAAGAATAATATGCACTCCAATTTTGTCAAATGCCTTAATAAAATCAATTGACAAAATTGGGGTGTGTTTATAGAAATGTGGAACGCTTCACTATTTTGCGTGTCATCCTTGCGCAGGGGCCATGCTAATCTTCTCTGTATCGTTCCAATTTAAGTATATGTCCTGCCGAAGCAAGAAATCTTTAAATTTTAAATCAAATCTAACTTAGTTTACTCGTAATTCTATTTTAGTGAAGACTTCTTTTAGCTTTACCCGATGTAGCGTTTAGTTCGGGTTTTAGCCGATTTTTCCCGAAGAGGTCTTTGTGTTTGATAGTGGTAAGCCTATGAAGAAAATATAGGTAAAATATCAAATAATGATATAAAAGTGTTTCTAAAACACTTTTTAACGATATATAACACTATATAGAATTCAACCAAAGGATACAAAAAATTCGCACAAGAGTGTTTTTAATACATTCATTAAGAAACCAAAAAAAAACTTAATATCTCGTAAAAGATTTCTGGATTGTACCAACCAATTTTCATGATTAGAAATTTATTTTAAAAATCACATACTTGACTTCAATACATACTTACCCGATTCTCCATAACATCGCACAATATTTCTATAAAAGCTATTTTCAGAATTTTTTCGTATTAGTGTTTTAATATGTATTATTTTTTCAATGCGAAAAAAAATTACATAATTTGAACACCTTTCAAACAGCAATAAAGGAACATATGCAAAAAATATTTAAAAATTTAATTACTTGACAAAATTTGCAATACTATCAATGTTTTTTTTTTTTTTTTTTTGTAAATTATAACCACTTTTGTTCAGTGTGATCACAAAGGTTTTTTTTTTTTTTAATTTAACGCATTCCTACCGAATTATCGTACAACATCGTACAAAATTTTCATATTGTTTCTAGTAACAATTTTTCAATAATTTTTCATATTAAAGTTTTCATGTTTAGTATTTATCAATTAAATCTCGACTGAGGCATCATCTAATGTGTGATCATAGTGAAGATTATCTTCAAGCTACTACAATCTGCTTTGAGGAATTTAATAACAACTTAGTTATTTCACCAATATATTCTCCACCAAGATTATATATAACGGAAAGTCAATACAAAAGATTTTTTGAATTACTTGGCCTTCGTTTTATTGCTGCTGGCGACTACAAAGCCACGCATACATTCTGAGGGTCACGCTTAAACTCCCCGAAAGGCCGTGTTTTGTTTGGCACAATTTCTAATATGGCCTAGATATTATCTCAAGCGGAGACCCAACATACTGGCCAACAGATAGATAAAAGATTCCCGATCTCATCGAATTTGGAGTAACGAAGGACATTGCGCGCGAACATATAAATGCTGAATTCTCATTGGAACTCTCATCAGATCACACACCAGTTATTGTTACTATTTCTAACCCCCGAGAAATTGTGCCCCCGAATGGTAATTTAGCGCCAACAAGTATAATAGATTGGTTCCAGTGTAGAAAGTTTCTCAGTAACCATTGTACGGATAGGTTACCACTAAGAACACCAGATAATATTGACATGGCTATTGTTAACTTTGAACAAAACCTCAAAATATCTGCTCGACTTGCTGCGAAACTCCCCTCCCCCTCTCCACGATATTGAGGGCAGTATAGAACTTGTTCGGTAGATGTCGAGCGGCTATTAAATGAAAAAAGAAGAATTCGCAGAGAGTGGCTACTGTACAGATCTCCACAACTTAATCAACAATTGAAAGCATGTACATCAAATTTAAGAAAGTTGCTTAATACCCAGAGACATGATAAATTAAACAGATACCTCGAAAAATTAGATCCAACTTCAAGGACTGATTACTCGTTATAGCGAGCTACAAAAAATCTTAAAAGAATCGTTGTACGTAAACCACCATTAAGAACGCAAAATGGATGCTGGGCCAGAAATGATATAGAATAGGGTAATCTATTTGTAGAACATTTGAAAAAAGTTTTTACTCCGAATATAACTACTAGTTCAATAAATGAGTTTCCACCAGTAATAAACCAGCACAGTGCAGTGTCACTTCGAGTTTAGATTAGAGAGGTTGAAAAGGCCATTTTTGATCTTAGCCCTAAAAAAGCATCGGGCATCGATGAGATCAGTAATAAAATGGATTTGGAGTTACCCACAATAGCATTGAGAATAATTATTTTTATATTTAACGCTATATTACGCCTTGAATATTATCCCTCAGAATGGAAGGTTTCGACCTTTACCATGGTACCCAAGCCAGGTAAAGATTACAAAAAGGTCGATTCAGCATATCAATTTGGATTTAGGCGAAGACACAGCACCATTGAGCAAGTCCATAGGTTAGTAAGCGCTATAAGAAAAGCCCTTGATGAAAAAAGTACTGCTCTGCTCTTTTCATTGACGTTTCGCAAGCTTTCGATAAGGTTTGGCACGAGGGCTTACTCCATAAAGCCCCCAAACGTTCATAAACAAATGGAAAGCTACATAATTAACAGGAAATTCTCAATAAAAGAGAGCAACTTTACAAGGCCCCCTCAAGATACAAAAGCTAGTGTTCCACAGGGCAGTATTCTGGGTCCGCTCCTATACATTCTTTATACAGCGGACATGCCAATCAATGAAAACACAATTACTTCAAACTTTGCAGATGACACGGCAATTTTGAGTATTCATGAGGACCCCTCAACAGCATCTACACTTTCACAGCGATATGTTTTTCAATTGGAGTACTGGTTACACAGGTGGAAAATAAGAATAAATGAACAAAAATATATCCACGTTACTTTTACACTCAGAAGAGAAATGTGCCCTTAAATTCGAATAAACATTCTGATGTAAAATATTTTGGACTTCATCTTGACCGCCGCCTTACTGGGAACAAACACATAGAATCAAAATTAGCACAAATAGAATTAAAATTGGTTCAACTTACGTGGCTAATTGGCAGAAATTCAAAGCTAAATCTTTATTGCAATTTAGTGATATAAAGGGTCCGCCATCTAACGTTTTTTTTTTTCAACTAATGCTTATTTCGTGAATGGTAACACTTAGCTCATGTCTGATTTGACAGATAATTAGTTTTGTCCTTCCGCTGAACGAATATGGTTGTGTGTACGCTTGAACAACGCTGGGAAATATTGCGACATTACTTTGAAAATCATGGTAAATCATGCAGAATGTGTGCGAAAATTGCGTACGGATTTTGGAAGAAGAGAAGCACCGTCAGCTCCGTATGTTCGTTAAGTGAAAGAAACTGACATCCTTATAGATAAACCAAAGCGTGAAAAGCCAAAAACAGTGCGTACACCCGAGAATATTGATGCTGTGGCAGAAAGTGTGCGTGAAGCGCCATCAACATCAATTCACCATCGTTTTCAAGAATTGAACATTTCGGAGGCATCATTGAGACGAATTTTGCATAAACACCTTGGTCTGACTCCATACAAAGTCCAATTGGTTCAGGAGTTGAAGCCAACTGACCATCCAATGCGTTTTCGCTTCGCTAAGTGGGCTTGCGATCGACTTACAGAAGATGCTGATTTTGCCAAAAAAAATCATCTTTTCAGATGAAGCTCATTTTGATCTTGGCGGGTATGTAAATAAGCAAAATTGTCGCATTTGGGGCACAGAAAACCCGCACGCATACATTGAAAAAGCCGATACACCCAAAACGAGTCACTGTTTGGTGCGGATTTTGGTCCAGAGGCATAATTGGGCCATTTGTCTTCGAAAATGAGAAAGGAGTGGCCGTTACAGTCAATGGCGATCGTTATCGGGCCATGTTGAACGAATCTTTGTTCACAAAAATTGAAGAGGAGGATATTGGCAACATTTGGTTGCAACAGGACGGCGCTACGTGCCACACAGTCGAAGCTACACTCGAAGTTTTGCGCCCTGTTTCTGAAGATCTCATTATCAGCCGCAGAGCTGATGTCGTTTGGCCACCTCCGAGCTGCGATTTGGCACCGTTGGAGTATTATTTGTAGGGTGCCCTCAAAGATAAGTGCTACGCCAACAAGCCAGAGACAATTGACGCTTTAAAGGACAATATTCGTGAAGTCATTGGTGAAATACAGCTGCACACAATCGATAATGTGCTTAAAAATTGGACCGATCGCGTAGGCTACTGCATGGCCAGCCGAGGCAGCCATTTGAATGAAATTATTTTCCATTATTAACCGGAAGGATTGTACTTTCAAATAAAAAAAGAAATTTAAGATAATATTCAGTAGTTTTTTTTAAAGCTTTTAAAAAAAAAAAATTAATTGGTGGACCCTTTATAATTCCATAATTAAACCCATTTGGTGCTACGTTAGACAGCTATTGGGAACCGCTTCAGCTTCTAATATAGAGAAAATACAAAGGTGCCAAAATAAGATCCTAAAGTTGATTACTCGCGCCCCATGGTATGTGAGTAATTATTCCTTGAAAATATGAATATTGCTGGATTATTTATTTAATATACCCGTTACAGCATAACATTTGAAGAATCTTTGGAAAAAGTTTAAATTAAAAATTTTGATAAAAAAGTCCATGACAGCGAATCTTCGGAGGCGTTGTTGTTTTGCGGTGAACATCATAACTCGTTACCGGTTCATGTGAAATAAAAAAATTTATATGCGGTTAAAAGGTGAGATGCTTCCTGAGGTAGTGACGAAGAGTTTTTATACCCTATACCACTGTGTGGTTTGGGTATAATGACTTTGTGCTGCTGTTTGTAACTACCAAAAATGTTTGACCTAGACCCATCTTTTATTATACCGATCAAATCAGAATCACTTTTTGAGTCGACTTAACAATGTCCGTCCGTCCGCCCGTCCGTTTGTCTGTGTGTCAATGTAAACCTTGTAATCAAACTACAGGTCGCAAATATGAATATATTTTGAAGAAATTTGGTATATAAGCTTTTATCGGCTATGGGATGAATGTTATTGAAATTGGTGAGAATAGGTCCATGTTCAGACCTAGCCCCCATACAAATGGCCCCTTTGAAATCGACGTAAATTGCCATATGATCCAAGTTGTCGTATAGATCATACACAAATTGAGTGTTCTAAAAACGGTCCCTATGGGACTTAGTCATAGGCCCATATATAGAGCTGCTTCCCGATCTTCACTTAAATCTATCAAAAAACAAAAATATTTCACTGATTCATCTCAAATTTTGTTTGTATATATTTTTGCAAAATACAAGAGACTTTGCCAACCATGGTCAGGATCGGTCCAGTTTTGACCCTAGTCCTCATACAGACATAACATCCGATATGAACTTTCTCATATCTGCAGCCAAAAAAATTAATAAATATGCCACTCAAATTTGTTTTTTGCTTATTTTCTGTGTCCAGTTAGTTGGGCCTATTAGATAGGGTCTCTAAACGCATGGAAAAGGGTATCGTATAGTCGGTCTGGACCGACTATAATTTTCTTACTTGTTTCAGTTCTTTTTTTCTTTTTCTGCAGCATTTTGAAGTGAAAAACAGGATTTTGCTATAAAATTTCGGGAATTGGTTACTAAGAAATGGGGAAGAGAATGGAAAATAAAAAAACCCTTCGTGGTGCCTGAAATTTTAGTGAGTAAAATTTCAAAAGAATCTGTCAAGTAGATTTTGAGTTATGATGTTCACGTTCTTCATACATAAAAACTGATTTATATACGATATACCGCATGAGGCCTGTGGCTGGAAACGCTCTATCTCCTTAAGTATTGCTCCGATTTACTTGAAACAACACTCTCGACATGTTTTATATACAGAAATAAAAATGCAGAAAAAGGTTTTGAAACCTAACCCCCCCCCCCCCTTAAACGTACCCCTAGTTAAAGCCGAAATTATGAAAAACTGTTCAAGCTACTTGAAAAAACTAGTAACTCACCCGAATCTGGTAGCACGTAACCTTCTCAACAATCGCATCCACCAACGCCTAAGAAGGAGAGAGACTGCAGATCTTATAATAAATGTTTGAGGTTATCTAAGCCAATGAATATTTATTTATTTCGAATTTATATAGAAACTTTAATTTTTTCTGGCACTGGCCGGATTTAATAAATTAAGTATTAGTATTAAGATTTGAATAATTATTGTTAATTCACTACGTGAAGATCCAATAAATAAATGCATGAGAAAAAAAAAATCAATTTAGTAGAGGTGTTACACTTTTCAAAAATTTTTAATCTTAAGTTTCATAATTATTTTAATTTATTTATTACACTATAAATAGGTGAAAATGACACACCAAAACGCCGAGACACGTCAGCCTAATTATACCCTATACCGCTATGTGGTTTGGGTATAATGACTTTATGCTGCTGTTTGTAACAACCAAAAATATTTGACCTAGACCCATCTTTAATTATACCGATCGAATCAGAATCACTTTTTGAGTTGATTTAACAATGTCTGTCCGTCCGTCGGTCCGTCCGTCTGTGTGTCCATGTAAACTTTGTAATCAAACTGCAGGTCGGAAATATGAATATATTTTGATAAAATTTGGTATATAAGCTTTCATCGGCCATGGGATGAACGCTATTGAAATTGGTGAGAATCGGTCCATTTTAAGACCTAGCACCCATACAAATTACCCCTATGAAATCGACATAAATTGCCATAAGATCCAAATTGTCATATAGATCTTACTCAAATTGGGTTTTGTATGCGTTCATTACGTCCATTAATGAGTAATCCAAAAATGATCCCTTTGGCCCCATATAGGGCTGCTTCCCGATCTTCACTTAAATCTATTAAAAGACAAAAATATTGCACTGATTCTTCTCAGATATGGTTTGTATATATTTTTGCAAAATACAAGAGACTTTTCCAAACATGATCAGGATCGGTCCATTTTTGGACCTAGTCCCCATATAGATATAGCATCCGATATGCAGTTTTTCATATCTGCAGCCAAAAATATTAATAAAAATCCCACTCAAATTTGGTTTTTGCTACCTTTCTATGTCCAGTTAGTTGGGCCTAAGAGGTTGGGTCTCTAAACGCATGGTATAGGGTATCGTATAGTCGGTATAGACCGACTATAATTTTCTTACTTGTTTTGGATTGTCGAATCCAGTGGTTTATCCCGTTTTAAAAAGTTAGCTCAAAATCACGAGACATTTCAATTTTAAATTTATAGTAGATTTCAGGCGATTTTTTATTTTATTTGAATGAAAAAAACTTTAAAAACTTGTTTAAAATCAATTTGTTTATTATTTATTTGTCAAAATTTATATCTAGAAATAATGGACGTCAATTTTCAAGCGGACATGGAACTATATTTGCTTTTATTTTGATGATTTTATAAATTTTTTTGGATTTATTAAACTTTTACTCTTTGTTTGCAATGCACTAGCAGAAATCAGCAAGCATTGAGTATATTCTTTTTCCAGCGAAACGGTTTTCGAATGCCATTATAGTTTGATGAAATCTTTCGCCAGTTTCATCTATTTCTGTGGACAATTGTCGTTCGTAAAAATCGAAATGTGCATGTAACATGTGGATTTTCAACGACATATTAACGCCAAGTTTGTCGAAAAACTTCATCATGTTGTCAATATAATCACGGTACTCTGGTGAGCGATTTCTGCAAAGAACGTTTCAGAAAAACTCGTATCACTTAAAAGTTTCCGTATATCTGGACCGTTAACTATACCTGTTAAAAAAAAAATCGATATAACATATATTGCAGTCACAAACTTTTAGTTACACAAAATTACCCTCTTTTAATTCTTCAATTGATAATTTTGGAAAAGCGTTGTTTTTCAAGTATGGTAATGCATTTTCGTTAACGCGAACCAAACGCTTTAAAAAATTCTTTACAACTCCAAGCTTGATATGAAGATCCGGAAGCATTATTTTCTGAAGCGGGATCAATCACTTGCGCATCGCGTTTTGGCCAATCTCGCTTTTCGTACTGGTTGCATTTTGCACGGCTGTCCCATTTACAAAAAATACACATGTACTTTGTATAGCCAGTTTGCATTCCAGCTAATAGTGAAAGAACCTGAAAATCACAATTTACGCGCCAATTATGTTCGTCATAACTGATGCGTTCCAGAATTAATTTCATGGTATCATACGACTCATGCATTTCAATGGCACTGGTTTAACGCTGCTGTTTTTAAATAGCAAGACTATTTTTAAGCTTCTGGTTGAAGAGTCTATGAAAGACGCCATAAAGATGAATTATAGTTGCAGATTCCCATTTCATTCATTAAACCGGGAATATCTTGACAATATGCATAAGCTGCGTCCTCGGAAAGCATAAAATAAGGCATATATGGTTCTTGCCGGTATTTGTGAGATGTAACTTTTACACCTGGTGCCAGCACGTTGACGCTTCTTAGTTCCGAAGCCAAAGTCATTGCATTATTTTGAGATAGCTTCAGATTTCGAACGATTCTATCTAAATGTTCCTGCGAAATTAATGACGGATATTGGGTAACTGGCTGAAGGTAATCAGAATCAGCATGATGTAATGATGTTGCTGAAGTTTGTGATTGTACTTCATAGGATGCAGTATCATATTGGTATGTCGATGGATATACTGGGACAGGCAATTCATCACTGTGAGCACTTGGCACACCTTCGTATATAAAACCGAATCGTCCTATAAGAATATATTATTGTGTATTCGATATATAGTCCATCTAAGTGAACTTACTGTTTCGATTGAGACCATACACATCGTTCTTGCACGCGTAGCAATTTTCAGCATCATGTTCCCCTGGATCGGTCCATATCATTGGAAGTCCAAATGGCATCGTGGAATATATATTTCCACCATTTGTTTAATGCACCCAAACATGTGATTCACGTAAATTCAGGTGGCTGATCAACATTTCGCATTTCTTCAGCGGGGGTAACCAAAAAATTTTGATCGTAAAATTTGAGGCCATCTTCAACCAAATGTCGTCCATGTTTTTTCGGTGTAAATTTTCCACACACAAAACAAAACAAATTTAATTTTTCGCAATGTGATCTGCATTTTTCGTTACTCATTTTTCTATTTTATTCAAAATGGTCAATAAAATGCTTATATTTTTTAGAAAGATTTCTCTTATCAAGTGAGTTTAATTCCAAGTTGTCACACTAAATTTGAAGTTAAAGCGATGTTAAAAAGCACTGATCTTTGATATATATGTTGTAGCATCTGTTTGTAATAGGGATGCCAATCACAAAATCCCGAATCCCAAAATTATTATAATTATTATGGCCCCAAATTGTAAGAGGTAAATTAATTCTGCCTCCAAATAGATGTCTATTATTTCAACGGTTACATTTTGTCGAACAAAAAATATATAAACTGATTTAGCAAGAGCTTTTGCAGGTTTTTCCCTTAATTAACATCAAAAATCACCTTAAAGCTACTACAAATTAAAAATCGAAATATTTCGTTATTTTGAGCTAACTTTGGATAAGTCTGGCAGATACCTTTCACAAGATTCCAATTTTTTTGCCATTTCATTGGTAGTTTTTTATGCCATAATTACGAGATTGGAGAGCAAAATAATATACGGGTCTGTTATTTTCTCGTATTCCATAACATGTGGAGACCTTCCTAATCAGTTATAAAAAATATTGGTTGCTCCACTAAATATTTAAAACAGAAAAATTTTTCTGAAATATCTAAATATTTCGATGTACCAGTATTTTTTCTTATGATTGTCTTATTTTTTTTTTTAATGTTTAGCTGCATAAAATTTGTTTAAGGCAATAAATCTTAAATAAATTAAAAATAATATAATAGATAGCTTAATAATATATTAGAAAAAATAATTCAGCTTTTTAATTTTTTCAAATTTTTTTAATATGGCAGCTTTATTTTTTGGGTATACGTATAATTTTTCTAGCAAGTGTACATATTTTACCTTTATTCTTTTTCTATTTTTTTACATTTTTAATTTTCCTCCACAATATTCCAATCTTCTTTAAAAAAAAAAGTCAGTTTCTTTTTCATGGCTTCTTATTTTCCTTTGGACCCTTTTAAATTTTTTCTCTGCTAAAGTACTCAACCATTTAACATTTATGCAAAAATTTGCTGTTTTTGCTTTGTTGTACAATTGCATATTTGGTGCATTTGGTTTGTTGTTTGCATGCATTAATTGCCTGGCAATTAGCATTGCTGAACAAGCTTTTGATGTCAGAGATTGTTTGGTGTTGGTTGCTGTTATAAGTCCTGTGTGAAAGGCAGTAAATTTAGCATTATATGTTTTTTTAATAGCAGGTAATTGGTTAAGCATAATATTACTTGCTAAAGGAAAACTTAAGAATGTATTTGGTTGATTGGAATTTTTCAAAACTTGCATTACAGAGACTATACATATGGAATTCGTAACGACGGGAAAATATAAAGATGAACTTCGTTCGGCCTGAAATTGGACATTCAGTATTTTTTAAAATATTTGAATAAAGTCCACTTATATCCAAAGTGACATTTAATAATCGCTCTGTCGCTCCAGCATATCGTGCACATTTGGCCCTTCCACCAAAAATTTTTCTTGATTTTTTTCCAAATTTTAAATTTTTAAAAATTTTTTATGATCGAAACAGGGTCAGGGAAATCGATTTCTTCTATAAAAGAAATAAAAAAATTAAGTCTACGATCATCAAAGTAATCCTTCAACTAATAAAATATAGTTTGTTTAGAATATGCTGGTACTCTTTATTAGTGATTTATTTGGTTTTGTGAAATTAAGAAACCGTGGAAATATTAAACAAAAATTAAAATATTTCATAAAGTAGTATTTTTAATGAAATCCATTTTGGTGTTCTCCTATCGTTAGTAAAATAATATGAAAAACTTTGCAAAAATGTTTTGGTCTATACGAATTTATATTCCGCTTTGAGAGTTGTAAATAAAGAACAACAAAATAATGTTGGTGAAAGACTTTAGTTTATATATTTTTCTAAATGTTATCGCTTGTGCTTTTTTGTCATTCCTGCTTGTAACTGTCAAATGTCAGGCGACACAGTTAACAGTTTTACTATGCTTGAATTTATTTTGGGGGATTTTTAAATTTTTTCTTACTTTCTGCTGTCTAAACTGTCTTGTCGTGTCAGTACAAGTGGCAATGTTAGCAAATTTGGGTAACCGCGTGACCTTTTTTATAAAAAATTATGCAAATTTATATATTGTGATGATATATTTTAAAGGAACTGAAAAAAACAACAAAAACAATAGTCTAAGGTTGTAAATTGAGAAAGGAAAATATTTTGAAAAACGTTGATTTAATTAAGTGTTAGAAAATTTAATGATATTGTTTTTGGTTTAAAATTTTAATAGATCCTTTTGTTATGGTAATCACCCTACTGTTATTGTAACGACCCTAATAGTATTTAGTAAGTACTTAATGGCAATCCTTAAATGTAATGTAACTGGTATTTATACTAAGTAACCATAAGTACTACTTGGTACAAATATGTATATTTCATCATCTCTATATATTTTTATGTACAATCAATAAAGTCATCTTTTAATAAGAAAGTCATCTTTAATAACATCTTTTAATTAACACAATATGGTGTCAGGTAGCGAACCAAAATTAAAGGAAAATTAAAGAAAGTTATAATTGGGAAGTCTTGATAAATAATACGAAAAAAAAAAAAAAAAAAAATCTAAGCAAAACAAAATCAGTTTGGTAGTTTTTGCATTAAGGAAAAATAAAAATATACAAAATGCCGGACAACAAGCCTCAAGTGGTAGAAAATGCAACGTCATATTTGTCAACAACGCCATTTTTTAACGTTAAAGCTCGTAATATTGCAACAGAATGGGCTAATTGGAGTAAGCAGTTTAAGATTTTTCTGTTGGCTTCGAATTTAGTAAATGAATCTGACCAAAGGAAAGTTGCGTTACTATTGCATCATATGGGGCCGGCGTGTCTGCATATTTTCAATTCTTTTAATGTCGATTTGGACAAAATTAAATACAATGACTTGCATAAGTTATTTGAAGCGTATTTTATTCCTCAAGTTAACATTGCCATGGAGCGTCATGCGTTTTTTACGCGACAGCAGAAGAACGAAGAATCTATTGGGCAATATGCGACAATTTTAGAGAATTTAAGTAATTCTTGTGAGTTTGGGTCATTGCGTTCAAGCTTGGTGAAGGATATTTTTATTTGTGGTCTGTCGCAAAACAACAAAAATATCAAAGAACGTTTACTAAGTGAAGGTAATATCGATTGGAAGAGAGCTTTGGAGATTGCCAAAAGTATAGAGATGGCGAAGGAAAATTTGGCCAGTATGCAAAATGTCCAAGAAGAAGAAGCACCAGTGGTAGCAGCAATCCAGCGTGTACAAAAGAAGCAACCACAACAACAATATCAAAAGCAGCAGTATCAACAACAACAAAAGCAGCAACAATCGTCGGCCATTTGTAATAAATGTGGCCAAAAACACAACAACAAGTGCCCTGCTTATGGGGTTACATGCAATGCATGTGGGAGATTAAATCACTATGCTAGGATGTGTTTTTCAAGAAATGCTGGTTATTTGAATAAGAACAAATACGTAAAAAATGTTTTTGATAATACTGAAGAAGAAGAAGATGATGAAGAAAGTCTATTTGTTGGAACTATTGGTGAAAAGCTTAGTAAAAATATTTGGAATGTCAACGTAGAATTGAATGGAAAAGCAGTAGTTTGCCAGGTGGATACAGGAGCCCAAACGAATCTGATGTCAATCAACACGTTCAATACCTTAGGTATCAGTAAGGTAGATAATAAAGTATATAATAATATATTTACGTTTAGTGGGGAAAGATTACCGGTAGTTGGGAAGATTTTTGTCGATTTTTTATATAATAATGTAATTTATGCTGCATCTTTTTATATTGTGAACATGAAATGTAACAATATTATAGGTCTTGAATTGGCCACTACAATGAATTTAATTAGAAAAGTCAACACAATAAATTGTGAGACAATTTTGGAAAAGTACAAAGAGATGTTTAATGGGTTAGGGCAGCTTAAGAAAGAGTGTCATTTGAAAATTAAAGCAAATTGTCAACCGGTAATAGATCCGCCACGTCGTGTACCGTTTAGCCTTCATGAACCTTTGAAAAATGAAATTATGAGAATGGTTAAATTGAATGTTATTACTGAGGTGAAAGAACCTACAGATTGGGTAAATTCAATCGTGTTAGTAACAAAATCAAATGGTAGTTTGAGATTGTGTTTAGATCCGCGGAATTTAAATAAGGTAATTGTGAGACCTAGATTTGATTTTCCTACAATAGATGAATGTAAATCTCGTATGAGTGGTTCTAAAATTTTTAGTTTGCTAGATGCAAATTCTGGTTTTTGGATGGTAAAACTGGATGATGAATCATCTAGGCTATGTACCTTTAACACCCCATTTGGGAGATATCGATTTCTACGTTTGCCATTTGGCGTAAGTTCAGCACCTGAGATGTTTCATGCTGAAATGATAAGACTTTTTGGTGATATATCAGGTTTAGTGATATATATGGATGATTTTTTAATACATGCATCAAGTGTGGAAAGGCATAATGAAATTTTAAATCAAGTTTTAGAAAGGGGAAAGAAAGTGGGTTTAAAATTTAATAAAGCAAAGTCAGCAATTTTAAAAACTGAAATAAAGTTTATTGGTCATATATTTAGTGACAGAGGTGTAAAACCCGATGACAAAAGAATAGAATCGATTTTAGCAATGCCCGTACCGAAAAATAAACAGGAATTACAACGATTTTTAGGAATGATTACCTATTTAGGGTCATTTATTGACAATTTGTCCAATAAGAACAAGCATTTGAGAGATCTTTTGAAAAATGATTCTGTTTGGAGTTGGAACAATGAACAACAAATTGAATTTGAGAACTTAAAGAAGGAGATTACGAAAGCTCCAGTTTTAACGTACTATGATACGAAGAAACCTCTTACACTATCAGTGGATGCTTCAAAGTTTGCGGTAGGTGCAGTTATAATGCATGGTGAAAACCCTATAGCATACGCATCTGCGTCCCTGACAGACAGTCAAATAAATTATGCACAGATTGAAAAGGAGCTATTTGCTATATTGTTTGGATGCACACGTTTCCATCAGTATATTTATGGTAGAAGTGTGACTGTTGAAACAGATCACAAACCTCTTGTTCCACTGTTTAACAAACCTTTGTATAATATTCCAACGCGTCTTCAGAGATTCATGTTAAGGTTGTTATCGTATAATTTAAATGTAGTGTATAAACCAGGCAAGGATTTGTTTATTGCTGATACCTTGTCTAGGGCACCGCTTAAGGAAAAAATTCTTTCTGATTTAGACAAAGACATTGATTTACAATGCAACTCATTAATATGCCAATTGGCATTACCTGAAAATCAAATTGAGAAGATTAAACAGGAAACTGAAAATGATCAAGCCTTTAAGAAAATTATGAACTATGTGAGAGAAGGTTGGCCGGTTAATAAGAAACAAGTTGATGTGGAGGTACAACAATTTTATCCCATTAAAGATGAGATAAGTGTGGTAAAGGGTATTTTATTTAAAAATAAACGTATTTTAGTGCCGAAAAGTTTAAGATCGAAAATGTTACACTATGTACATGAGGGTCATATGGGAATTCAAGGTTGCCAGAGTTTGGCAAGGGCTTCAATTTATTGGCCCAATATAAATAATGATATTTATAACATGGTATCTAACTGCAGCATTTGTTTAAAATTCAGAAATGCTAATCCTAAAGAGAGTCTGAAAACTCATGATATTTGTAACATTCCTTGGTACAAAGTCGGATGTGATTTGTTTGAATTTGATAAGAGGATGTATTTAATAGTTGTAGACTATTACTCAAAATTTTTTGAAGTAGAACTTTTGAGTTCCGGTTATTCATCTATACAGGTGATAACGAAACTTAAATCAATTTTTGCAAGGCACGGCATTCCTACTATTTTAATTTCGGATAACGGACCGCCTTTCAATTCAAACGATTTTAAACAATTTTGTATTGACTGGGGTATTGACGGTGTAACATCGAGTCCTTATTTATCTCGTTCAAATGGTCTCGCGGAAAGATCCATTCAAACAATTAAGAAGATTTTATACAAATGCAAGGATTCTGGTACAGACCCATATATAGCTTTTTTACAGCATCGAACAACATCCAAGGATAGTTTGCCAAGTCCTTCGGAGTTGCTAATGAGCAGAAAATTACGTACGAAATTGCCTTCATTTTCAAATGACTTAAAGCCAAAATTAGTAAATTCGAAAAAAGTAAACGAACAATTTAAACAAAGACAATTAAATGCCTCTAAAAACTACAATAGGAATTCAGTTAATCTAAAACCAATCGAAGTAGATGAACAAATTTATTTTAAGAAAAGTCCAACATCAGTATGGTTCAGAGGTAAAATTATTGAAAAATGTAGAGAGCCTAGATCATTTTTGGTAAAGGATGAAAATGGTGTAGTTTATAGAAGGAACAGGCAGCACATAATGAATATCGGTAGAAAATTAGACAATTTGACAAAGGAGAAAATTAGAGAAAAGAATTCTAGTAATAATGAAAATGTTTATTATGATTTTAATACCAGGTGTGAAAACCTGAGTAACAACGGAAATGTAAATAATGAAAGTGTAAGAACTGATCATAATGATGAAAATGTTAGTGCTAATGTTAGTAATAAGAATGTTAATATTAGTAACAATGAAAATGTAATCGATGAAGTTAATACTAATAGGAACAATAACGATATGTATACTTCAAAATATGGGAGGAAAATAATGCCACCCAATAGATTAAATTTGTAAAATATTTTTACGTATCTTAATTTTAATAATTTTATATCTTTATAAAAAAAGGGGGATGTTATGGTAATCACCCTACTGTTATTGTAACGACCCTAATAGTATTTAGTAAGTACTTAATGGCAATCCTTAAATGTAATGTAACTGGTATTTATACTAAGTAACCATAAGTACTACTTGGTACAAATATGTATATTTCATCATCTCTATATATTTTTATGTACAATCAATAAAGTCATCTTTTAATAAGAAAGTCATCTTTAATAACATCTTTTAATTAACACAATACCTTTATAGCAGACTTTTAGTTTTACGTCTAATGGATGTTTCTAAGTGTTTAACAAAATATATTTGGTAAATAATATGTGACCTTCTCCGAGAAAAGGGACCTAGTGTGTCAAAAAACGGGTTGTGTCAAAAACGGTGGATTCTGGTACCTAAAAGGGTGTAGAAACTTTAAATGCGTTTTTTTTCTCAAAACTTAATTTTCACACACTAGGTCACTTTTCTCGGAGAGGGTCTCGTATATGTATTTACTAACTTCGAAGAGGACACTTTAAAATTTTTGTATAATATAACTTTGTTTCATAGGGTTAAAAATTAATTGAAATTATTGAAACATTAAACATCAACTACTGCGTTCAAGCCGAAAAAACCACATGCCTGGAATCAACGATTTCACTCTCTATTGGGTTCTAGGAATCGAAATGCATTCGTTTTTCGAATTATCACCATGGTTTCATACAAAATTTGTCAATTAAGGCTCAAGATCAAATGTTTTTACTTTAAATAAAGCAATGACATTGGCACATTTGTTTCAAAAATTTGATAATTTCAAACCCAATCATTAAAATGATAAAGATCGAAAATAAGAATTTTCATCTCTATAAAAAATAATAAAATTTGTTTATTAAGTTTTACCCATAGTTGGTAATTTTTAAGAGCCTATTTCATTTTTTGATGGTCTAGATCTGATAGAAAAAACTATAAACAAATTTGGCATCATATTTGCATATTTGCATGCTTAAGTGCTCGTGTTATTTATTTAACCCCTAGAATTTGTGGGAGTTTCGTATGGTTGTACATATGGCTTTTAAGTTTAGTTTTATTATATATGTATATATATATATGTTACCTTCATTCCTATAAGGAGCATAGGACCTCAACACAAATACCTTCCAACGTGATTTATCTTGGACGAGGTATTTTATTTATCCCCAACCTTTTTTCATGGCTGCTGCTTCGATGCCGATTTGTCGCTTCCATGTATGTGCAGGTCTCCCTCCTTTACGGTTTGTAGGATAGGATTTGGCCAATCCAGTTGCACTTGCGCCTCTTTATGTCTATGGCAACTGACAGTTGTTTTGATTTGGTCCATAAACTGTAGTTAGTTATTAAATTTGGCCAGAAGATATGCAGTATTCTGCGTAGACACAGATTTGCAAACACTTGCATTTTCTGGATATTTCGGTTGTTGATATGGAATGGTTCCAGTTAGGCTTCATTAATACGCAATGTTTTTGTTTTGCCAATGTTTATTTTTAGCGCAGCTTTTTCTATGATATCGGGTAACTGTTGCATTTTGGCTATCATATCATATCATCGAAGTTGTGTGTCATAATATAGATATCGTCTGCGTAATGTTGGTCACGTAAGCTACTACAAAAAATGTGAAAATGGGGAAAAAATGGGGGGAAAATAGGTATTTTTGGATGCACTTTTTTCGGGTAGGTTTGTTCCGGTTTCTTGTTTTCTTCTATTCAATATTTTTGTTGCCACTTTCAGGTGCAATGTTTTATTGTATTGTATTGTATTGTATTGTATTGTGCATGTGTTCTACTGTGTTATGTGAGCAATTATTTTATTTAATGTGCTGAGAAGAGTTATTCCTTGCCACTTATTTCGACCCGTAAGGTTGCCTTTTTTTTGGGTATTTTATGGATCACACCTTCTTTGAGCTCGCTGGGTAGTGATTCAGCTGTCCAGAAGTCTGTGATGAGGGGCAATATCATCTGTGCACTAATATGTGGATCAGCTTTTAGCTTTTCGGGTGAAATGCCATTTAAGCCTGGGGCCCAGTCGTACTTGAATGATTTTACTGCACTAATAACCTCAGATATAACAGGGCATGAAGTTAAAATGTTGATGTTTACATTGTGCGTTATGCAATTGCACGTCATTTGGGCACTGACAGTCCGCGTTGCAAACACTTTAGAGTAAAATTCTTCCCAGAGAACCATTTGTTCGTTTACAGACGTAATAAGGTCAGCATTATAAATTTTCAGTGGTTTTAGTATAGCAGTATAGCTGTGGGACAGTTTCTTAACAGGTTATTATACTTGTGGGTATAGCTTGAGCTTCTATTTCAACTTCGCTAGTCCAATTGCGCTTGTCTTGCCTTGCACCAAGTGATATAGAGCACTGTGCTGTCGCTTGAGTTGATTTTTAGCTGTTCGGGTTCTGATCATGTTTACAGCAGATTTCATCGTTTTTCGTGATTCGATAAGGCTCCATTAATAGCGAGTTCCGTAAAGATCATTTTAATTGTTTTCCATTGGTCGTGTTTAATATCAGGCATGGTGTCGAATGATGATGTAAAAGCTTCGCTGTACCACGTAGTAACTGCACCATTTCTTATTCTGCGTATGTCTATTTATGGCAGCAAGTTTAATTCGATCTCATGATCTCTTGCAAAATACGTTTCCCTGCTGTTGCGCGTATCCAACAGAGAATCATGCCATTTTCTGGAAATTAGAATTTGGTCTATCTGATTCTTGGTTACGAGATCATGGGACTCCCAAGTTACTTTATGCATTCGTTTGTGGGGGAACAACGAACCATGATATTATTTGAGACACACATGTCTAGGAGAATTTCTCCATTTCCGGTTTTTCGCCCCCGTGTATGGGTATTCCATTACTCCTACAAGATTGGTGTAATCTGTACCAGTTTGAGCACTAAAATTTCCCATAACCACTAAAATGTCGCCTTGATGAGTTGTTATTATCGCCTTGGAGAATAGCATTGCATGCATGTAAGATTCCGAGCATGAGTACGAAGTCTGATATATATCACTCTATCAAAATAAGGAGTCGAGCTTATTAAGGCATCTCGTGCTTCTTTGTTTAAAATTGTTGAGCTTGCCAGTGTATAGGATGGTATATCCTTCAGGTGCGGCGGCGTCACCAGAATCAGGCCATCTAATTTCACAAAGTCCGAGAAATATTAGGTTGTAGTTTTTATTTTAATAAGGATGTAGTTCAGCTTTTTTCAACATAGCCTTTATAGCCTAGCAGCAAATTTGTACGTAAATATAGGCAATGTGGGCATCAGTAATATATTTTTTATGAGTGCATAAACAGTGAGTTCATAATAAAAAAAATTGAATTTCGAAAATTTTCAAGAACAAAAGTTTTCTAATATATTTTGTATTTATCAACAGACACCTGTTTAGTTTTTTTTACACCACGAAAAGGCGTTTTTGAAGCTCATTCCTACGATATATTAAAATAAAAATTAAAAATATTTGAAAAGGGTACAAAGGGTAGAAATAAATTTGCAGCATTTCATATTAAAAAAAAATATAGATTGTTAAATTTTTTTGGTAAAACCGCATTTACTTTTAAACCATGTTATTGTTATTAAAATCATAACTTTTAGTATAGAGAAATACCTTTATTAATTTTTTCTCAACTTTATACAATCAGGAATCCTTTTTATTTATTTATTTCCTTTTTTTGTAAATTATTATCATGGCTGGTTTGCTATCTGTTTGGTGACAATCAACTGCTGACACTGGGGATAAAAAAACTTTCAAATGTATATACAACCGTAGAGCAAACCAATATTGAAACAATACCAGACATAATTATAATTATACTTTTTATAGGCATGGGTATATAAACATATGACGATAATATTAGGGTGCATTTATATTAATTATACCCTATACCACTATGTGGTTTGGGTATAATGACTTTGTGCTGCTGTTTGTAACTACCAAAAATATTTGACCCATCTTTAATTATACCGATCGAATCAGAATCACTTTTTGAGTTGATTTAACAATATCCGTCCGTCCGTCCGTCCGTCCGTCTGTGTGTCCATGTAAACCTTGTAATCAAACTGCAGGTCGCAAATATGAACATATTTTGATGAAATTTGGTATTTAAGCTTTCTTCGGCCATGGGATGAACGCTGTTTAAATTGGTGAGAATAGGTCCATGTCTAGACCTAGCCCCCAAAACAAATGATTCCTATGAAATCGACATAAATTGCAATAAGATCCAAATTGTCATATAGATCTTACTCAAATTGGGTTTGTATGCATTTATTACATCCATTAATGAGTAGCCCAAAAAGGATCCCTATGGGTCAACTCTTAGTCATAGGCCCCATACAGAGCTGCTTCCCGATCTTTACTTAAATCTATCAAAAAACAAAAATATTGCACTCATTCTTCTCAAATTTTGTTTGTATATATTTTTGCAAAATACAAGAGACTTTGCAAACATGATCAGGATCGGTCAATTTTTGGACATAGTCCCCATATAGATATAGCATTCGATATGAACTTTTTCATATCTGCACCGAAAAAAAAATTAATAAAAATGCCACTCACATTTGGTTTATGCTTATTTTCTATATCCAGTTAGTTGGGTCTAAGAGATAGGGTCTCTAAACGCATGGTATAGGGTATCGTATAGTTGGTCTAGACTATCAAGTTGTGTATACTAAATCAGTCTAGACCGCCTATGCGTTATTTTATACCAGGAGCTTAGGTCATGATTCGATATAAAAAAATTAATAATTTAAAAAAAATATTTTGTAATTAAAATAAAATATATTTTTTTTTTTTTTGGAAAAGAAATTCTGAACTGTATTTTGAAAATTTTAAATTTTTCAATAAAAATTCTGATGTAGCACAGCAAAATGGACCATGGATTATTCTACCATAGTAATTAGTAGTAACATATAACAAAATATCAAGCAATATCTGGTTTCCAAATTCTTGGATAGATTTCACTGGTATTCCAAGATTAAAATATGTCGAATTTCTAAGTCTCTATTATCTTTTAATAGCTCTGTTCTTAAACATGTAACAGAATCTATTTAAGAGAAACCTTAGGCACCCAAATTGACACACAGATTAACTCGTACTCCTTAATTAAAATGAACAGCAACTTTTAAGTAAATTCTCTACAGTTTCTATGCGGAATTACAGACCGAGTTCTATATATGTATCGATTTAATAAAGGTTGAAACAAAATAAAATAAAACACACAATATATTCAATTGATGTTGGAAATTAATTGAAAACAGAGCTGGTGATCAATCGTTCATATTTTCGAACTGAAGCCTAAGAATATGATATATATGAATTTCAAATCTTTGATGGAATAAAAAATTAAAAAAAAATTTTTTAACGTTAAATTTTATTTGAAAAGAAATATAAAATAATCAGAGAAATTCGTCCAATATTGCAATTAAAACGATCAAAAGGGGAGAAATTGTAATTATGAGTATAAAACTTTATGTGAACATTTAACCAAATAAACAAACAAACAATGCGAAAAGAAAAATTTTCTTTGAAATTCAAACGTAAAGTGGCCTAAGAGGAGTAACTGGTGCCATTTGTAGCTTATTTATATAATACTAGCAGTAACCCGATGCGCTTCGCTACACCCCTCGTAACGATATAAAAAGCAGGGAATATGTTTTGTAGAAAACTGTTTTTTTGTATAGGAGGTGCCACGCCCATTTGTCTGATACCGCCCGTTTTATTGGCAACTACTCACATTAATAACTAATAAACTCAAACAAAGTCGCAAGACTTTCACTATTATAGTACTCCAGTTATATTATATTAAATACTTAGTTTGTATGGGGGGTACTACGCCCACTAGTCCAATCCCGCCCATTTTGCTATGGGACTACTCACATTAATAATTCATGAACTCAGACAAAGTTACAAGGCTTTCACTATTACAGTACTTCAGATATATGACATTATATATTTACTTTGTATGGGAGGTACTACGCCCACTGATCTGATTCCGCCCATTTTTTTTTTTGAGTACTAACGTTGATAACATATAAACTCACACAAAGTCTCAAGACATTACCTATTACAGTACTCTAGATATATGACATTTAATATTTACTTTGTATGGTGGGTACCACGCCCATTCCTCAAATACCGCCCATTTTTCCGCAACTCTTTGAATTATTTCAATATATACGTGTACATAGTTGCAGAACTCTTGCTGTAGTAGTACTCCAGATATTATATGTTAAAATTAGATGTTAAAAATTAATTTTGTACGGGAGGTGCCACGCCCACTGGTCCAATCCCGCCGATTCTGTTATGGGTTTACTCACATTAAAAACTCATGAAGTCAGACAAAGTTCCAAGGCTTTCACTATTACAGTACTTCAGATATATGACATTATATACTTACTTTGTATGGGAGGTACCACGCCCACTGATCTGATTGCGTCCATTTTTTTTTTGAGTACTAACGTTGATAACTTATGAACTCACACCAATTCTCAAGACTTTATCTGTTACAGTACTCTAGATATATGACATTTAATATTTACTTTGTATGGAGGGTACCACGCCCATTTGTCAAATACCGCCCATTTTTTCCGCAACTCTTTGAATTATTTCAATATATACGTGTACATAGTTGCAGAACTCCTTAAAAAAAACCAAAAAAAATACAGCCTATTTTTCCTTCCGGATAGGCAGTTACCTACTGTAAAAAATTCAAGACGATCGGTCCAGTGGTGTAGTCTCCTACAAACCCCAAATAAACAAACAAACAAACATACACAACTCCATTTTTATACCCTGTGCCACTATGTGGTTTGGGTATAATGACTTTGTGCTGCTGTTTGTAACTATCAAATATATTTGACCAAAACCCATCTTTTATTATACCGATCGAATCAGAATCACTATCTGATTCCATTTAAAGATGTACGTCCGTCCGTTAGTCTGTGTGCCCATGTAAAGCTTGTAATCAAGCTGCAGGTCCCAAATATGAATGTATTTTGATGAAAATTGGTATTTAAGCTTTTATCGGCCATAGGATGCTATTGAAATTGGTGAGAATCGGTCCATGTTTAGACCTAGCCCCCATACAAATGACACCTATGAAATCGACATAAATTGCCATAAGATCCAAATTATCATATAGATTTTACTTAAATTGGGTTTGTATGCGTTTATTACATCCATTAATGAGTAGTCCAAAAATGATCCCTATGGGACAACTCATAGGCCCCATATAGAGCTGCTTCCCGATCTTCACTTAAATCTGTCAAAAAACAGAAATATTGCACAGATTCTTCTAAAATTTTGTTTGTATATATTTTTGCAAAATATAAGAGACTTTACCAAACATGATCAGGATCGGTCCATTTTTGGAACTAGTCCCCATATAGATATAGTATCCGATATGAACTTTTTCAATATCTGCAGCCAAAAAATTAATAAAACTCCCACTCAAATTTGGTTTATGCTTATTTTCTATATCTAGTTAGTTGGGCCAGAGAGATAGGGTCTCTAAACGCACGGTAGAGGGTATCGTAGAGTCGGTCTAGACCGACTATAATTTTCTTACTTGCTATATATTTATAAGATTCTATAGAGCTTTTTATTATAAAACTCACTTATATTTAAAAAGTGCATTTTATTAAAAAAGGATATTTTATTGAAAGGTACCTTTTGTAAAACCAGTTCATTGTATCTTTTAATAAGAGATACCTTTTTTTAACAACGTTCGTTTAAGTTAACCAGTACCTTTTTTTAAAAAAGGTATTATTCATTAAAAGAGTACCATTGCAATATTTTTTAAAACAGTTAGCTTTTATTAAAAAAGTAGCTTTTATTACAAAAGTACCTTTTCTTAATAAAGTACATTCTCTAAAAAAAAATGGCTTTTCCTAAACAGATACCATTTTTACCAGAATAACTTTTTCTAAATAACTTTTCTAAAAAAAGTACCTTTTCTTGAAAAAGTGCCTTTCTTAAAAAAGTATTTTTCTTAAAAAGTAAATTTTTTTTAAGTATCTTCAGCTATAAAGGTACATTTTTTTAAAACGTATCCTTTTCTAAAAAAATACCTTATTACAAAAAGATACCATTTTTAAAAATGTAAATTTTCTTATGAAGGTACATTTTCTTTAAAAACTACAATTAAAAAAAAGTATAATTTTTAATATACTGTCTTTTCTAAAAAAATGACATTTACGTAAAAAAGTACCTTTCTCATAAAAATAGCATTTTTTAAAAAGTCCTATTATTAAAAAAGTACATATTCTTAATAAAGTAGATTTCCTGAGTAAATTACTTTTTTTAAAAAAAGGTCCCTTAAAAAACAGATTTTCATATAAAAGTATCTTTTGTCCAAAGTGTTATTTTTTAATCAATTACGTACTCCTAGAAAATGGCTTAGTTTTTTAAGTATCTTTTTTCAATATGCTTTCTTAAGAAGTATTTTTTTTTTCCTTAAAAAATAACTTTTATTAAAAAATTAGCTTTTGCAAAGTACCCTTTATTAAAAGAAGTACCTTTTCTTGATAAAGTAAATTTTCTAAACAAAGTACTTTTGCTCATAGAGATACCATTTATTTAAGAAAATACCATTTTTAAAAAAGTATCTGTTTTTAAAAAATACATTTTCTTAAAGAAACTACCTCTTCTTAAAAAAACTACCATCGCTTGCAAAAGTGCACTTTCCTTTAACCAACTTTTTCTTAAAAAAAAAAATTCTATTTCAAAAAATATAATTTTTCTAAAAAAGTCCTTAAAAAGCTACTTTCTCTTAACAAGTACTTCTTCTTAATAAAGTATTTTTCTTAAAAAATAAATTTTTTTAAAAAGTAACTTTATCTTAAAAGATACATTCTCTTACAAACATACTTTTTTCAAAAAAATTATCTTACTTAAAAAAAAAAATTCTTGCTTTTTTAAAGAGATACATTTTCTTAAGAAATAACCTTTCCTTGAAAAAGCACAATTTAAAAAAACTTAATTTTTAAAAAGTTGTCTTTTCGTAAAAAAGTACATTTCTTAAAAAGTAGCTATTCTTAAAAAAGTACCTATTCTTAAAAAAGTACCTATTCTTAAAAAAGTACATTTTCTTAAAAAATTACATATTCCTAACGAAGTACGTTTCTTGAAAAAAGTAATGTTTTAAAAAAAAAGTTCATTTCCTTAATAAAAGCAACTTTTATGTAAAAGTATATTTTTTTTACAGTACTATTTTTGAAAAAAGTACATATTCTTAAAAAATAACTTTGTTTTTTAATAAATAACTTTTATTACTAAAACATCTTTTCTTAAGAGGGTATATTTTCTTAAAAAAAGTACCTTTTCTTAAAAAATCACCTTTTCTTAAAAAAACGTTTTCTTAGATAAGTACGTTTTCTAAAAAGTACGTATTCCTAAAAAATTAATTTCTCTTAAAAAAGTACATTATCTTAAAAAAAAAAAAAAAAATTTTTAAATTTGCCTATTGTTTTTGAAAAGGTACCTTTCTTTAAAAATTTACCTTTTCTTCAAAAAATACATCTTTCTTAAAAAGTACCTTTTCTTTAAAAAAAAACGTTTTCTTAAAAAAGTACCTTTTCTTAAAAAAAAGTTTTCTTAAAAAAGTACTCACTTTTCACACAGTAGACATTTTTTAAGTTGCAATTCTTAATGCAATAATTTGCATCCTGTTTTTGAAATTTATAATTCTATTTCACAAAGTTTTAGATAGTTGTGTTGTCAGAAACAATTAAAACTCAATTTACTCCGTCTTTTCCTTTTAATCCCGCAAACATATTTTAATTTCAACGGAAACGGAAACTACCGCCAAATGAACGTCAAGCTAAATGTTAAAAATTCGTAAAATGTTTTAACATAATAGGGAATCCGATAGTCTAAAAGCGAAAATGTAAAAAAATATGATTTACCGTGTTAATGTAATTTGATTTTGAGCTTGTAAAGAATGGGTGACAAAATGCTATAAAGAAAAATTTTATCAAATCAACCTGTCAATTAAGTAAAAAGGGTTAGAAGCTGTTGGCAGTAAGTTGATTCTGAACATTGTACCATTAATGTTGTAGATAGTAAGAATGATTAAAACATTTTTTAGATTTGTGGTTTTGGATTTGTTGCATTCATTGTGTGGATGGTGTAATGTGTTGAACAAGGAAAGAAAATAAAGTGCCAAGGTAAGCGAAAATTTAATGAAATTTTTAATTAAGCAAAAAACTTGATATGAAGAAAATAATTTAGCTTCATTGGTATGAATTAGGAAGATAAGGAGATGCACATTGTGTATTCTAATGTGTTTCTGTGTTTGTGCATTTATTTAACAGAGATTTAAATATTTTATGAAAAAAACAGTTTGTAACTTTGACTGAAAGCAGACACTCATCCAGAGTAATTGTTGTCAAAAACGACAAAATGCAGCTTTTATACCAGGTACTGGAGGTCGTGCTTTATTACTAAAAAATTCAGATGCACCATTAATGGTATGAGCGATGAAAGAATACCATGAAAATACTTACCAAGTTGCTAGTGCTATAAGTAAACACGTATGTGATTGGACTAGTCGTAGAGTCCTTAACAGAATCGGTTCAATGGCATCAGTTATAAAGAGAAAAAAAATACCTATGTCTGACAATAGAGGACAGGAAACGTGTTATTTGATCCAAAGACACAAAAATTAATCGATTTCAATCTGATGGGAATGGCCATATCTGGAGCAGATCTCATGAAGTTCTCTAAAAGCATCTTGTAAAAAAAAACTGTCAATCATGGTTTAGGTTGCTTGATGGTTTGGGATTGTTTCACTAGGGGGCGTTTACAAAAAATTTATAGAAAAATGAAGAAAGAGGCCAATCTCCAAATGCTTCAAACCCATTTACTCGGTTTTGTGGATCACAGCGACTATCACGAGGAGGAAGTTACTTTCCAACAGGACGGATACCACAAGCACACGTCAAATATTGTCTGTGCAAAAATTTCAGATGATTAAATGTGCTGCACAAAGACCAGACTTCAAGTCGAAAGAAAGTTTGAGATCTATATTGAAGAACCGATTAGGAAAGCAAAATCAAGCGCCTATGAACATAAAGGAGCTTTGGAAGCGTGCAAAAATAGAATGGAATTAAGAGAGAATTTTGTGGAAGGTATGCCGAGGCGTATGAAGCAGGAGTGTTAAATTCGGCTGTGCCAAATTTTTGATACCCTCCACCTCGGTTTTAGTATTGATAATAAATGTAAACAAAATATTTGAAAAAGTAAACAATATGTTAAACTTAATACTAAATTATTTCAGCAAATACATTTTATAGCATTTTTAGTGGCTCCATATTTTATTACAAGGTTTACATGGACACACAGACGGATGGACATCGCTAACCGACTCAAAAAGTGATTCTGAGTCGATCGGTATAATAAAAGATGGGTCTAGGTCAAATATTATTGTTAGTTACAAACAGCAGCACAAAGTCATTATACCCAAACCACATAGTGGTATAGGGTATAAAAAAAGTACTTTGAAAAAATACGTTTTTAATAAAAGGGATTTTTATAAGAAAATGTACTTTTTAAAAAAGTTTAAATTATTAAGAATATGTACCTTGTTTAAGAAAAGATGTTTTTTTAAGGTTAGTTTTGAGAAATTTTTTTTCAGAATATATATTTTTTAAAATGAGGTCCTTTTTTAAATGATAATTTTTAAGGAAAGGTACTTAAAAAAACCAGGTACTTTTTAAGAGGGAACTTTAAGAAAGATACATTTTGAGGAAAGGGTAGTTCGAAATAAAGTTATTTTTTAAAAACCATTTTTTCCTGTTACAAGGATCAAGAAAATATATGGTTTATGGGCTCTGGAATTTATTTCGATGCGTTATAAACGGAACGACAAACTGATATATACCCTCTGCATATATACACTTTGATATATACCCCTATGGAGGGTTCAAAATCGATTTGTGTTGAAAATTTTTGATTTATAATTTATAATATAATTGATTTTTTTATTTTTCTTTGGACGTCTGAAAATTTATAAACAATTCTTAAACTATTTGAAGAAATCATCTTGATTATTTTTTAATAGTAGCGCTTGCGGTTATAATTTCGAGTTGTCCCCGAAAATACGTACTATTCTTATTAATTGGTATAAAGTATGGTTAATGTAAGTGCATTATACACTTTTGCCAGAGTGGTCTTCTAGTACTGTTGCTAGGGCATCCACACAATTCATAATTCCAACAAAATATAATTCATGTCACAAATAAATCCGTGCTCACAACCACTACAACCAATCTTTGCATTCGTAATGGAAGAGTGGAATGTTTTTTCAAAGGTCCAGCTGAGTTCATTTTATTTCGAGCGGGGCAAAGTATGTCAGTTTCCAAACAATTTTATTGAAAAAATATATTTATTCAAATAGAAATAAAAAGTTACAAATGGCAGAGGTAAATTCATTCAAGACATTCACTTTAGTTATTAAAAATTCACTTTAAAATTATTTTTTTTCATTGTTTTTAATACTTTAATAATTCTTCATTTCTTAGAAACTTTTCCGCTTTCTCTGGCCAATTTGTTTTGTTTAGAGACCGCGGACTAAGATGGGCATAACGCAAAATTATTTTTGTAAACATTTAAATACATGATCACCCACAGTTACCACAAATTGTGGTTGGACCAGCTGTAAAGATTGTCTGTTGTTTATAAACATTCATCGCGTAGTTGAATTTTGTAGCGACCCTTCAATTCAATGGGTGTTATATTTTTACCCATACAATCGTAAAATGCCAAGGGGCAAAACTTGTGTACAAAACATTGTTGAGAGGATGTGTATAGAGATCCATTATGTCTTCACAACTAGGCTCGTCTGTGGTTGTTTCTAAGCCCTGAATAAGTCTCTTGGGGTGCGTTAATGTTGGATTTTGGATTATATCATATAAACGCATTATGTTTTTGACTGTAGTAATATTTCCAAAAGGTGTCTGTTAAAAAATTTGTTAAACACCATCATAAACACAGCTTTACTATGCATACATTTCGTTTGTACTCATCCCAGTTTGGCCCATACCATCCGCCCCCGGATGCATACCAATAAATATTAAGTTTTCAAGTCCCCTTGCAATGGAGTATTAAAATATCATAATGTCTTCAATAAGTTGCTATTCTCATTTACTGAGATGTCTGGTTAGTAATGACAGTGTTTGATTTTGTTGCTAACTTATTTTCTAACATTTTTAATATAAATTAACTAAAACATAAGTGACAAAAAATAAAATAATAAAATAAAATTGAAATATATTCATATAAAATTATATACATATGTATGTGTTAATAATACTAACCAAATTAAATTTAATGTCAATATAGTTTTAAAAAAATAAACTGAAAAAACAACAACAATACAGATAACAAATAAATTTTTTCTTTTTTGTGCTTGTAATAAATAAAAAGTAAATGAGTTTCTCTAACCCATCAACAAGTGAGAGATGCATAAACCGTAATAACGCATATATTCTATTAAATAATCAAGACAATCTACACGATCCCATATTCAACAAGCTTTACTTAATAGCTAAAACCTCTGGCAGAGCGCGTTCATCTTCCACCAATATATGCATTGAACAAACAGAGCCAACGTCAGCAGATATAAGTAATAAAAAATAACCAGTAAAAACAACAACAATAGTGACAAATGCAAGTACTGCAAATAATTGCACTAATATGAACACCGTTGAAACCGTAAGTAATAATAAATCAACCAGAAAACAATCCACTTGACTCAAATTCTTAAAAATCATCAATACAAACTGGTATGGATAAATAGCTAAAAGAGCGCACAGCCCCAAATCATAAAAAATTGCCTCTTCATCAAAAATTCTCAAGGACGATGATGCCTCCAAGCCCCCAAATCCTTTCTAGATTTTGGATGAAGAACATAAAGATGAACCAGTTGCAATCAAGCCATCAAGTCCTACTCCTATTTATTTAAGAGAACAAAACTCAAATCAATTGGTGAAAAGCTTGATAGAGTTACCGGGAAAAAACTCTTTCTACATTATATCCATTCAACGAGGAAATATTATGGAAACAAAAGTACAGGTTCTACATGAGAATAATTTCCAATTGAAGAGCGAAAAAGGGTTCCAAGTAGTTGTTATGGGTATCGACTCGTGTGTTGACCCGGTTGAACTAAAAAGCGAACTCGAAGGTAAAGGGTTTAAAGTAAAACCAGTATCAAATATTCGAAACCGCGAAAATATCCCTCTTTTTTGTGTAGAATTTCAACCCGGCGACATTCAATTAAAAAAAAACCAAATGCACCCTACCATAAGAAGAAAGTACCGGTTCAGTGTGTGAATTGCCAGGAGTTCGGGCATACAAGGGCATACTGTAAGTTTCCACCAGTATGTGTTGTGTGTGGTGAGCTACACAATACCAGTGAGTGTGACAAGTCAAACAATAGCGTAAAGGTAAAAAGAATTTAGCAATTGCGGTAAAAACATGCTGGTTTTAATTGTGATGATCCGATATACGTAAATGAAAATTTAACGCCTTATAATCACAAAATACTACAATCCGCCTTGAACTTAAAAAAAAATAACCAGATTAAAACTACATTTACTGAACGTGGACTCGTATTCGTAAGGAAGTTTGATTCGGAGGAACCAGTACTAATTGAATTTATTGAACAACTAAACCAGCTTTTTCGTTAGCCAAATGATGTATACTTTAATATTACTATCTTGCTATAATCCTAATTTTTTACCATTTTTTTATATAATTGTTTCTATTAATTTGTGCTTCGTTTCAATTAATTCAATTTATTATTTTCTTAATTATATAATTTTTAATTTAAACATATGTTCAATCAAACTTAACTTATATGATTCAACTATTTTCTTATTAAACACTAAAATAAATCGTGTACAATTGAGCGTTGCTGTTGGTACGTATTTCTTTAATGATCCGTATGACTTTGTTACGTAATAATATAACATTTTCCAAAGACAGTACTGCAAATATGGTTAAAATATTGGCTAAACAAAAAAATGGTCTTAAAATTTGCCACATAAACGCACAGAGTCTCGCAAGGAAAATTGACGAGTTTCGGCACATTTTTGAAAATTCTGGTGTGGATATTGTATGTGTATCTGAAACCTGGTTTGACGAATCTATCACAGATACTTTGGTATCAGTAGACGGCTACAATCTTTATAGAGCTGACAGAGCAGATGGGTACGGAGGAGTAGGCATTTATGTCAGAAGTGGATTAATTAGCAAAGTTAAACGCAGAATTGGTAATGAAAATGATAAAGTAGAACATTTATTTTTAGAATTGTGTGCAGCTGGAGGCAAGATTCTTATTGGTAGTGTTTATAGACCAAATCGTAATATAGACCTTGGGAATTTCTATAAAATGTTGGCGGAAGATTTTATACCTTTTTATGATAATATTATATTAACTGGGGACTATAATTCAAACCTGCTGGAAAACTGTAGTATGGTCGAAAATATGAAATCTCTTGGTCTTACGCCCGTGAACACGCATATACCAACACATTTCACTACCGTTAACAACTCATTACTAGATTTATTCTTCGTCTCTGATGAAGCAAACACACTGATGTATGACCAACTATCTGCACCTGGTTTTTCTAAACACGACCTAATCTTTATAACCTATGATATTCCTTTAGAAGTTCCTAAGAAAACAATAGAATTCAGAGACTTCAAAAACACAAATTTCACTCAGTTGGAGGAAGCGTGTTGCCAAATCGATTGGAACTCGATATACTTTATGTTATCTGTAGATGATCAGCTGGCCTTCTTGGAACATCATGTCTCAGCCTTATATAATATTATTGTTCCGATCAAAGTAAAAACAATAAGCAAGCGACAAACACCATGGTTTACAGCGGAAATTAAAAAACTTATAGAAAATCGTGATAAAGCCTTTTTCCGATGGAAGCGGTTTAAAACAAACGCACTTCATGAACTTTATCGCACAACCAGAAAAATTGTCAATAAAAGCATAAGGAAAGCTAAGGCCACATACTATGCTGAAAAGTTTTCAACATCAATTAATGCAAAAAAAACATGGAAAACAATTAGAGAAATTGGGGTTGGAAAGAGGAAGGGTATAGAAGAAAATTTCATATCAAACCCTAATGAAATTAACGAGAATTTTATTAATATTCCAATGCCTCAAGCTGATCACTCATATTATGGCAACTATACCCCTAATTATGTCCCACAAACCCTTTTTTCATTTGACTGCGTTAGTCCCTTCGATGTACTTAAGAGCTGTCAATCTATAAAGTCTAATGCAATAGGAATTGACGGTATTCACCCTACTTTTCTAAAAATGCTGCTTCCCTTCCTTTTGCCGTATATCACGCACATTTTTAATAAAATAATTACGGTGAGTGATTTTCCCCAACGATGGAAACAAGCTAAGATCTTACCTGTTCCAAAGTCGGCAACTGAATATCGGCCCATAGCTATATTACCATATCTGTCGAAGGCATTTGAACGGCTCCTTCATTGTCAAATAACGTCCTTCATAAATGATAATAACCTGCTTACCGACCGTCAATCTGGGTTTCGTGCCAAACACAGCTGTATTACAGCTTTAGCTGATGTAACAGAAGATATAAGGAGAGATATTGATGATGGCCGCGTGGTAATATTAGTGCTGTTAGACCATTCAAAAGCTTTCGATACGGTGGATCACACAGTTTTGCTACAAAAGCTTAAGAACATGATGCACTTTTCACCAACTTCTGTTGCACTTATGAAGTCTTACCTAGTAAATCGTTCGCAATGCATAGAAACTAATAAAATTGCATCGACGTTCCTTCCTGTGGTAAGAGGTGTACCACAGGGTTCTATTCTTGGTCCTCTCCTTTTCTCAATTTATGCTTCTGATCTACCTAAACAGTTAATTCACTGCAATATAAGAATGTATGCTGATGACGTACAGCTATATATTAGCAGCAAGAAAGAAAAAATTGAAGATTGCAGTAGAAATTTGAATGATGACTTAGAACGTGTTTCTCGTTGGGCAGCTGCAAATGGACTGAGTCTCAATCCACAAAAAACAAAGTGTATTTTGGTGCGTAACAGATTGACAAGAATCTCAGACAATCTAAACATATATATAAATGATCAACAAATCGAAATCGTTGAACGAGCAAAAAATTTGGGTGTTATCTTTAATAAAACATTGACTTGGTCAGACCATGTCGCTGCTGCCTGTGGTAAAACGTATTCGATGTTACGAACACTTTGGCCTACCCAATATTGTACACCAATTAATATACGCTTGTTACTTGTAAAGACATACTTAATACCAACACTACTATATGCATGTGAAATATTTGCAAGTTGCGATACTAAAAGTAAGTCCAGGCTAAATATAACGTTTAACAATATCGCAAGATACGTTTACGGGCTCAGAAGGTTCGATCAAATTTCATCTTATTCAAAGCAAATTTTCGGTGTCAATTTTGATGACTTATTAAAAATAAGATGTCTTACTTTTTTACACAAAATAATTAGTAACCAGGGACCAGAATATCTTTATAACCGATTGCGTTTTAGTAGGCTTCGGAGAAATAACAATTTAATTCAATTTCGGCACCATACGTTGGTATCTGAATGGCAGTTTTTCATACATGCAGCACGTCTTTGGAATGGTTTACCTTCTACAATTAAAGGAATCAGCAACGGCTCAATTTTCAAAAAGAAAATTTTACAACATTACATTTAGAAAATTTTTATTATTTTTTTTTTTTTACAATGCACATATACTAACTTGCTGTTAACAAATATATATTGAAAATTTTTACTGTATACTTTTTATTTGTTTTTTAAATTATATATGCCACTTATAAATATCTATTATTTGTATATAAATCAATATTTTATTTTTTATTAGTAATATTTAATATTGTCACACTAATGTTAAGTTGTATTGTAAATCAAACTCCAACTAACATATTTAAACCTGTTCTGTTTTGAAGATTTCATGTCTTGTTGAACAGGATACCAAATTTAAATAAATAAATAAATAAATAAATAAATAAATAAATAAACTACCGGGGGTGAAATTTATAAAATAATAAAAATTAACAAATATATCTCACCTGTACATGTAACTACTAACGCGCAAACATACGCTAACATAGCGGCCTCCCAAAACCAAGCACAGAATCCAGTTCATTCGCAGCATTTTGAATTATACTCAAATATGCTATGCTCTCAAAGTCAGCATCCCAATTTTTCAAATCCACGAAACGATCCCTCGAATCATAGCACAAGTAAATTGGAAACAACACCCGACACACTAGTTCAAACAATAAATAATTTTACTAACGCTATGAATAGCATGATGCAGGAGATGATGAAGATGCAATCTATGATATTGCAATCTTTGTTAAATAAATCATGAACTGTTTAAAAATATGTTAGTGGAACGCAAACGGCTTAAACCAAAATAAACAAGTAAGAAAATTATAGTCGGTCTAGACCTATTAGATATGACCTGTATCAATTCTTTATCAATTCTTTACAAAAGAATTAACCAAGATCAAGCAAAAACAAAAAAGTTACGATTAATATATTTCAAATTGGAAGTGGCAGATTCACTTTTAAATTATAAAAATTCATCAAAACATACTATACTTCGTCGACGGCCAAACATAGAAACTAAAATCCAGAAAAAAACAAGTAAGAAAATTATAGTCGGTCTAGACCGACCATATGATACATTATACCATGGCTGAGAAACCCTATCTTTCGGTCCAACTAATTCGATATAGAAAAGAAGCATAAACCAAATTTGAGTGGCATTGTTATTAATTTTTTTGGCTGCAGATATGAAAAAGTTCATATCGGGTGCCATATATATGGGCACTGGGTCGAAAAATGGACCGACCCTAACCATATTTGGCAAAGTCACTTATATTTTAAAAAAATTATACAAACCAAATTTGAGAAAAATCTGTGCAATATTTTTGTTTTTTGATAGATTTTAGTGAAGATCGGGAAGCAGCTCTATATGGGGCCTATGAATAAGAATTGTCCTATAGTGATTATTTTTGGACTACTGATTAGTGGATATAATAAACACATAAAAATCCAATTTGACTGAGATCTATATGATAATTTGGGTCTTATGGCATTTATGTCGATTTCATAGGGGACATTTGTATTGGGACTAGGTCTGAACATGGACCGAATTTCACCAATTTCAATAGAGTTCATCCTATGGCCGATAAAAGCTTATATAGCAAATTTTACACAAGGTTTACATGGACACACAGACGGACGGACATCGATAATTCGACTCAGAGAGTGATTCTGAGTCGATCGTTATAATAAAAGATCGGTGTATGTCAAATATTTTTGGTAGTTACAAACAGCAGCACAAAGTCATTATACCCGAAACACATAGCGGTATAGGGTATAAAAAGAACTCGCCCATTTCCCAGAAGACAAGCAAATTGATATATTGCTTGTCTCTGAAACTCATTCGACTTCTAGGAGTCAGTTCTCATTGCGTGGATATATATTGTATGATACAAAAGATCCAAGAGGCAGAGCATGTGGTGGCTCAGCCATTCTTATTAAATCTCGACTGAGGCATCATCTAATGCGTGATCATAGTGAAGATTACCTTCAAGCTACTACAATCTGCTTTGAGGAATTTGATAACAACTTAGTTATTTCATCAATATACTCTCCACCAAAATTTTCTATAACGGAAAGTCAATACAAAAGATTTTTTGAATCACTTGACTCTCGTTGTATTGCTGCTGGCGATTACAATGCCATGCATACATTCTGGGGGTCACGTTAAATTCTCCGAAAGGCCGTGTTTTGTTTGCACAATTTCTAATATGGGGCTACATATTATCTCAAGCGGAGAACCAACATGCTGGCCGACAGATAGACAAAAGATTCCCGATCTAATCGATTTTGGAGTAACGAAGAACATTTCGTGAGAACTTATAAATGCTGAATCCTCATTGGAACTCTCATCAGATCACACACCAGTTATCGTTACTATTTCTAACAATGGCAATGGCAATTTAGCGCCAACAAGTATTATAGATTGGTTAAAGTGTAGAAAGTTTCTCGTTCTGTAGATGTCGAGCGGCTATTAAATGAAAAAAGAAGAATTCGAAGAGAGTGACAACTGCACAGATCCCCACAACTTAAGCAACAATTGAAAGCATGTACATCAAATTTAAGAAAGTTGTTTAATACCCAGAGACATGATAAAATAAACAGATATCTCGAAAAATTATATCCAACTTCAAGAGCTACAAAAAATTTTAAAGAACCAGTTGTATGTAAACCACCATTAAGAATGCAAAATGGAGCCTGAGCTAGAAATGATTTAGAAAAAGGTAATCTATTTGTAGAACATTTGAAAA
The DNA here is from genome assembly GCA_963682025.1 of Cordilura impudica. Taxonomy (NCBI): domain Eukaryota; kingdom Metazoa; phylum Arthropoda; class Insecta; order Diptera; family Scathophagidae; genus Cordilura; species Cordilura impudica. The sequence continues at coordinate 230,130,123 of OY821520.1, read as the reverse complement.
AAGTTTTTACTCCGAATATAACTACTAGTTCAATAAATGAGTTACCACCAGTAATAAACCGGCACGGTGCAGTGTCACTTCGATTTGAGATTAGAGAGGCTGAAAAGGCCATTTCTGATCTTAACCCTAAAAAAGCATCGGCGATCGACGGGGTCAGTAATAAAACGCTTTTGGAATTACCCGGAGATTAATTTTTTTATATTTAACGATATATTACGCCTTGAATATTATCCCTCAGAATGGAAGGTTTCGACCGTTACCATGGTACACAAAGGTCCATTCGTACAGGTCAATAAGTTTATTGTCAAATCTATCAAAATTGTTCGAGAAAATACTAGTAAATAAGCTTACTGTAGCTGTAGAACAAAATAACGTCAGCCCAGCACATAAATTCGAATTTTTGCAGAGACACAGCACCATTGAGCAAGTCCATAGTTTAGTAAGCGCTAAAAGAAAAGCCTTGAAGAAAAAAAGTACTGCTCTGCTCTTTTCATTGACGTTTCGCAAGCTTTCGATAAGGTTTGGCACGAGGGCCTACTCCATGAAATTAAAACGCTGCGGCCCCCAAACGTTCACAAACTAATGGAAAGCTGCATAATTAACAGGAAATTCTCAATAAAGGAGAGCAACTCTACAAGGCCCCCTCAAGATATAAAAGCTCGTGTTCCACAGGGCAGTATTCTGGGTCCGCTCCTATACATTCTTTATACAGCGGACATGCCAACTAATGAAAACACAATTACTAGTCCATATATAACAAGTAAGAAAATTATAGTCGGTCTAGACCGACTATACGATACCCTATGCCATGTGTTTAGAGACCCTATCTCTTCGGTTCAACTAACTGGATATAGAAAATAAGCAAAAACCAAATTTGAGCGGCATTTTTATTAATTTTTTTGGCTGCAGATATGAAAAAGTTCATATCGGATGCTATGTCTATATGGGGCCTAGGTCCAAAAATGGACCGATCCTGACCATGGTTGGTAAAGTCTCTTATATTTTGCGAAAATATATATAAACAAAATTTGAGATGAATCAGTGCAATATTTTTGTTTTTTTGATAGATTTAAGTGAAGATCGGGAAGCAGATCTATTTGGGGCGTATGGCTAAGAATTATCCAATAGAGATTATTTTTGGACTACTGATTAATGGCTACAATAAAAACATACGAACCCAATTTGACTAAGATTTATATGATAATTTTGATCTTATGGAAATTTAAGTCAGTTTCATAGGGGTCATTTGTATGGGGGCTAGGTCTGAACATGGACCGATTCTCAGCAATTTCAATAGCATCCTATGGCCGATAAAAGCTTTAATACCAAATTTCATCAAAATACATTCATATTTGCGACCTGCAGCTTGATTACAAGGTTTACATCGAATCAGATAGTAATTCTGATTCGATCGGTATAGTAAAAGATGTGTCTAGGTCAAATATTTTTATAGTTACAAACAGCAGCACAAAGCCATTATACCCAAACCACATAGTGGTATAGGGTATAAAAATATTGCACAGATTTTCCTCAAAATTGGCTTGTACGTATTTTTTCAAAATATAAGTGACTTTACTAAACATGGTCAGGATCGGTCCTTATAAATATAGCATCCGATATGAACTGCAGCCAAAAAAAATTGGTTTATGCTTATTTTCTATATCGAATTAGTTGGACCGAAGAGATAGGGTCTCTAAACAATGGTATAGGGTATCGTATAGTATAAACCATGGGTCTCTAAACCATGGTAAAGGGTATCGTATAGTCGGTCTAGACCGACTATAATTTATTACTTGTTTAAGCATGCATTAAAAAGTAATGTTATACAGCGGACTAAAAATCTTATACATTTTTTTTAATAATAAAGGTGGAACAAAATCATATACACATGATGGACTATCTCTTAAAGGTGGAATAGATAAAGAAGCATCATCTACTGATATTTCGACGACAAGGTTGCTATATCAGCTTCGCTTGTTATAAGTAGAACGACATATATATTTTATTGGGTCAAAATTTTTTTTTTAATTATTACAAACGCAATGGCAAACTTATGTATACCCTCTGCACACTGGAGTGGAGTGTGGAACAAGGAATTGACTTATACGTACACAAAGTGAACTTTAATTTGTATATGAATTTTCGTTGGAGCTCCGCCAAAACCGGTCGGGCTAAGTGTGCAGCTGCTCCATGTTGCTGAAACCAAATACTGTGGAAAAGGATACGCCTTCGTCACAGTCCTGGGTGAAAAAACTCCTTTAAAATTTTTAAATAATGGTCCCTACTTACAGTCCTTGTTA